>CVMT01000007.1:1449390-1491123 GCA_000985935.1 Talaromyces islandicus | reverse complement strand
AAAAAATTAATTACTAGTACGATTAGGACATCCAGTTATCTTATGTCCTGCAATTCCACAACCACTGCAGCGAAATTGACGTCGTACAGGTGGTTAAGAGGCCGGAAGCTCTGGCTCAGCTGGAGTAGTAGTATCAGGTTGAGATGCCTTAATCTAACTTTATATAAGTGCCTGAGCTTTTTCTCTAGTAATTCCTTGCTCATAAGATATTTACTTCTTAGATCGTCTGCGTTTTTGCTTCTTCTTTTCATGCGCTGCCTGTAAATCATGGACTTCTTTTCCTAAAAGTATGAGGCTATTTGCGGTTATCTCGTACGCTTTAGACATCCAGTCAATTGTTTTATTAATTGAACTTAATGGGCTTTCTATACGCCGACTTATATGCTTTTTAATTGTACTCAATTGGTGTTTAAATTGGCGTGGATTTTGAGGTGTTTGTAAGCAGGATAATTGGGTATTGCTTGATCGACTCGGAGAGGGTGTAGGAGTTTTAAGCTGGACAGTAAGCTGTTGATAGACTTGATCTGGATTGTATGGTACTAATCTAGTTGCTGTGAAGCTATTCCGAATAGTCTCAGCTTTATAGGCCATTATATGGGCTTCTGGAAATGCGGTAAAAAAGTTGATTTTGTCGATATAATTAAATCTAAGTCTTATCTGTTGCTTAATAAGCTATCTATATTTCCGCTTTATAACTGTAAAACAACTGACATCGAGGGGTTGTAAGAGATGAGAGAAATGTAGAGGCATGTAGATTGGAATAATATTATTTTCAGTGTATGTACGGTTAAATTCCGCAGTTAAATGACTTCTATGGCCATTGAGAACTAGCATTTGATATCTTCCTATTACTTGGCCATTTGTATAAGGAATAAAGTAATTTTAAAGTCAATCTATATTAATCTTGTCTGTAGTCTATCTATTATCACTAATATTGATTTTTTAATTAATTAGAAGAGTCTTAAACTAGCCTTCTTGCATGTATTTTGTTGCTTTGAAAATTATGTATGTGTCAGAAGAATCAATAACCCACGACCAATCGATAAGGTAGCAGACGCTACTTATATAAGCAAGGCTTATCCGAAATTGTTATTGGGGAGATTATCTAATTGTACCCGAGAAGGAAGAAACGCCTACACTTATACCCCGGACGGAAAGGAGTTCCCTGTGGAAGAATATCACGTACAGAATAAGATATCGTATGGAAAACGATATCTTACGGAAATATGTTCCTCACGGAAAGATTGTCCAGACAGAAAGAAGCTCCAAATGGAAGAGTTGCCCAAACGGAACTAGGCAACTTACGGAAAGGACTACCATACGGAACCAGGCACGTGACTGCATAGCAATCATAGCAATGCTATGATTAGTATGAAGAAACCCGTATAGCTTGCATAGCAACAATATGATTGCTATGCTGAAGCTCTAGTATATAAGGACACTCGTTTATCATTATATATTTAGTCTATCATGTTTTATTTTCTATTCAAATTGAATATATACTTTATTCGGCTTATTAACTTATTATTTAACTTACTTTAATATATTGCTTCACAATATATCTTAGCCCTAACTACCCTTAGGATACTCATCTTCCACCACCCCAGTCACTCAGCAGAATACTATCAACGGATTATCCTCTCTTAGTAAAGAACAGTTAATATGTTTTAACAATAAAATACCCTTATGATTAACTATCTAAGAGTTGAGTATCGATAAAACCTTAATACAACTAATAATGATAGGAAACAATAGATTATCTATAGCTAACCCAGGGAATACCCAAGCCTCCTATAGGTAACCGGCATGACGTACTGAAGTGCGGCAACCAGAGGATCCAAATCCAAGTCCTAAAGATCGAATTGCGAGTATAGAAGAGTTTATTGGACGAATGATTATATATATTCGAGTTATAGAATAGCAGCTTGGTGAAAAAACGGAATAACTCAATCAGCTAGAAGCCTAAGTCATGGCATCCTCTGCGACTCCGGCAGCCATCACTGTTTAAGCAGTGGCAGCCGCAGAAGGACGCATCAAGCTACCTAAGCCTATGACCTTTGACAGAACTCGATCTAAGCTAAAAATGTTCCTAGTCAACATAGACATGCACCTCGACACTAGCAATCTCACAGACGAGAAGAAAAAGATTATCTTTATGGCATCATACTTCACCGACGTAGTAGCTGAATGGATACAATCTATCCTAAGCGACTATTATGGCAATATCGAAGAGGATTGGAACATCATCACCCAGGACCTGTTTACCAGTTACAAAAAATTCAAGGAAAAGATTACTGAAGCATTTGGAAACATTAATGAATAACAAACTACAGAACGCCAGCTACGATACCTAAGATAGACTAGTTCAGTACAACAACTCGCAGCTAAGTTTAGACAAATTGTTGCACCTTTAATATACAACGATAGAGTATAAATCGTGATGTTCAAAAATATACTTAAGGAAGAAGTTCAGACGGAGCTCATCAAGCTTGACCGACCAACAGACATCGACTGATTTATTGAGATGGCTGTCAAGATCAACAATAAACTATTCAAAATCAAGCAGAAGAAACAAGAGTTCCAATGATAGAAAAAATTCGGAGGTTTCCCGCAACAACCAGCCAGTCAAGGAAGAAGACGCGGACCCCAGTACGACCAAGATGGAGATATTAGAATACAAATGAACGCCATTATTACTAAGAAAGAAAAAAAACGGCATAGAAAAGAAAAAGTGTGTTATAAATGCGGAAAGAAAGGCTATTTCGTGAAGCAATGCCGACAAGATGCGAATAAAGGACTGGCCAACCCGAGTTCGCAACAAAAGATTGTGACGATTATAGAACGACCTACACGATCGCCTAAGTATGACATAGAAGACTCCCAAACCAAGCAATCAGACGACGATTATTACTAATAACAGATGGAAAAGGAAATAATAGAAGTAATAATAAGAGTCTTATATTGCCTTGAGTCGTCGCAAGGACACTTATGATAGAGCTTAGAGGAAGAACCAGCTCAGGAAGAGTACAATAGGCGGAGTACTGAGAATACAAACGAAGACCTTTGCGAAGGCCAGCATTGCAGCTATGCTGAGGATTCCTTATCATACAGAAGGACTTTTAGCCGTGTGACGTTATAGGACGATGTAAAGTAGATAATATATAAGGACCTATATCGAGAACTAGATTCCCCTAGATGAGCAAGACTCGCCGCCGCTATTGACGAAATACCCCAGCTAAACCAGGAAGAAATACGACAGCGGATAATTGAAGAAGATATCAATCTAGTCAACAAGACTATCCAACTTATTAAAGAAGTATAACGGGAAGTACGGAAATATCTAAAAGAAAAGGAATGAGAAGCACTAAACAACAGCGACCCTAAGGAAATAAAAGAAGAATAGATTGAAGACAAAGAAATACTTATATATGATTATCACCCCATAAAAACAGAATGTTAGGAACAGTCTATAAAGATCTGGATGTAGCACATTAAAGAATGTAATAAGTGCTACGAATAGACTTATATAGAATGCTCTACACATGGACAATATTATAAGGAAATTACAGAAGAATACGAGCGACTTTCACAATCAAGAGGAATATAGTTCTGCAACGAATTTATTGGACACATTGAAGGATATGTATATAAATACTACCCTGCTATAGGAGGAAATATTTATAAAGGATTATCATGGGAACTATGTCTTGATCAAGGATGTTTGTAATACTGGCAGAAAAAGAATCTTTATGCTTGGTTCCCTACAACACTCTAGATCCTATATACATCCCGGTTTGAATGTCTAACTGGAGATCCAGTATATTAGTGTGTCTATCAAGAGCAAGGACACCCTTATTACAACGAAATCGCCGCATCAGAATGCCAATCAAGAACTTGTCAATTCCACAAGGGAATACTTATGACAACGGAACAACAGTGGAATGAGTGATACAAAGAGGTTCGCCATTACCAGAAGACATATCGAAAAATTTATCATATCGCAGCAATGATAGAAATCAAGGAAGGATCTATTATTCTTGATGTAATAATTAATAAGGAGAAAGTAAGAATATTGGTTGACTCAAGAGTAAACAGAAATTATATTGATAAAGAATTTATATGAAAATACCAGATACTATATAAGTAAACTATGGAATGGGTTAAAGTTATAGGAGCCGATGGGAACACTATTAGCAAAGGATACAAGAAGTAAATTGGAAACGCAAAGGTTCGATCAGACAATTATCAGTCTGACATTTCATTCGACCTAGCACTGCTTAACAACGACTGTTATAACGCGATAGTAGGAATAGAGTGGCTAAAGAAGGTCAACCCAGTTATTAACTGGACCAATAGAATAATCATAGTTGATTAACAAGAACTTCAAACGAACCCGGAAATCAGACGAATCGCTGAAGTACATGAAAAAACCAACTACGGGACAAAACCCAAACTAAAGGAAATCTATGAAAAAGAACTTGCTAAAGTATTAGCTAAACTATTAAAAAAATACCATGACTACATTGAACTATTTGTGAAAAAAGAATATCAGATTCCAACACACCCGCCGGAATATAAAGCAACTATTGAACTAAAGCCAGAAGCCAAGTTGACTTAAGTAAAACAACAATAAAAATCAAGAGATAAACAGGAAGCGGAAAACAAGTTTATCGACACCTTTTACCCCATAGGATACTTGTAAGAGTCAAGCTTGTCAAACTTATCATGAAATATTTATATACTAAAAAAGGATAGCACTAAACAAGTTGTATATGACTACAGACCACTGAATAGTTAGACTATTAATGATACTAACAAATCACTATATCAAGAATAAAAGAGAGACTTGCTGTAAGGAGCAAAAATTATAACAATATTTGATGTTAAATGGGGATACTATAACCTATGAATGAGAAAAGAGGATATTCTAAAAACCGCTATTCTTATAGATAAAGGACTATATGAATGGGTAGTTACACCTATAGGATTGAAGAATTTACCCGCACAATTCGCGAGATATATGATCTTCCTATTATGGGAGTATCTTAACAAATTTGTAGCTGTTTACTTTGATGATATTATAGTCTTTTCTAAAGACATAAAAATGTATGATCACTATGTACGATGCGTAATGGACAAGCTGATGAAAGCAGGAATCACGTTGAAAATCAAGAAGTGCGAATTTGACACCACTACAGTCAAGTACCTAGGAATGATCTATTCGCCAGAAGGACTCCAGATCTCACTAGAAAAAGTTGAAGCAATCACTAATTGGCCTGTACTAACCGAAGTTGTCCACGTACAAGGATTTCTAGGAGCAAGTGGCTATGTCAGACGATATTTGGAAAGATACTCAGATGTCATAAGACCAATGACAAAACTACTACAGAAAGAATAACCATTTGAATGGAAGCAAGAACAACAGGACGCGTTCGACAAAGTCAAGGAACTAGTTAAAAGAGCACCAATTCTTAAACTGTATGACTCTGAACTACAGAACTTGGTATGATCAGATGTATCAGGATTTGTCTTAGGACTTGTCCTAGAACAGATTAAATCAGAAGGAGAACGAGTTATTATTGCCTTCTATTCACGATAATTCACAAAAGTAGAAAGAAACTATAATGTACATGATCGAGAGCTATTAGCTGTTATTGAAGTCTTTAGACACTGGAGACATTATCTCTAAGAAGTAAAACATGAAACAATTATGCAGAATGACCATCACAACCTGATATATTTTACAAAAACCAAAGAATTGACAGGAAGACAAACAAGATAGACACTTGAACTAGTACTGTTTAACTTTAGGATTGAATACATTAAAGGAAAAGAAAATATTATAGCTAACGTCCTTAGTCGATGACCAGATTACAGAATTAAGATTGAGCTATCAAAAATAAATATTCTATAATAAGATCTAGATAGAATACGATATAATAAGTAAGCAGTTCTAGCAACAATAATCACTATTCATGAGACAGAATTTCAAGCAAGATTGCGAAAAGCAACATGAGAAGATGAATAAATTCAAAAGGAACTTGAAGCAGGAGTACTTCGAATAGAAAAAGGACTTGCTGTCTGGAGAGATTGGATTATGATTCTAGCCCAAATAATCAATAAGATTATTGGCATGCATTATAACCTACTAAATAGAGGACATCAAGGGATTAACAAAATTATCGAAATACTTAACTGAATCTACTACGTCTTAAATATGACAAAAAGGATTAAAGAATATATCTGTTAATGTGATGACTGCAATCGAAATAAAGTATCACGACATAAACTCTATGGAAAAATAATTATTATAGATACTCTAATACAAGTATGGGATAGCATTACAGTTGACTTTATCTAAGGACTACCGGAGTCGAAGGATCCAGTCACTGGGATTGTCTACACAGACGCAATTATTATTGTGGACAGACTCACGAAATATGTTATCCTAAACCCAACAATAAAGAATATGTCTGCAGAACAACTTGCTATACTGATGCTTAGAATTGTATACGTATGGACAGGATTGCTGAAGGAAATAATTTCAGATTGAGACAAGTTATTTACGTCAAAATATTGGCAGACCATTGCGAAAGTTTGTAGAATAAAGCACAAGCTATTAACCGCGAATCACTAACAGACTAATGGTCAGTCCGAAAGAATAATTCAGATAGTACAACAGTACCTACGACACTACTTGGATTGGAACCAAGGAGATTGAGTAGAATTACTACCAATTGCACAGTTCACCCTGAACAATATCAAAAACGCGACAACAAGACAAGTACCTCACCACGCAAACCTCGGACGACAACCACAAATGTCTTGGACAGACATCCCAAGAGAAGGCGTATCAGAGCAAGTAGCAATTAAAGGAAAATATTTGCAGATATTGCACCAGACTATGTTGAAAGATATCCAATGGGCTGAACTACAAATGAAAACCTATTATGACAGGAAGCGCAAGGACGCGCCAGACCTTTAAAAGGGAGGGAGAGTTTACCTCCTACAATGAATAATGGGAAATAAAAACTTTAACATTCCAAGCAAGAAACCCAGCAATAAACTTAATGTTATCAAGTATGGACCATTTATAATCAAAAGAAAACTTGTAAATGACAACTATGAACTCTAATTACCCAGCTGAATGAGAGTACACCCAATTTTCTACATCTCATTACTAGAACTAATAATGAATTAGTAAGATAATTTCGATGAAGCAAGTAAAGAAGAATATAAAGTTGAAAAAATATTATAAAGAAAAATAGAAAAAGGAAGGATACTATATCTTATTAAATAGAAAGGCTATTCTGCAGAACACAACTCATGGGAATCGATTAGGAATTTGAATTGTGCAGATAAGATTCGAGAATACCATCGACAAGTTAGCTGAAGAGGATTGGGTCGAAAGGGTCGAAAGCATTAGGATCGAACAGAGTGCGCTCTGAGACAGTAGCAACCGTCTCTTAAGACTTCTGCTCTGTCTCTTGTTTTTGTTTTTCCATCTCCGTTCGCTTTCGCTCCTTCTCTTTTTTTAGTCTTTCCAACTCCTCTACATCTTTTATATCAGTTTGAATGAATTCACCAGCATGTTTTTGAAGAAGCTTTCGTTGTTTCTTGAGATGAAGAAGTTTCGCTAGTATCGCCTTCTCATCCTCCTCAATCTTCTTTTGAGCGGCCAGAAGCTTCTTCTATATAAGATTAGATGAAGCTATATCCTCATACTTGCAACGACTAGAACGAGTACACTCGCTACAGTGTTTTGAAATTTCGGATTTTATGCACACTTTGTCAGATTACGCGCAATAAGAACAGGGAATAAGAAGGATGATGCCTGACTGTTCGATTCGTGTAATACAATTGTTTTTATCAATATTTGATCTTAAAGATATAGTCAGAACATTACCACGAAGAATGTTTTAGGAACAGGAACTCACTCACTGACGACATGGGGGTATGCGACTATTTATATGACTGTCGGGACACCAGTCCTTCAAGGAGGGGATTGTCAGAAGAATCAATAACCTATAACTAATTGATAAGATAGCAGACGCTACTTATATAAGCAAGGCTTATCCGAAATTGTTATTAGGGAGATTATTTAATTGTACCTGAGAAGGAAGAAATGCCTACACTCATACCCCGGACGGAAAGGAGTTCTCTATGGAAGAATATCACGTATAGAATAAGATATTGTACGGAAAACAATATCTTATGGAAACATGTTCCTTACAGAAAGATTATCTAGACAGAAAGAAGCTCCAAACAGAAGAGTTACCTAAACGGAACTAGGTAACTTACGGAAAGGACTACTATACGGAACCAGGCACGTGACTACATAGCAATCATAGCAATACTATGATTAGTATAAAGAAACCCGCATAGCTTGCATAGCAATAATATAATTGCTATGCTGAAGCTCCAGTATATAAGGACACTTATTTACCATCATGTATTTAGTCTATCGTGTTTTATTTTCTATTCAAATTAAATATATACTTTATTCGGCTTATTAACTTGTTATTCAACTTACTTTGATATATTGCTCCGCAATATATCTTAGCCCTAACTACCCTTAGGATACTCATCTTCCACCACCCCAGTCACTCGGCAGAATACTACCAACGGATCACCCCCTCTTGGTAAAGAACGGTTGATACGTTTTGACAGTATGAAGGTAGAGTCTATCTAGTAGAATTGACTGTCTTAATTGTAGTTATCTATTCTTGATTGCTAGGCTGTAATAGATATGGTCTATTATATTGATTGCTTCTAGTAATAATTTTTGCAGTGGCACAGAGTCCTATAGCAAAGTTAGTTTTGTTGAAGTTGTAAATATCTTCTGGTAAGATGTTATATTCTAATATAGTCTCTTGTATATGGTTAAAATATTTTTAGATTATCTTTGGATCTTTATATTTGGTATGTTTATAGTTATATCTTTGAGAAAATCGTGATTTGAGTTCAGAATGATGTTGAACTAGATTATACATCTAGTTCTCTTTGACTTGTTGATTGCCATGTTGAGAAAGAAGATAGTTGACTATTTCTCATACTATAGATGGTCTAGGAGGTAATCTTTGTTTATCTAGATCTAATATTTATCTGATAAGCAAATCCTC
Source organism: Talaromyces islandicus (assembly GCA_000985935.1). Lineage (NCBI taxonomy): Eukaryota > Fungi > Ascomycota > Eurotiomycetes > Eurotiales > Trichocomaceae > Talaromyces > Talaromyces islandicus. The sequence goes on along the minus strand of CVMT01000007.1, from coordinate 1,482,001 downwards.
TTTAACTTTGGTCAATTTATGTCTATTGGCGCGTGTTTCTATTCGATATAGCATGCCGTTTAGTCTATCTTGAAGAGTTGAGCGAGAGACATTATAAATCTTTGCTGCTTCCCGTATAGAGGGAATTCTTTGATTTTTTAAATCGGAAATTGCCAATTGAATTCGGCCTTCTTGTTCCCGAGAATTTTTATGGTTTTTATTGCGAATTGGTGGTATATTGACGCGTTGAATTATATGGAATTGTTATGGAACGCGTTTTCGGGTGGAAGTGGCCGACTCGGTTGGGTGGCCGACTCGGTTGGGTGGCCGACTCGGGTGTGGATTACGTTAGTGGACCTTTTTGTTTACATAAGTGATGTCTCGACTTGCCCAAGCCTGCGTGGAGAAATGACATACCCATGATGTAGCATGAGGCAACAGTATAAAGTACTATCAATCTTCGACCCAGTGGTTTACAATAAGCTATTCATAATAAAATAATATTCACATACACAACCCATCCACCTTAGAAAAACTACTATTCAATATGTCGGATCTTGCATATCAGGCTGAGCGGGACCTCAACACCCACCAGAAAAAGACGGGATCTGAAAAGCAAAGCGACTCAAGTAAGTTTTGCCTCTCATATGCATCAGAAAACAAACCTTAACCAAGACAATGCAGCTATCGAGTCCGGCGTAAACGAAAATGTCCAGAGGGACTTTCCAGGTGGCGATGTACGATACGGCCCAAACGCAACTCAGGGGGGAAGCGGACGCAGGAAGATTCCTCCCGAAGAGGGTGGAGATTTTGATGCACGCGGGAGGTAAGTCAGATTATAGTTGGGTAAAGTTTTTATATTATACCCTCTAACCGTTGTTGTGGTATAGGATGACTGAGGCTCGTCAGTTTGAGGGTACCGGTGGTCCAGAAGACAAATTGAAAATAGCTCAGGAGCGGCGCCCGGGCGATGATGGTGTTCCCGTGCAAAGGACCAACTTTTGAGCTATTCTTAGGCACGGTGTAAATTGGGAAAGTGAGATAGGTGTACACCTGCACTCAGATTATGTGCATAATACTTCGATCACGGACAATACTGGTTCTCAATTAAGATAGAAAAACAATCTATTCACAGGATGCACAAAATCTTACATTAATGATTACTGGAGATGATAATACAACAATGTTACTTAAATTTCTCGTAAAACGGACAAGTCTTTAAAATTCATACACTTCGGCACGCAGCCTTTTACCGTCCATATCCATGGATGGTTCAACTAAAACTACATTGGAGGGACTTTGTCAGCAACGTGGCAGACTTTCTCCACAAGCACCGAAAGCTCACAGAGTAATAATTTAAAATACTGCAAGGAAAGGCAAGAAGACACTAACAGCAAGTGCAAATTTACCAGTGGTGCTCGTGGAAGACGCAGCACCGCTGCTAGTTGCAGCAGAAGCCGTGGAGGAAGTGGGGGAAGCGCCATTGGAGGTGCCAGTGCCGGCCAATTTGGTGTCGTTGACGCCAGTCACCCAGGTAGTGCCATTCAGGGAAAAGGGGGTGTTGATGTCCTTTCCAGCAGAAGTGTCATAGGGGACGGGGCTGGTGTAGTTGTAGGTGGGAGCCAGTTTACCCCAGGTGTCCTTGACGGATTGAAGAATACCGTGGCCGGCAGAGCAGGTCTGGTTGCCGGTAACGGGAGCAGCCCAGGTGGGAGAGTACTTGGAGTATTCGTTATTGGAAAGAGGTCCAATGAAGCTAGAGTTGAGGTACAAGTTGCTGGTGTCCACATGGTAGTTGGTGTATCCAGTCTTGTTGGCCACGAGCTGGAAGATGTTGGCACCGCAATCCCATCGACCCAATGATGGAAGACCCCAGTTGGCCGAGACAGTGGCGATGGTGGAGTAGTGGGTGTAGAAAGTGTCGTCAGTGGTGCCGACAAGCTCCTTGGGGATGGCACCGCCAAGGAGGATGGAAAAGATCTTGTTGCCAATGGGGTAGTGCTCGGTCTCGTCAAAAGTCAACAGAATAAGAGACTCGTTCCAGAAGTCAGAGTGGGTCTCCAGCTCCTCGATGAACCCACGCTCCCAGGTCGAGGCAAAAGTGATGTTGGTGTCGTGAGCATCATTAGTCATGTTGGGGGTGATAAAGGCCCACTGGGGGAGCGTGTTTTTCTTGACGTCATCCCAGAGGCTGGTGAAGTTTTTGATCTGGGTCAATCGAGAAGCATTCGAAGCGACTGAGTCAAAAATAACCAAGGGGTTGTGCTTGCGGACATAGTCATTAGCATAAGTTTCCTGGTTGGAGTAGTTGTAGCCCTGGAAGCCAGCGTAGGGCAAGTGCTCCTGGTATTCACCCCAGGAAATCTTCTTGGTGTCGAGAAGATCGGCCACGGTGGAGATGTTTTCCGGGATTTGCTGGAAGTCGTCGTTGTCCATGGCAAACTGGTCGCCACCAACAGCTGAGACGTAGTTGGGCTCTGACGGGTGAGCAACGGCCCAGTAGTTGGTCAGGGTAATACCCTTGGAGGCCAGGTATTTCTGGTTCTCATCACCAGAAGCGGCACTGTAGTCCTATTATTGATCGGGTGTGTTAGCCAGCCCAGCTGCCGGGTTCAACCACTTGATGGCACAAACGTACAATGTTCTCGAGCCAGACCTGGTAGAACTGCTTGAAGGCGACACCTTCCACGTTCGAGGTCGGCGATGTAGGCACGACAGTGGCCGCGGCTTGCTGGATCTGCGAGAGCGAAGGCTCCGAGGTGGTGGCCAGCTGGGCAACGGCGGCCCCAGCGGAGGCAAGCAACAGGACGACAGACTGCATGGTGGTCGCGGAAACGGGAAATTTCAGTCGACTGCAGGTGTTGTCTTTTGTTTTGCGTAGGATTGACACAGGAATGGAGAAAAGACTCGGCGCTGGCAGGCTAATATATAAGTTAGCAGCGATGCAACGTGATGGTCCTGCAGCACGTGGCAAGCTCACAGCAGCGTGACAGCGGGTTTTCTGTTCCTCGCACGCAACTGAGAGGGGACATACTAATAATGCTAGTGCAGCGGTAGAACAATCTCGCTAGCTCCCAACGGAGCGCAGTCGCGATGGAGGTCGGGATGAGGCGCGCTGGGCTGGAGCCTTCCAGTGGCTTTCTCGAGGAATGAAGGCCGATGTGCAGCACACGATGGGCGGTCGGCGCCTGTGACTCGTCCGCGGGGGCCCCACCCAGCCAGCAGGGTACTAACAGCACTAACAGCTCGCTCCTGCCTGTCGCGCAACCATGACTCTTTCGTATTAAGTTAGGAGACGACGCAGGGCTTGCATGTCCTGCTGCAATGCTAATCTGCGACCCGCGATTGGTCGCTGGCCAGGAGGGCCGGCAAGCCCGCAGGACACTACGATCCATGCAGCCTAGGGCGGAACGCTAGGCCTAAAAAGGCAGGAGCTAAAACTCAATGTATGCCGCATCTGGCCATCCGTCTATCCGATCCAGGCACTAGCGCTGCAAGTGAACGCGATTAACAGGCCTGAAATGGCAAAGCCTACCATAAATCGGCGCTAAGCAGCTGCAGTCGGGGTTAGCGGTGCCCCCACACTTGCCCTATTTGACGCTTCACGTCGCTCAGGCCCAGCACGTGCGTCTGTCGACGGTCGTGAAAGGCGCCTGCCTTGGGCTTGTGCCTTGTGTGCGTCACATCGCGCCTGCTACCGTTCCCAATGCTTTGCTCACGTTTGCCGTAATTAACGCGAAATTTGAATTTTTCCAGAAGCCTCGCAAACACCTGACTCGCTGTGTTCTGTGGAATCGAAGTCGAGGTCGAAGCTTGTCTCTCGGAGACTTTCATGGCAGCGGCTATCAACGACTGGCTGTGATGTATCTGCGATGACGGAAAACCGGCTCTGATATCCCGTGTCTCATTTACTGGCTGTATGTGCATACGCATTGTCTATTTTCGGCTCAAACTGCGCGCGTGAGCTTTGGACCTTTGGGCAATGTCACCTTGGCTGACCGGGGCTGTCTTTTACAGAATGACGACACGTGATTCGAGAGCATAGGAATGCGAATACAATAACAATCCTCTAGGAACAGCCTTTTTGTCGCATTGAGGAGACGCGTCTTTTCTTTGAATCGACTGGGAACTCGATTGCCCCGTCCTATGGTGGGGCAAAGCGAAGTGAACGTCCTCATGGACAACAAAATCGCCCAGCAGAATGAATCTCCCTCGTCCGAGATGATGCCTTCAGATGGCAGCGACGCGGCACCGGCGACAAAAACAAGTCGGAAAAAACTGTTCCTCCTCATCATCATATCGCTCACGCTCTTTGTCGTTCTTTCCATTGGTCTGGGTGCGGGCTTGGGTCTCGGATTGAAGCATAATGGCAAAAGCGTCCCCTCAACTTCATCGCCGTCGTCATCGGCAGCACCTGCAGCGTCGACAGCACCATCATGGAGGCGTGACTCTTCAGAATATATATTGGACATGGACTCGTGGGATATTAATGCGCCACCGACCACACGACACTTTGACTTTACAGTCTCGGAGATTGAAGGATATCCCGATGGTAAGCTACTGGAAACGTGCGCAACTCACCATTTCGTAATGCTAACTTTCTTCTGACAGGCGTTCTTCGATCTTTGTATGTGGTGAACGGGCAATATCCAGCGCCATTGGTCCGCGTGAATAGAGGCGACCGGGTATTGGTGAATGTGACAAACGAGTTAGGGGAAGCAGTGACCTTCCATTGGCATGGACTCTATCAGAATGGAACCAATTGGATGGACGGTACCGCCGGTATCACTCAGTGCCCAATTCCATCCGGCACAAGCTTCCTATATAATTTTACCGTCGACATGCAGTATGGAACCTACTGGTATCACTCGCATTATAAGACCCAATACATGGACGGTCTTTTCGGCCCTTTGATTATCCATGCTCCCGAAGAAGCGCACTATCGGGAGATGTATGATCATGACCAGGTTGTGCTTCTGAATGATTATTATCATAATATGAGTGCCACGTATCTGGACGCCTATCTGGCCCCGGGCAATGAGAATAATGAACCAGTTCCTGACAACGGGCTGATTCAAGGCGCTAACTACTTCAACTGTTCCACTCTGGATCCTAGCCAAGGCCATACATGCTACCAGAACTCGACCCGCGCCCAATTTAACGTCCAGCAAAACCAGCGATATCGGTTCCGCCTCATCAATGCCGGCGGTTTTGGCATGTTCCAGTTCGCAGTGGACAATCATACATTGTCTGTCATTGAGGCAGACTCTACCATGGTCGAGCCTCTCGGAGTGAATCGATTGGATATTGCAGTTGCTGAGCGCTATTCTGTCGTTTTGAACGCAAATCAATCTGCGAATAACTATTGGATTCGGGCAACCATGGACACATACTGCTTCAGTACCTCAAACCCAGTGCTCAATACCGCAAATATCAAAGGCATTCTCAGCTACACGAACGACACTTCAGACCCAGTTTCTGGTGTTTCGGCTGAATGGCCAGGGGAAGATCCTAATGTTCTCTGTGTGGACTTGAATACCACTCTCCTGGTCCCTAGTGAACCACAGCAAGCACCAAAGGCCGATCTCTTCTTTAGTCTCCAGTTTGCTTTCTCCATCAGAGAGAATGCTATAGATCGAGCTTACATCAACGGCTCAACCTGGTTCCCATCTGAAACACCCACTCTCAATGTCGTGGTTCCAGCACTTCAAGCTGGTAATGCCACTTTCAATCAAACTGGAGTCGCTTCAGGTTACGGGCTTTCCAACCAATATATCATAGACCTGCCCAGCTACGCCGTGGTCGATGTTCTTGTGACCAATTTTGATGAATATTCACATCCATTTCACCTCCATGGACATCAGTTTTGGGTCATAGCAACCTCTAACGAGCAATATTTTGACTACAGCGCTTACAACTCTTTCAACCAGACCAACCCGCTCCGTCGAGACACTGTGCTGGTCGACTCATTTGGGTGGACTTTGATCCGTTTTATCAACGACAACCCTGGCATGTGGGCATTTCATTGTCACATAGCCTGGCATCTCGAAGCGGGATTATTAATGCAATTTCAATCACGCAACGACATCATGAAAGATTGGACAATTCCTGACGATGTACGAGGACTTTGTAGTGCCTAGACTTTATTATACCCTTTGTCATATTTGTCCATAACACTATAGTGTATATAGATAATTTCCCAATGAATTGTTACTTTCTGAGTCATCTGCCTGTAAAATTGGTCTATTGAATTATTTTAGTCGATCTGAATCCGAATCGAGGCACCGACTCAGCGACATATTGGGTCACGTGGAGATGCTGGACCTCGGCCCGGCGCGCGGCAAGTGCCAGGCAGTTGAAACCATCACGTCTACCCGGAGCTCGCCAAGTTCCTTCTCTTCAGTCGATACTGACGTGTCTGCGTCGTTAAACAACTATGGTGCAGCGATGACTTCTGCGAACTTCGCCGCCGCCCAAAGAAGGGTGCTCGAGCGGCGTCGCCTCTTGGAGGCAGAAACTCGCACCCGTTTGGCAGACCAGCAACGTGCGTCGCGCGTCAACCCTGCGACGCTCGAGCGACTGCCATATCCTCTAAATCGACTTTCTGGTTCGGGGTTACGTGCCTGGAATCAAATTCAGGGACGAGAAGGTACACGGCCGCAATTCCGGGTCGGTCAGGTTGATGCGGAGCTCTTGGATGAGGAACTGCTTGGTCTACTGAATGGCCAGGTTGGAGAAGCCCTCAAGTACTTTGGGGTATGTGCAAAGCTCACTCTTTTGAAGACTTTTTGCGTTGTTTTATATAATTGCTTATTTTTTTGGTCAAATGTTAGTCTCATATCCGTGACGATTGGTCCTCTGAAATTCACCTAGCTCTCCGCGCGCTTCTATTCAAAATCTCCATTTGGGATCACAATGCTTCGTACGGAGCTGCATTGCAAGGTCTTCAGTACGTCGATAGCCGCAGCAAGTCGCACATACCACCATCGCCAACAAAATGGCAAAAGTCGCTTTATGGTTTGTTCACAGTCGGCGGTCGTTACGCATGGGAAAAATGGGAAAACTGGTTAATCGACCGCGAAAATGGCTACGAGGAGGTATGAAGAGCGTTGCTTTGTTCTTAGATTTGCGGGTGAACTAATAATATACCAGCCATCAAGAGATATCCGTCTCTTTTCTCGAATCACAAATCTAGTGTCAACCACCCATTCTATTGCAGCCTTTGCATCCTTCTTGGTTTTTCTTGTGAATGGACGGTATCGGACATTGATTGATCGAGTTCTTCGAATCCGACTCGCACCTCCGTCAAATCAAGTCAGTCGTGAAGTCTCTTTCGAATATTTAAATCGCCAGTTGGTCTGGCATGCGTTTACAGAGTTCCTCCTGTTTCTTCTTCCTCTTGTTGGCATCAGTCGCTGGCGACGCTGGGTGTCTCGGGCATGGAAAAAAGCGGTAACCGCAATGAGGGTTTCAGATAGCAACGATGGCCCATCCGAAAAACAAGGGCAGCTGGCATTCCTGCCGGAGCGCACATGCGCTATTTGCTACAACGAACAAAATCCGACGGCAACGTCAGAGGCCGATATTCTTGGGGCCTCTTCGGGTGGTGTTATTGGATCAGCCCAAACAGACATCACTAATCCGTACGAAACGATTCCGTGTGGCTGTATCTACTGCTTTGTCTGCATCACTGAACGGTTGGAAGCCGAAGAAGGTGAAGGCTGGATATGTTTGCGCTGTGGAGAGATTGTCAAGCAGTGCAAACCATGGAATGGTGATGTGCTCGAAGAAGCTCCACGTCCGCCTACGAGCGGAAAGGTTGTTGGATTTGCCGTTGCAGACGAGACTGTGGAGGAGACACAAACTAGCGAGGAGACAGGTTTTAATACGGAGCGTGATGAAGTCGACCGCTCTGCTCAGTTTGAAGCAGATGATACGCTGCACAGCTCTAACACATGGTCTACTGGCGAACGTGAACCTTGGGGTGAGGACAATACGAATGACGAACCGACCGAGTCAAAGTAACATGCCACGAGCGTTGATGAAGTTGATGCAATTAATACGCCTAAACATTGATCAAATTGCCATGTTATATCATAACGAAGACACACCAAAGGAGCTTTCTGAGCTTACCCAGGCGTGAAATTCATAGCCAAAACCGGCTATATGCGACATGGGGGATTAATGGTTATTCAGTATTTCAAGTAGTGACCCGCAATCTTGCAGAAAGACCGGGTTTTCAGGTTGACACAGCACGTCCCCTGGCCCAGGAATCGCGACACATTCTCAAACTCGCGACATTCTTGTCACTGCTGACATGAGCTGTCTTTATTTGTCAGTCAGACACCTGTTATTAATAGAAGCATCCATAATATACATGTCTAGATGAAAAATGAAGACTGATTGTACATCTACATGACTCTTCGATATTTCTCGGTTAATTGTAATAGACTAGTGACTAGTATCTATCAAGCTCCTAATTGCGTATGTAGTATTATAGCAGTCTGGCTTATGTGCTCATGTTTGTCTCTATACTCTGACATCTGACGTCACGTGAAGAATATCTACGTCCGTCGTCATAGATACAACCCGCCTCGAAACCCAGTAGGGACAAACAATCTTCGCCACTCTTCTTTCCTCAACTCAACAGCAAACCCAACTTCATCCCAACATGTCAGACTCCACTCTCGTCAAAAGCGCGCATATTGCGGCTACCGTGCTTGCCGCTCTTACATCTGGTGCGTCACATTTGCACCACCCTCTTACCCCAGATCCCCCTTTCTAATTGACAGTCACGTAAAGGCGGCATTGTTGGTATTTCAGTCTTCACCATCCCAGCCATCGCCCTTCCATCTCGAAATGCCACAGGTCGCGCTCGCGAAACGCCCGGAGCTCCAGTGTCCCATATAGCGCAGCAGTGGTCGCTCGTGTACAACACCGGCAAGGTCGTCTTCCCTTCCATGGCCGCAGCGTCGGCTCTGCTCTACTCATACGTGGCATACGCTGTTCGCGGCGGCGCCGGCGGGTCCCGTGCACGCTGTGCGAGCAACCTGTACTTTACTGCTGCCGGGTTGGTCCTCATGATTGTGCCAATCACGGGTGTTTTGGTCTTCCCTGTCAATGAGAAGATTGAGCCATATGTGGAGGAGAGAGACGACAAGCTTGTTGATGAGGGTCCGCAGGACAGCGAGTTTCCGGGATTACTCAGAAAATGGGCTCAGGTCAATGCCATTAGGGGTCTTTTCCCGGCCATCGGTGCTGCTTTGGGAGCAACCGTTGGGTTTGGCTTGATCTGATAGGATTCTCTTTTCTTTTCCTTCTTTTCTTATGGTTGAATTTAATAGTCTCCTCTCTTCATCTCTTGAATCAATTACCTAGGAAAAGCACCAGGTAACTAATGTATTTTTAAGCAATGACATGATGACCAGCAACGTCCACTCCTTTTAACTTATTTAATATGTTTACTTATTTAATGTTTACATCGAGTGTATTGAATATCCCCAGCCTCCGATTGGCGACGCTCGGCACCCCCAACCGGAATTCTGGCCGAAGCAAAGCAGGACCGAACTGCGGGGTTACTGTCATTTCTTCTGCAATTGACTTCCCAAAAGTTCTTGAATTTTCTTCTGAAAACTGTCTCAAGATTGACATTTTCACTAAAACGCAATATTTAAATCCCGGTGTGACGCAGAAAATCCAAGTCGATACTTCTCGTTGACCCCGCACTTCTCCGAATATACGACTTATGAGCCAATCCTGGGCCTAACAATCCGACGCAAGTCTAAAATATCAATTGATAATTCCTACCGCTCAAGATGGCCCAAGAATCACGGTATATCGACTATAACCCGGCTCCCAATGGCTCAAAGCATGAGGACGGAACGCCGGTGCTGAATCGGTATTCAACCGTCCTCACTCGCGGCCATGATTCTCCAGCGGCACAGGTGCGAAACAATATTTAACAAAAATTTCGTCACTATATATTCTTGACTACTAACAAAATAATTTTCTCTGCTCCCTAGGCAATGCTGTATGCCGCTGGTGTGCCTGACAGGAATGCAATGAAGAAAAGCCCGCAGGTGGGAGTTGCGTCCGTCTGGTGGGAGGGAAACCCATGTAACATGCATCTTTTGGACTTGGGAAAGACTGTCAAAAAGGCAGTTGGCGAGAAGGGCTATATTGCCTGGCAATACAACACAATTGGTGTTTCGGATGGAATTACAATGGGGACGGAAGGTGGGTTTGTTTGAAATGGTCACCCATCATCGATATGATCACTCTTTTTTGACATGATTGATAGGAATGCGCTTCTCGTTACAGACTCGAGAACTTATTGCCGACAGTATCGAGACGGTGACCTGCGCGCAGTACCATGATGCCTGCATTGCCATTCCCGGGTGTGACAAGAACATGCCGGGAGTCATCATGGGTATGGCGCGACACAATCGCCCTTCAATCATGATCTACGGCGGCACAATCGCCGTGGGAAATTCCAGTGTGCTCCGCAAACGCATCAACATTTCCACCTGCTTCGAAGCAGCCGGCGCCTATGCCTACGACACGCTTCGCCAGCCCGACGACGGCGGTGATACCAGCAAGACGAAAGACGAGATCATCGAGGATCTGGAGCGTCACGCTTGCCCTGGAGCTGGAGCATGCGGTGGCATGTTCACAGCTAATACGATGGCTACGGCTATCGAGTCTATGGGGTTGAGCTTGCCGGGCTCCTCGTCTACGCCGGCGGAATCGCCGTCCAAAATGCGCGAGTGTGTCAAGGCGGCCGACGCCATCCAGGTCTGCATCGAGCAGGATATCACGCCTCGCAAACTGCTTACCAAAAGGTCGTTTGAGAATGCCTTGGTCATGACCATGGCCCTGGGCGGCAGTACAAACGGAGTCCTTCACTTTCTGGCCATGGCTCGCACGGCTGAGGTGGATTTTACTCTTGACGATGTGCAGAGAGTGAGCAATAAAATCCCCTTTATTGCGGACCTGGCTCCAAGTGGCAAATACTACATGGCCGATCTCTATGAGATCGGAGGCATCCCCTCGGTGCAAAAGCTTCTCATTGCCGCTGGTCTCTTGGATGGCGACATCCCCACGATAACCGGAAAGACTCTAGCCCAAAATGTCGAGTCCTTCCCATCACTGCCCCAGGACCAGGTCCTTATCCGTCCGCTGGACAACCCCATCAAGGCGACGGGTCATCTGCAGATTCTCCGAGGCAACCTGGCTCCCGGGGGGGCTGTTGCCAAAATCACAGGAAAGGAAGGGCTCAAGTTCACTGGCAAGGCTAGGGTGTTCAACAAAGAGCATGCGCTCAACGAGGCATTGGCCAAGGGGGCGATTCCGCGCGACGAGAACCTGGTTCTAATCGTCCGCTACGAGGGACCCAAGGGCGGACCGGGGATGCCGGAACAGCTCAAGGCGAGTGCTGCTCTGATGGGGGCAAAGCTCACCAACGTTGCCCTCATCACAGACGGCAGATACTCGGGAGCCAGCCATGGGTTCATTGTTGGACATATCGTGCCCGAGGCCGCCGTGGGAGGACCGATTGCGGTGGTACAAGACGGCGACCTGGTGACCATCAGCGCCGAGACCAATGAGCTCACCATGGATGTCTCAGACGAGGAGATACAGGCACGACTGAAAAACTGGCAGCCGCCCGCACCGCAGGTGACGCGAGGCGTGCTGGCCAAGTATGCCAGGCTAGTCGGCGATGCATCCCACGGAGCGATGACGGATTTGTTTTGAGAGAAAAGGTACAAAAGCAAAAGCAAAAGCAAAAAGAATAATGGATGGGGGCGACAAGGTCAGACGGACTGTTGGGGACGTCGGATGGGCGGTGAAAAGTTCCGGATTATTAGGATAGGGTCGATCTACATACAGCCAGGCCTCCTGAAGGAGTGGCGGTGTCGATTAAGAGCGCCTCACTATGGAGATCTATCCATCCACGTGCATTCCCTGGGCGCGCTTCTTGGTGCAGAGCGGAATGAAACTGAACCTGTCTATCCTAATTTCTGAGTCGTAACAGTTTCCATGGTAGGCGCTGGATTTAAAATTGATGTGTCATACCAAACAGAATGGTGCATTACATACTCCTTGCTTGGCGAGATCGCTGTCTGACTGTGTTCCAAGCATTGAAAACAGCCGTTTCTAGAACCATTGCAGGCCCACATGCACTCCAGTATAGACTTATTAACGTTAGTTAAATAGTAGGACGCTGTAGATACTTCGTGCTAGTAGTGATAGAGCGGCTATAGCGTGGGACCCAATGCCGGCAGTTGGTAGGCCAAGCAGGTAGCGCGTATCTTTAACGCAGGGCCGAGCTGAGCAGGAATCGTCGATGTCGATGTCGGATGCATTCTGAATCGGCCCGGCATCCTGGATCAATCCGACTGGTGCTTCGGCGATCAACCCATAATCCACAGGTAAAGCAGTCGGTCAGAGTCAGGAGATGAAAGAAGTTCAAAGAACTAAGCAATATTGGTGTTGGTGCCTCAGGCTCACGGGAGCGGCCGCCCGGGTTCGCGGTTCCGGCGCACGCCAAGACCGGCAGACAGCCAGCAACGCGCGCACCAGCTTCAGTGTCTCTGCATCATTGGCCTTGGCCTTGCTGACGACGGATTGCCCCCCGGTCGAAGCTCTTTTTCTCTCAGTCTCTCTCTTCTCGCCAGGTTTCACTACTCGTCGATCGCCTCCCTTGCGAAGGCCTCCCCCTCTCTAACATCTGAGGCGAAAAGGATCTGAGGCGAAAAGGGGGCCAAGGGCAATGTGCCCCTCTGCGACGACATCAGCCTGTCGCATTCCATCCCAGGTCCACGGGCCCGGCTCCTACATTATTAGTATTCCACCTGGGATCCCGGGGAAAGCTTCCAAGCCCTAGTCAGCTAAGGGCCTAAGGCAGCTAGCGCTGCACTGCGCTGCGCTGGGCCAGGTGCCCAATTCAGTTGCTTGGAAGAGCGCCCATGGTTTATAAATCGCTCACCTGGGCGACTTCTTTGTAACGATGATGACCGTCTCCAAAGACTCGTTTGCTCCCTCGAGTACGTCCATTATTGCTCGACCCGCAGCCATCCTCAGTGACTGGTACCGCCGCCTCAGCGACCTGTCCAGCCACAACAACAACGACAAATACTACTACTACAACTACTACTACTACAACTACTACTACTACAACGACAAATACGATGTGCACATAGACTTGCCGAACCTGGTGTTTTGGACCGCTTGCGCTGCTGCAATGGCTGCTGGCTGCGGTCTGTTGTCGGCCCACTGGGCTCGAAAGCGTGATGCTAAACATACTCTAGCGACGGACCAGCGCCGCCGCATACACACTACTACAACACCGGTGTCTTCTGAGGAGGACAGTGACGAGGGCTCCTCTGTGCGCAAGGTAGTTGCTGTCGACGAGAAGGAGTATACGACTTCCTACCGGCGCTTTTCCCGAGATGGTGTGTTATAATATCTATTTTTGTTCTGTGTATTTCATGCACACCATGGCTGACGCTTTGTTTAGATGAATACGTTGATCCAGGCTTGCTGAAAAAGCACTCTACCTATCGATCCTATACCACATCTATAGCTACCTACCCTTCGATCCGCACTTTCTTCTCTCCCCATCCTCATATGAGCAAGCTTCCGTCCAAGCCTGCACCTGTGCCCATGCTCGTCTTCGTCCATGGACTGGGCGGCTCTCTGGCGCAGTTCCACCATCTCTTGACCAGTTTGTCCAACATTGGGCCCTGTTTTGGAATCGATTTACCCGGCTGTGGATTGTCGAAATTCTCACCCACCTCGTGGGATGCGTATTCGATTGAAGCCTTGGTGGAACTGCTTGCGGTTGCAATTGAGGAACAACGCGACAGGGATTCTGGCCAAGGAGTCATTCTGATCGCGCACAGCCTCGGCTGCTCTCTGTCGGCATTGCTAGCGTCGTCAACATCTCCAGTGAGCAGTAAATTGCAATCCCACATCCAAGGTGTTATTTCCATTTGTCCCAAGGCCGCACCCCCCACCGCCCAAGAGACTACCCTTTTTCGAAGGCTTCTCTGGATCCCTACTCCGATATTCAACCTGTGGCGCCTTTGGGATCGCCGAGGTGGCATTCAAAGCCAAAGTGTAGCTCGCTTTGTGGGCAAGAATGCCGATTCCGATACAAAACAGCTTCAAGTGAGATTCAACTCTCAGAGTCGATCCTCTGTGTGGCGAAGAATGGCTTGGGGCACCCTCCCCAAGTTTGACGACCAGAAACCAATCGGGGGAATGCCAGGCCAAACAGTTTGGGCTGGCATACAAGCACCCATTTTGCTTATAGCCGGCGAGGCAGACGCAGTCACAAAACCCGCAGAAGTCACCAAAATTTTGCAGTTTTTCGAACATCAGGATAGAGTGTCTGATAACACTGTTCAGCCTAACGACGCAATTATCCCCGATGCAGCTCGAGTTCACGATTCGGAAGAACCAGGCGTTGTTGACCCTCGCGCTCACGAGGAAGTCTATGGAGTAGATGCATCCCATGAATCCCCCAAAGACGCCAAGTCTGCCCAGGGAAAAGTAGTCAAAGCCAGGATTCTCCCAGCACCAGCCTCGCATGCCCTTCTCTATGACCGCGCTACCTATCGAACTTTAGCTGGGCTGATCCAGGACTTCCTTCATAAACATATTGACCACCGTCTTAGCCTGGGTTGGCAACTTCAACATCTCAATACTTCTGGAAAGTGGGATGTCAAGAACCTTGCCAAGTGGCAAAAAGTTCCTCCCACTTCTAGCCCCATAGGGGAAACCTTTATTGCTATGAAAATGCTCCGAGGAGTGGATGAACACCATAATCCAGTCCTCTTTTCGAAGCAGTGGAAAGGCAAGATTCATGCCGTGGTTGATATTAGCCATGAGAACCCGGTCTACGACCCAAATGAATTGGAGGATGGTGGCATTCACTACCACAAACACCCTACCGTTTCTAAAATCCCGCCTACACCAGATGAAACCCGGGATTTCATCGGACTGGTAGATCATTTGGAGAAAGAAATCACGGAAACAATGGAGAAGCGCAATGACGGAGCTGCACGTCCGCTGGTCGGAGTACATTGCCATTACGGTTTTAATAGAACGGGGTTCCTCATCGCCAGCTACCTCATCGAGAGGAAAGGGTTCAGCGTGCAGGACGCCGTTGACGAGTTTGAAAGATGTCGATCGCCTGGGATTCGACATGACCACTTTATAGATACGTTATTTGTTCGCTATTGCGTTGGTTTGAAACGAAGCACGACGTTGGAATGATGCATAGTTTGCGGCGCAACTTTTTGAGTCCTGTGTAATTTTTTTCTGTGTACTTTTTTTTTGGTGGATGCTTTTGGATCGCGGGTGCCGGACTGGACATGGCCATTTTCTTCCCCCCTCTCCATCTCTCTTTTGGGTGTAAAGGGGTATACATGAATGCATTCTAAGATACCTCGAATTGTACATAGAATTATTGTCATACTACAACCATTCTTATTGATTCCAAGCTGGGCTATAGATCCTGCCAACATGCAGAGGCTACATTAAAACCGCTAGACTATAAAGTGCCACGTCCACCAGTATTTATTCATTTATTATTTTCTTGCCGGTCGAAAGAATCTCTACTGGCGCATAAAACAACGGATCGTTTAACATATCACGTGACTCGTTAGTGCCTGGGCCCTGCCTATCTGAGGCTAGCTCTGAACCGGAACTGCACTAACCTTGAAAGGACAAGCGAAACCCGCCCGCACAAAATTGGCTGAGGTAATCCCACAAATCTCGAGCGTGTGTTCCCGTTACCTGCTGAAACTTTCGAGGCTTTCTTCGACCACGACGACGACAAAACGACTTCACGTCCCTACCGCCCCCCTTTCTCACCCTCTTTTCGACAGAGAACTGCAGACTAAAGTCGCAATCATGGGTGGTGTTACAGTCCGGGACGTCGATGTAAGGATTCCCTATAACCTTTTCTCCCCTCAAAAAGAGTGATTTTATATCGAACGGAATCAAAACAATGCCTCGGGTTCTCTCTCTCCCTCTGTCTCTGTCCTTTCGTCTCCTCTGTGAAGTGCGCAAAAATCTACAACGGGATATTTGAATTCTCAACATTCTCAACAATAACCGGCATGCGCTTGGGGGGTTCATGAGCCGTGTTTTGGAATATTGAATTTGGACAACCGACATGAGTGCGAACGTACAATTCACCTGTCGAATTCGCCTACTCTTTAGGAAAGGGACTACGAGCAGAGGGAGGGACATTTTTCGATGCTCCTTGCTGGAGATTGAACGTGCAATATTAGGGAAATGGGAGCTAATAAATTATGTGTTAACAGGCCCAAAAGTTCATCGGGGCTTACTCCGCTTTCTTGAAGCGCCAGGGAAAGCTTCAAATTCCCGGTATGTCGAAAACTCGAGACACAAACTGCGGCTAAAGAGTGCATTTATACTAACCAAGACTAAACAGGCTGGGTCGACACTGTCAAGACCTCTCCTTCCAACGAGCTCCCTCCCCAGGACGCTGACTGGTACGCCGATTCGCATTCGTGGATATTTATTCGAAGGCATGGATATTAATATAATTTTTTTTTTCATCAGGTTCTACGTTCGTGCCGCCGCCGTCGCCCGTCACATCTACCTCCGCAAGACTGTCGGTGTTGGCCGTCTCCGCAAGGTCCACGGATCGACGAAGAACCGCGGTTCCGCCCCTGCCCACCACGTCGACGCCTCTGGCCAGGTCGACCGCCGAGTGCTCCAGTCCCTTGAGAAGATCGGTGTCGTTGAGATCGACGAGGAGAAGGGTGGCCGACGGATCACCCAGAGTGGTCAACGTGATTTGGACCGTATCGCCAAGACCACCGTGGACGAGGAGGAGGAAGAGGATGATGAGTAAATTATTTTGTTTTTCTTCATGAAACAAAAAAAAACAAAAAATAATTAATTACTCGCATTTTATCTCTTCCCAAATCCCGGTGTTCTCAAAATCTTAACGCTCATGTCTCCCATTTTTTTTTCCTTTTTTTTTACAACTTTTTTTATTCTTTTAGATTCACCACGCGCTATTTTTTCTCTCTTGATCATTGTTGTTTTTCCTTCGATCATACCATGAGGGGAAATTATCAATGTATGAATGAAACTGGATCATGGTCTTGAAACATGGTCTGGTGGTGACGCTTTTATGGATGTTACCAAAAAAAAGAAAAAGAAAGAGCCGATGGAGCTAGGAGAATGGTTTATGCGGTACTTGGACAAAAACCGTATAGGCTTCTTTTGAGAGTTCCAGGAGGGGGTTGTGAAGATACATGCTATGCCAAAAATTCAAAGTCTCATGAAGATGGAGTCGGTGAAGTTGGCCTAGTCAGGACAAACACACAAAAAAAGGAGAATCCAGTCAATCTGAAAGAAATCATTCAAATTGCCTCTATATTGTATTGGTTATATAAAGTAAAACTGCCTGTACCATTGACTATATTCTATCATGGTTAAGCATGGTCATGGCGGTGTTCAAAGGTCCTCACCGCCTGCGTTTCTGCCCACATCTATGTTTCCGCGCAGCAACAAGCTTGTTTGTTTTTGCCTTAATCATTGTATAAGGCGACACATTCTATATTTCTTTGCCAACTGTCACAAGGCACCGGTCATATCCATGACTTACTATACCAAGTCCGACGTCGCTATTGGCGCCAGAAGCGAAGAATCGACCCCCAAATAACAATGCCAGAGGACCAACCGCGTCGCATTCTCGAAAAATCAAGAACCGTTCGCCGCAAGTACCAGCGATCGAACAAGCGATTCCAATTCACAGCGTCTCAAATTCAGCAGATTGAAAGGGAAGAAGAGCGGGAAAAGAGGGCCCGACAGCTTCGGGACAGAGAGAAAAAGAAGCTTGCCAACAAGAGGAAAAAGGCTGAGAAAGAGGCCCACGAACGTGAGGAACGGAAACGCCTCGGGCTGCCGCATCCAGATGGGCTGAAGATCACTGCTAGTCAGCCGTTGATGCTGAATTTCTTTGGCAAAAAGAAAGAGAAAGAGCAAGAAGAGCAAGAACCGACAGAGTCATGCTTTGAGGAAGCGGTGGATGTACCACTGCAAGACACCACAGAGGACAAAGCTGCTCAGCTGGAGGATGACGATATAGAGACTGAATTCGAAGATGATTGGTTTGGTGATAACTGGGTTCTTGAAGAACATTCGCAAAGCAGAAATAATGCTATCAGTGAAGATCTTTCTGTCTCTCATGCTCTTAACAGTGACTGCGGAGCAGGTGCACCTGGAGACAACAAATCGAAAACGTCTCTGGGAGAATTGGACCCTTTATACGTGAACGTAAATAAAATCGGTGAATCCTTCGAAGACGACACTGCCCATCTTTTGGAGGAACTCGACCCCACGGCCATCCTGCAGACTGCCGAAAACACAGAGCCCATCCTGCAAGACTGTCAAACACCAAACAAGGCATCAAAACCACACGCCATACCTTCTCCAAGTCGCGCAGACCCAGGCACAGAAATCAGTGAAAAAGACGATTACAAAGAAAACTGGCATCCGAACTTCCCTCGTGATGGCCGTCAGATACAGCAGCCTCCGCAACCCACAACTCCACGCCATAATTCCTCGCAGAGCCAGATATCTCATTCTTCTGGACCTCGCCAAGTCCTCGATATTTTGTCAAGCCATGGTTCTAACGATGAAGTGGGCCAGGACACTGTTTCTCCTAAGAAAGATCAGCATGCCCTAAAGGAACCACAAAACGACCATGCTGAGTCCAATAATGAGGTGCCCTTTGAGATCCATGTCGACACTGAAGATGATGAGTACGGAGACCTCAACTTATCTACACAGGAGTTGAAGGATCTCGATGACATGGCGGAAAACAACGCCTGACATGTCGTTTTTAGGACCCTGGGATCTTGAATCAAGAGCTCCCTTTTTTTGCATGGGTAGGCAGTTTTGTTCCACCTAAATGAGTACGCACGTCTCCCATTATAAGTACAAGTCTTTTGAATTTCCAGGCTATTAAATAGCACAGGTATTTTGCTATCCTGTACAAAGAGGCTTATAATGAATCATGATGTGATGAGAAACGTTGGCACACTTATTTTCTGCGTTCCACGTGTCTTTTTTGAATCAATTGATGTCCATAGATCATTGGATATAGCTGTTATCGCAAGCTTATAGTAAATTATAATATATTCTCTTACAAATCTGTCTCGACAGCCTGCTGCCTAGAGTTTAGTGCGTTGTATCTATGATTCATCCTCATCTTCGTCATCAGATCCGAGATCGTCGTCGGCAATTGGGAACGTCAGAAGTGCAGCAATCCCACCCAAACCATCAAGTCTTTTGCCGCTTTCATGGTCTGAACTGAGCACCCGAACCTCTCCACCCTCAACTTCACGGACACGGTCAACCAGTCCAACCCAGCGCTTCCTCTGTGCGACGTCTTGTGCCCGGAACAGTCGATTGGAGATGATGAGAACACCTCCACCCCTTCCGACAGCTCCCTGGTCAACAGCATACTCGACTTCGCGCGGACCATAGGTTGCTTTGTTTGTCTCCTTGCGTAAATGCCCCAGGAAATCGTCCATAAGCTTTGTCTCTCGGGCGTATTTGGTGTCCGATAGTAATGTCTTGACGGAAGGAGACTGGAGAACTTCTGCAAGCGCGTGAAGATAACCGGAAGCAGAGTGCACCACGACTATGCTGGGCAAAAGACGCTTGAGAGACGGTAAATTTGTCGAAGCTGCCGATTGTATATGTTTCTGGAATCCAGCTGCGACGAATCCCGGCGAGGCCAACAGTATTGGCCGCACAGTTTCGCCACCGTTGTTGTTTGCTGTTGCCGTTACACTTGTATTGAATTCAATTTGACGCAAAAGCGTATCTAACGTGACTTGGAAGAATTTTGACAATCCCTGTTTTTGCCCACGTACAAATGTCAGATATTCTGGTTCACCTAGGGAGGAGTATCCGGGCGATATACTGACCTTGTCATGGTCACCTCCGCCAGCTCTCTTGCGAGGAATTGACATTTCAACCTTTTGTTTGAGGATAGTTTGAAACTGTGTTATAAAGCAAATATGCGCAAGTCCTTCTTGCATCACCACTGCCACAGCCTCTGCTCGCCGCTTGCCGCTTTCGTCAACGGCATCTTTGAGCATGTCAATAGCTATACTATCCCATCCTACCCCTTCACCTTCGGCGCCGACTTCTTTCTCTAATGTAAAATTACGGTTCAGTTCCAGATCCAGGGTGTGGTATTGTCCTATCCGCGTATGTTGGGTCTCATTCATGATCTGCCCGCTGACATGGAGTTGGGAACTGTTTGGGTCGAAATCAAGTCCTTTGACTCGGATCTGTAGCATCAGATGCACTCTCTGCGACACGGTCGTGCCGCTGTCCTGAGAAGTAGTTACTTTGCGAATAGCGCTCGCTCGTAAAAGATCATCTGGTCGAATGAGGTTGTATGCATGCCACTACATAGTACCAGGTAGGGGGTTAATGTCATGTTTCCTTTTTCTTTTGAGCGGAGTTTAACATACCATATCCTCTGGTTCTTCAGGACATAGGGTGACAGCCCCGGAACCATTGAGTTCAATACTGCTTTTGATAAGGCGCATATTCAGTGGTGTAGGATGGCCGAGAAGCCGATGAGGGGCAGTGAAATTGCAAAGAGGCACGGATTAGAAGCAATGGGTACTGTTTGTAAATAAGGAATGTAGGCAAATTCAAAAACTGTGGTTTATAACAGTTAAACAATAACCCTGAGCTTATTTGAAAGAATAACAAGACACAGAAAGAGGCTTGAATAGATGCAAAGTGAAAGAGCATGACGCGGGGGGAAGAAAATATCCGACCCGATCCGGTTAGACCCCAACGGATAAGGTCCCCACACCAGATGGCCCAATCGTAGCGCACATAGCGGAGCAACTCTATTTTTCGCAGCAGGGAGACTGGCGCTAAACCGGATACGGCCCTAAGCGAAGAACACACAATCCCCATCCAAACTCGCTCACAAGTCCCGAGAGTGCTCTCTCCATCCCGGAAAGTCGACAACCTCAGCCAACAGCCGTCGCCATGCCTACCAGACTCACCAAGACGCGGAAGCACCGCGGTCACGTCTCCGCCGGTCATGGACGTATCGGAAAGCACAGGAAGCACCCCGGTGGTCGTGGTATGGCCGGTGGTCAGGTACGCAGACAAATTTCGTGATCATGATTTAAAACACATCGAATGAACTGACATTTTGCAGCACCACCACCGTACCAACCTCGACAAGTACCACCCTGGTTACTTCGGTAAGGTTGGTATGAGACAATTCCACCTTCTCCGCAACCACTACTGGAAGCCCGCCATCAACCTGGACAAGGTAAATTCAACCCGATCCAACCCTGGATATCGACGTCAAAATTGGGGGACCGTGTGTGCTGATTTCAATCAATAGCTCTGGACTCTTGTTCCCCAGGAGACTCGCGACAAGTACTTGGGCGAGAAGGCCCCGACCGACAAGGCCATTGTCCTCGACCTCCTCCCTCTCGGTTACGCCAAGGTTCTCGGAAAGGGTCGCCTCCCCAACGTTCCTCTCGTCGTCAAGGCCCGCTACGTCAGCAAGGAAGCTGAGCGCAAGATCAAGGAGGCCGGTGGTGTTATCGAACTCGTTGCTTAAATGCACTGATCCGTTTGAAATCTAAAAAAAGGACCCGTGAATGATCATAGAAAACGGTCGGAAAAACTCGGACGTTGGTTATTATTCAGGCGCATTGGATCTTTAATTCCTTCGAAACGACCATCTTCCATGTCAAATAATGAACAAAAAGTGCGCAGTCGGCAAACGGCAGCATGGTTAGGGCGCCAATGTTGTTCAATGGATCTGCCTGGGTATTTATCAGGCAGCTTGAGGTCCCTGCAGGTTACGTAGCAATAGAATGCTATATTTTCCTGGTCTATCGTTCCCTTTTCGTAGTGTTTGTCGTCTTGTGTGACTGCCTTAAAATGACGCAACGGCAACCGTAAATAAAGGACAAATATGGCAACGTAAAGCTTTACGTTTTAGGCTATATGCTATATTTTATCTACTTGCATTGTTTATTCAATTGAAGATAGAGCGGTTATATCTAAAACGCCTGGTTTCACAAAGAACTCGTGCGGAACGATATGAAAATGACCCAAGTATCCATGACAAAATCTCTAGGAGATATCCCCAGTCAGTTCTTGTCATGTGGATTTGCTAGTGTAGACACTATTAGAGACAAAGCGGGATAAAAGAAAGAAAGAAACAACGTCGAAGCCAATGTTTTGGTTACTATTACACCAGGGTTGTTATGACCTAGAAACTCCGCTGGTCCAAATTTGTAGCGAAATGTAGTCTTATCACCGCTGGGTGTTTACATCCCATCCAGAATATTTAGGCCCTTTGTTTGTGTATAGATCTAAAAGGAACGTTTTTAGAGAAAATAGAAAAGCGAGAGGAAGGAAACAGGAAACAGTAAACAGGTGTTATTAGAGAACCACGGGCAGAAGAATTCAATAAACACAGTATCTGACCCCATATCTGCCCAGTAACCAATTTTTCAGTAAGAACTGTAAGAATATGTTGTTTCTGATTTTCAATACATCCCGAATGATGAAATTTGTATGAGGGCTTTCTGGTGGCTCTCTCGAGACTGGGATGGTTGGCAATGGCAAGTACATCTAATCGCATCACACATCCGATAGAGAAGATGTCCATCTTGGTCTTTCAAAATGTTATAGGAGACCGTGTTGAGAATTGTACCGCGTCATGGAGGCATCTTTCATGTAGACCAGCGTAATGAGATTGAGGAGTTGCAGCAAGGTTCTGCTGAAGAATTTGTCCGCAGAATGAATTTGTTTGGGCAAATCTTCAAAAAATCTGTTGCTTTAAAGAATCTTTCCTGCTACCACCATCCAGCTTTCCCGGAGAGTCTGGTACAACCAAAGGATTCGAATTTCCATTTCTCTTTTTCCGTGTCTTCTGCCGATCTCCTTTCATATTGGTATGGAACGAAGCAACAGTCTCGTTTCGAAAAACAAGATCGAGCTCCTCTCGATAACCAGAGCATGCTTGTCCCTTTCTCAAACATTGACCACATCCTGGGCGCATGAGATCGCACTATTTACTTTCGATTGTTAGTGAAAGATCATTGGAGGGGAACGATCCTCATGTAAAATTGCACCTTGATACGTCGTTGTCGGCACGCATGACAGGCACGGCTGGGCCGGCCAGTATTGGGCATCTTGCTTCCTTTGTCTTTTGAAATGGTGGAAAGTACGAGTGATAATAATACCTACTTTGCCATGATTCTTTTCCTTTTCCCTCTTCACTATCCAAACCCTTCTGAAATGAACCCCCGCAACTGACTCGACTACACCAATGCACTATGAGGAAGTCCATGCATTAGTCGAATTTTGTTGGTTTTAATGCCAGACACCCTAATAGTGATTAGTGAACTCCGGTAGGAAAATTGAGCTCCTTTGGGGAGAAAGCGAACCCCATTTAGGAAACGTAAACTCCTTTCGGAAACCCATTCGACGCTAAAAAGAAGCCCATATCCAATCGCCGTCGATGTCAACGAGTCAATGACAGGTTCTTCGTACAACTGGAGCCAGACCTAGGTTTCAAATACGCCAAGGCCGGAGAGGCTGAGAGGCTGAGAGTCTTTTAGTCCTAGATTGAACCCAAATCGTGCATAACTTCAATGTTCTAGGTACGTCGCGCAACATATTACCACATACATATGTAAGCAATTTCTACACCGCATATCTGCAAAAGTAGGCCCTGCCCGAAGACTACCCAGTGGCACGAAACGATGTACGAGTAGCAGCCATCAATGTATATTTTTTGAAGTCGGGTCGACTTTCAAATGTCAAGTTTCTCCTTGCTTCCTGCAGTCGTATTCTGAGACCCCGCCAATCCTTAAATTGTGTCAATATTCCGCGTTTCGTATCTTGGCACTTCGAACAGGCTGGCCAGTAGCCAGTAGTTTGGACGGCTCCCGTCGTATATTTACATGTACTATCATGCGGGTCGTAAATTCAGCGCCGCCAGCACAGAGTTTATTACCTGGTCAACGAAAAACCTGATGATGCATGCAGTTTTGACACTCGGATTTCAGACCCATTCGTTATGTTGAGCCATTTTTAGAACCCATCTGTGAATACAGATACGATATTCATAGCACTAGCGTGCGTTCGGGCTTACATCAGATGGTGAGGAGTCTTCGGTCTTTTCTTCGGATACTTTTTTTATTTTAGAGTTTTGAGGTTGTTTTGATTTTATCCATAGGTGCCAAATATCAGTTGAAGTCTTGCACATCAATTGTGATGTATCATTCTACACGTATATTTCCCTGCTGTCAGCGGGTGCATGTGGATTATTCAAATGCTAAAATCGCTCGCAACGATACATGAATAAATGTACTATTGATACGCCACATTTTAAACCCACCGCCAATGAATTTTGGAGGAACTCGTAACCAGTTTCAATGTTGAACAGAATTCTACATTGAAAATACCAGGATATCTATTTCGAGTCGTGTGCTTACTTTATCAATATATACACGTGATATATACTCACGTGACAAGACTTGCATGTCATATCACGTGAATTAAAGTGGGATCGTGGGGCCGGCCGAGTCGTCATACGATTCGTTGGCGCGTAAGAGGTGACGTTGCTTGCTGTCTCGCCGGGTCCGATATTATCGAAGCTCGTTCTCATGCTTCTCACCTTTCTGGCGGCGAATCTCAGCACCTGAGCTGCTGTTGTTTTATGTTGTCGTCTTCTCTTAATATCTATTCCGCCGGTTCGAAACGAGGTCTAGGCTGTTGTTCCTGGGAACGACTATCCCTTCGGGACGTCGCGTGACATCCCTTGCAGAACCGCCATCGCGACGACACTCTGCCTGGGCTCATCACTTGAAGTCTCTATTTAACGCTACATACTAGCAGACGTATGCTAGATTTAATAATTTTTTGAGTCGCGCGCTGAATCACCAGTCAACATCCGCGTATACGCTTTTTTTCCTGGAAGAATGAAGATGAACGTCTTCCGGATCCTGGCCGATGTGGCACACATTTCATCCAAATGCATTCTGATATGGGCCATTCATTGGAACCGAAGCTCGGAAGGTATGAACTATTTTGATAGAATCACTGTAACAGTTCAAAAAGGGCATATCCAGCTGACTCGTGATATATAGGAGTGTCTCTGCTCACGCAGGTTCTCTATGCAATGGTCTTTGTAACGAGATATCTTGATCTCTTCCGGGCCTCGCACTGGCGGGAAGGCCAAGCGTACTTGATATTCTTCAAGTTGTTCTATATTTTCACCTCCTTTTATATAATCGCCCTGATGACATATGTCTATGCTCGAACCCGAGAAAGAGAAAAGTCATGGAAGCTGGCGACGTGGTGTGTGCTGGGCTCTGCTATTGGAGCACCAATAGTAATGGGCATTTGGGCTGCAGCCATCAAGGAGAGTTATCCTAGACATTGGTTCACAGAGGTAAGCATGAAACCCAAGGATGTTGTTATGTTGGGAATATTGCTTTTCTCACAAAACAACGTTAATATAGACGACATGGGCATTTTCCATCATCCTCGAGTCTGTGTGTGTGCTGCCGCAGCTACTGTTACTCCGACAGACTACTGTGCCAACCGTGATTGATTCTTACTATCTGATTACGCTGGGCTCTTACCGAGCACTGTACATTCTGAACTGGCTTGTCCGTGGCTTTGGAGAGGAGCACTACTGGGACCCAGTCGCGGATATCTTTGGGGTTATTCAGACTTTGTTTTACATTGATTTTGCCTGGGTGTACTACACACGGCAACGTGTCAAGCTTCGAGGGGGCGGGGTTGTGGATTCGGAAGATTTCCAGAGAAGTTGGGTTGTTGGCAAGATCTTAAACTCACGTGCGGTTCGCAACCGGATACAAGAAGAAGAGGAAGAACCGTTGGACCCTGAAACGGGTGGGGAGAGAGAGACAACCCACGGTTGGGGCCCCCGAGGCATCTCTGTTTCCGCCGATGAAACCCTTAGTAGTCATCAAGGAGGATGATATATATATTTTTTTTGTTGGAAGATGACATGGTTTACTTTTGTTTCATGCCCTAAGTGAAGCGAACTGGGAATACAGACAGCTATCTAGACGTAATGCATGGAGGATCACTTCTGAATGGATGCATCGAGTAGTATACAGTGATACGTAGTAATGCCCCCAATAATCGGGATGGGTGGGGTTGAAGTTCATGTTGTACTTGAGCGTTCAACTATTTTGTATGGAGATCACATGGATACTGATGCTGATGGAAAGTTGGAGTATCTATTTTTGTTTCAGTTATCATGTTTACTATTATAATGATGCACCGAACCGTGTTCCAGAATAGCGCCGTACCAGCTTGGGCCTAGTATTATTACCAGTCAGCAAAGACCAGATTGACCCCACCGGCGCAGGTCTCAGAAAAGGTTACATGTTGCGTCGACTTGTGCATATTCTAGAAGTTGTTCTATAGTGGAAATTTAAAATAAAAACAAAAATAAATCGTAAATTTTGTAAAATGGGTAAAATTCGTAAAATTTTGTTTCCCTGCGATGTTACGCGCAATTTGTTACCATTTTTTGCCCAAGTAATCCATAATTAGTATGCGACCATGTGTAGATCTGCGTCCGCTAGCATTCTATCAGTGGCTGTACCCGAGAGGGCTGAGTATGCAGACTGCGGCTGAGGGGGAAGAAGAAGAAGAAAAAGAAGAAGAATAAATAGAGGGCGGGAAATATTGCTATGGAAATAATACTTAGAACATATAATTAAATTACATTTCCTAGTTGGTACATAAATTATTACGTACGTGGTGGTGTATGGTTCGTGTACGCTCATTGAAATAAAAAGTCATAAACATGTATTAAACAAAAATACACCCAAAAAGGAAAAAGAAAGGAAAAAAAAAAAGAAAAACAAAAACAAAAACAAAAACAAAAGAAAATTGGCTCAGGAGAAGACTCGGCGACTGACGGAGACGATTTTGTCGAATCAGCAAAGTGTCAGAAACATGCATATGGAAACGAAACATCCACCGAACCATGGCGCTTCACCTTATGTATGCCGTGGACGGTGGATGCAGCCAGTACGTGAGAGGCTATTCTGGTTTCCATACTTTGCAAGCGTTTTCGTTCGTGGGGAACAGACATAACTAGTACATACTACGTAGTGAGCCCCAAGATATGCAACACGCGATACGTATTTAGTTAGGGCCTGGCCGAGGTACTAATACGCACTACGTACTTGAGTCCGAGAGGGGTATATCAGCGGCACCGGATTGCGATAAGAACCATTGTACCGAGTCGTAATGTCATAAGGATCAACGTCCCTGTCTATCCATGCGGTGATAATCCAGGCGTCGCGACTGGTCATGAGATTCCGGTGGTATGCGGGCAAGCGCCCAGCTAAGCCTGCTGAGCAGTGAAGTGACTGGGCGCGCTCGAATTCTCGGCATGTAAACGCAATGGAGAGTGGGCTGAGGTCTCACAGCCCATGGCTGCCACGCAGCCCCGCGCACGCGGTTTAGTTACAACTAGTTAGTTAGTTAGTGCAGTCCCTGTTTTGCTCCCGTCATGCTTGTCGCCAATCGTTTTGGTGTTCACAAACCTCACCGACATCTCCAGACCTTCGGGAGAGACCCTGGCTGCTTCTAGTGGCGGTCTAGCCGTCGATTGACCGCAACAAGGGCAAAACCAAAGAGTAAAAGCCGCTGTGGGGAAACTCGCATGCGTGCTAACCTACGTACGTACTTAATTATTATGACGGGGATGGACCCTGGGATTGGCCCGAGCCCGAACTCGACTCCCTCAGCTCCGGAGGGACGGAGCAATATTGCCAAACTAAGTCCGGAATGCTAGGAGTGGTACAGTAGTAATTAAGTCTAGTATGTGCTTGCCAGCGCTTAACGCCTGGCTGTCGATGACGGAATTTGTCCAGATTCGACCCAACTAGCGGCGGCCGGACAGACACAGGGCTCAGCTCGGGCTGGTTGGTCTGTTGCTCTTGAATATTAATATATGAATGTTGGAAGCCGATCACCATAGTATTTGTACACGCTGGCTGAGACAACATGTACATGCTGTAGTGTAGTCTGTAGTCATATTAATAGTCATGTTAAGTACATATTATTGCCAGGGCTCAACTTCTCCCCGGTCGCGTGGCTCTCTCGTGGCACAGCCCTGAATCTAAGCGAAATCATCAAACGCCGTGAAAAAAGGTTGCAGCGACGCCGTATTGCCTGATTGGGAGCGATCAGAGGGGACCCAGGTCCAAAATAGCCCTAGGCTAGCCCCGGATGCTAGTGTAGTCTGGCTTCCTGACCGCGTGGTATCGTAATACGAGAACGGTCATATACATAAAATTACCTCTGACGGCCCGCGGGAACACGGGCCAGGCGTCAAAAGTCGAGGTGGTCTGGTCTTACGGACGTAATCGGTAATGGTGCAGTCCCAGCACTGCCGTACTCGTTACAGGCTCAGTACAGAACTAAAATCAACATTAATTACATGTACCGTAACCTGCCAATACCCACTGCTTAATATCCATCGTGCCACTAACCCTATCGAGCTAGCACAGTACCCAAGCTGCAAGGTTTCTGCTTGCTGGGCCGCCTATCCGGGCCCATCGAGTCATCGCTCGTCTCTGAGCTCCGCCAGCTAAGCCTGTTTCGCTTTATTTGAAGTAGCTCGTGGGCATTCACAAATTAATACCATGCTATTATTACCATACGCCAGGCTATTTTTTCTCCATCCCGGCCATTTGGGGGCTGGGCCCGCCCCCGTTTGACTGGTGGCGGGTCTGGATAGGCTACGTTAGTACATTCAATAGCGATCCGAGAGTGTGCAGCAGAGCGCTTAATTGCAGCTTGCTTTCCGCCTTGCTCGAATTATATGATCATCCTACTGTGTTTCTTCCTTGCCTGTTCACTGTTTTTACTTTGGTGGCACAGCTTCCCGGCGGCACTCAATCTGTTTTTCGAGCTCTGTGAGCCAGTTAAATCTGCTTTGCATACACTACTATTACCGTCTACATACCTTGCAGGGATTGCTCTTGACTCGCAACTCTTAGACACTCGCACCATAGACGGATTGATTATTCGTACTTATAAAAGAGACCAAGGGCGGCGTTGAGGCAACTGGTCTTTATATTCTTTATACAAACCAGAGAGAACATAAGAAGACCTGCAAAAACTCGTTCCTCATCTTCCTTTCCTACTCTCTCTCTCTTCCCCGCTTCTTATAGGCAGCGTCATGCTACCATCGATCTTCTCTCCAGAAGCTGCAACCATGTCATACCCCGGACAGTCTGGTCGTGTGGACGAATACATGGACGCGGCCGATCCTCGCTGGACTGGACTTCAATCGGTAAAGAAAAAAAGGGTCCCTGCGCCTATGGGTTTCGCAAATACGGTTTGCTAACAAAAGTTGCAACAGTCTCCCTTTATGCATCCATACACATCTGCGGGGCATAGCTCCGTGATTCTCACCCCGATCAGCCTCGCTGAAAACCCATACCTGCAGGCCCGCCAGAGCCCAGCGCTGAGCCACCACTCTCACGAATACCCTTACCACGGCGTCGACGAGAACACGGTCCAACAAGGGTTGGGTATCACAAGTGCCTACCATGATCTCGTCGCGCCCACATCGTCTCCAAACTACGGCTATCAGCAACACAGCCAACATCCTCACCACCACCGACACCAAGGCTCGATGGAATTCGGCGGCTACGGCTCCGAACACGGCCTCGACTCGCCCCCGCTGGGTCACGTCAAAAGGCCCAGGCGGCCCACGTCGGGCAGCACACCGCCATTGCGCTCATCGCCTGTGACTATCCTGCCTCACCCAGACGGGCTGCAGCGTCTCGAACAGGAGCGTAGGCACGGGCTCGTTGTCGAGAGCCAGCAGCGGGAACCGCCGCGGCCGAGACCGTCGGGCCGGGGACGGCGAGACCCGCAAGCTGAAGAGGAAGATGCCTTTGTGGAAAGTCTCCGAGCGCAAAATTTGTCGTGGAAGATTGTGGCAGAGATGTTCCGCGAGCGCTTTGGCAAGAATTCCACCGAGGCCCGGCTGCAGATGCGCATGCTGCGGCGGCGGAAAAGCGCTGCGGCATGGCAAGAGGCAGATGTGAGTATGTGCACTCCGGTTTTCTTCCACATTTTTGAGACTAGAACTTGCTAACAAGCCCTCTTAGATAACCCTGCTTCAAGAGGCATATAATTACTGGCAGTCGCAAAAATACAGCATCATCGCAAGCAAGGTAAGCCACCGCCGCGGACGAGCTGCAGACAAACCCGCTAACAAGGCGTTCGATATACAGCTACAAGAACTTGGGGCCAGTCGCAAGTACAGCGAGCAACAGGTTGAAGCACAACTATCGCAAGACCCAGTCCCTCCGGATGTCGGATCAGACGACGAGTTCCCGGTCACATCACCCGAGCTGGATACGAAAACGAGCGCATCCAAAAAGCGGAAACGGTTACCAGATGATGGCTAGCTGTGGAACGCGCTCTTTTTTTCAATCTTATATATATTAAGGTTTTATTGTTATTGTTTTTCTTTTGTCATTGTTTCCTTTGTCAGGGTCTCCTATTGTCGATCAGCATCGTTAGTTCATTGTTGTGATTTGGAATTGGGACCGGCGCGGGGATTGGTGGGATTAGCCGCCAGTGTGGGGCTTCCGGGAGCCAACCATGGTTCGGCTGCGGGGAGGCTTGTCCGTCATTGATTGGATGCCTCTTTGGGTATGGCGTTTTTTTCTTTTGCGTGAGGTTTTGCCCTTCTTTTTTTTTTTTTCACAAATTGTGCATTGCATGGCCTTGCATTATTGCCGCTTTGGGCTTTCTGGTTGGCTTCTTTTCTCTTCTGCATACTGTATATACTTGCCTGTACATATTCATATCCCTCATGACTCTACGCTATAGATACACATACATTTGTCCTTGCAAAAATTGATTACCAGATTTGCTATCGATTATCCAATGGCTTGTATTGGCTTGTACGGGCGACTTGGACCCTGAACGAAACAAACTTCCGTAAAACGTCCGTGCTAGCACCACAGTTTCAGAAACCAACAATCTTCGATGTTTGAATAATGTCGCCCTGTATTCCACATAACTCTCAGCAAATCTCGCGCTACTACCACGCAGTTGAAAATTATGCAAAATTTCCGTGATGACACAAAAATCCTTTCGTACTTCTTGCCTGGTTGGGGTTGAGTTGCTTTTTTGTCATGAATCTGTTCTATTAAAAGAACACGGGACAAACCCCAAAAATAAAAGTTGGGGTCGCCGGGCTTAGACATGAGTTTTTGGGGGGGAGGGGGGAAACAAGGGACCAACTGACTACAGTATTTCAAATAGCAATATCGATTAGGCAAACTAGTTGTAGAGTGTTGAAACTTGAGACTCGCCCCAATAAGTGAAATAAGTGAGACACTGACACACCAGTCATGGATTTTCTTACAAATTTTACAAAGTGCGATAGCCCTGGGAAAAAAGACAGCGCAGCACGTGTCGGCCCGCTGCATGGTGGGATATGTCGATCGAACTTGTCAAATTAATGTATATACGCGGTAATTAGTTTCATGTTTACTCCTATCGATATCCAGTCGTCAATTGATTGGTTGAAGTTTGGAGATGATTTCTTCTAGAATGTCAGACGTCTCACAATCCCTTCAGCCATGCCATAGAGTACATACATGTGACCTAAATAGGCAAGACTGTGTGCTACAAGTATATCAGCGATATACCTACTCCATAGTAATACATACTGTACATACAGCATCAACGAATAAAGTGCTGACCGTGCTCTTGTCTTCGATGACCATTTTTGTATATAAGGGTCGCCGATACTGAGTACACTATTGAAAACAAATCCTCTCCTTGAGACTCCGTTAACCCTAGACTGAGAAAAAAAGTATTCATTTCGTTAATATTATTCCTTCTCTTCCCTCACAGCATCATTTTGACTTCACCACAGATACTATTTATAGGCAAGTATTTACGCACGTTTACTAGCGCTGTACCCTTGCAATTAGGCTTCCGCAGTATTATACGTACTATTATTGTCCGGTGCGGGTACTACTCTATGCTTGGTGGGGAGTTACTACGTACCCGTATCTGTCCAATGCTAAAGCTATCATTACTGGTTCAGAATACGGCGTCGCGTGGGTAGTTCGAACTTTGTTCCATGTCTTAGCACCGAGTATACATACCAGGTAATTAGTACTACGACCAGAAAATAATACTCTATACACCGTACTTTCTTCTTTATTAGTCGCGATTCTACGTTATTGTGATCAATATGATGTGACCATGTCTCAAAAGTCATACACCAAGCCTCACAAAACATAAAGATCTGCCGTGTTTGGAACAGAAGTGGGAAATTTTCGCCGGAACTTCGTCGCGACCGAATCCGAAAATGAACGAACCCAATCACGAATCACCATTGGCCCAGTCAATAGTGGGTATTTTACTTTTTTGTAAGGTTTTCTCGGGCTGACACCCTGACAACTTTCGCCCAGATCTTGCTTCAAGCTCGGGCTTGATCGACCCACGGCGGAATGGGTCCCCACCC
>CVMT01000007.1:1400676-1442685 GCA_000985935.1 Talaromyces islandicus | reverse complement strand
TTTGGGGGGGGGGGGAAGGGCAGCGGTATTGCTATTATTTTATTTTATGATTATTATTATTATAATCATAATTATGGCTGGGGGAGTGGCTTCTTTGTTGTCTCAAAGCCTACTTTTTGGCTCGTCCGGTTTATGTCTCGAGTCAACACAATTGGCACTACCCATGATGGTGAAACATACATGTCAGTCGTAACAGGAACTAGTGGGAACTTTGATGGACTGGTGAAAGGCCCAACCCGGCGGCGCAGAAAACCCTGCTCTGCTGACGAGTTGCTTTTTGTTGCTCGCCTGTACTCGGTCCGTACCACAACAATCCATGTTTCACCATTGGCTCTTCCACCAGTGAACTGCGTTACTCAAAAGCCCCAAAACTGTGGCTCGGATCAAATGTGGCCAAAAAAAGGCTAGGCTAGGATATCAAGTGTCAAATAGGGAGGCCTGACTAGCTGGAGTGTCTCGAGCGCTCGCTAAGTCAGTGCGATTTGAAACTTGGGCAGGGGTCCCGACCGGCCAGAATCGGGAGGGACGTCGACACTAGAATCGAACAAATATGGGAGGTAATAGGTCGGAGTATTTAGACCGAGGGCTAGTTAACGCGTTTAGATGGGGTTGGGGTCGGTGTGTGGTGTTGAGGCAGGACGATGTCAGCAGAATTAAGGCGTCCTGTTGTAGTCACCTGTCTTTGTGCAAGACAACCTAGCGGATGCAGTTGAGGGTGTATCGCTAATAGCTTGATATTACAGAGTCTATGTTATCAATTGATGCAGTCAGTATTTGGGGTCTTTTTACTACGATATCAAGCCTGTCGTCCCGGCTGGCATTAGGATGAAGGTCAAACCGAACTTCGAGGATGCAAACGACGTTCGATTCTCCGGCTCACTTCTGTTCTGCCTACGTTGTCTCCAGCTATTATGGCTAGTCACCAAAACACTACCCGGACCCGGGCTACTGTTGCTTGAGACTGCATTTCCGGGCGTGGTTTTTCCAGCTGAGTGGACATCGGACGGCGTTCTAATTAGATGGGCGGCCGCAATAAGCTTCGGGGTTCCCCCCACCAAGCCGGCGGGTAGGCAGCCCCAGTAGCTTCTTCCTTCTGCCACGCTCCGACCGGCTCAACCTTAACCGAACCAGTTAATCTCCTGCGTGACCTGTCGATACTGTGTCCGTCCTCGCATCCTCGGTGCTGACCAGTTGCTGCTAAAGAGAGCAAGGGAACAGTGCTCTCGTCACTCGAGAACCACTTTCTTCTTTCGTCAACCCTGAGAATGCCGCGGGTTCAGTGATACGACCCCTCTTTTCCTCGGCCCCTCGCCGAACGCCCTGTTATTTTTCAGTCTGTCTAGTCGGTACATGTCTTGCTCGTCAGCTCACTGGTAGCCCTCAGCAGCTACCCTTTGTCTCCCGGGGAACTGAAGCTATCCCCTTTTCTGTTGATTCTGCTGACCCTCGGGTCTCCCGGGATTGCGTACGGTCTGCTCACTCAGCCTTACGATCAGCTTGTACCTTTTGCCACCCGTGTAACGAACGACTCTCTGCTCGAGTCTCTGACAAAAATTCCGCTGCCTGCACTCCCCAGGCTAGTCCTTTGTATCGATACCACTATAGTTGCTGTACGTACAGATAAAAAGAAACTCCACTTTGACTGCCGGCTTGAAACGATCCGTTCACCATGTCGTGAGTGCACTCTTTCTTGTCTTTGGAACATACTCTTCTTCTGTATTGAACCAAGATACGAAAAGTTTTATTTGTTGTAATTGTCTCTATATTTCTTATGTGCTCGTGGAGAAGAAAAAGCCGTCGCATGGATGAGATATTCTTCTTCGTCATCAAAAGTCGGTCGTCTTTTTTATATTTGTTAACACCAGAGATCTTTTTGCTAGGATTGGCCAACAACTTTTACTAACTGCATCCCACACCACCCCCCAGATCACCACTAACTCCAAAGCGTATCAAAACCTCAGCTACCGCTAATCACCCTGCCCGCTCGTTGGCTCAGCAAATTGACTCCTCTGTTGCTGCTGCTCCCACGCCTGCCTCTGTCCCGCCTGTTTCCATGTCTTCTCAGACTTCTCAGCCTCAGCAATCCGCGAACCCCCGCAAAAGACGTTCATCTCCGCCACCTTCATCTTTTCCCATCATGTCTGTAGCTCCCAACGCAGATCCGGGGGCGGCCCCTCAGGATCCGGCGGAAACTTCTCCCAAGAAAAAAGGCCGAACCAACACCCCATGGACTGCAGAAGAGGAACAGAGGCTGAAAGTGATGCGCGATGCAGGTAAGAGCTGGAGTGAGATCGCCAAGGTGAATTCGTCGTCGTATTCCATCCATCTGTGTGGTTTTTCTCATGGCATTGCACATAGACCTTTCCCGTTCGAACCGAAGGCAGTGTAAAGAAACATTGGTACAAGGCAAGGCTGGGTCAAACCTGATGGAGTGAGTAGACTTTGATGCTAATTGCTATTACTAGGATATGCACTATGCAGAATTTGGCGAGGATGAAGTATGCTTATCTTAAATTCTTCTCAGCAGTTACTCAACTCTGTTCCTAACCAAGTCATAGTCGATAGCGTTGCGAGAGGCCATCAAAGAATACGAAGCTAATAAATGGAAAGTCATTGGACAAAAGGTCGGAAAACCAGCAAAGGTAAGGTCGACTGCCATCTTTGGAAACTTGTCGAGTACTTACTATTGTGTCTGTAGGCATGTGAACAATATGCCAAAGAGCATTTTAGAAACCTTTGATGGCAACTTTGCGTGCATACGCTCTCGTCGAATTTTACGTCCTACCGACGCGGTCGTCTCGATATTTCGGGGGAAATAACAACGTGGCTATATTCTTCCCAAGTCTTTTCTTTCTTCTTCATTTTGTTCTTCGTCTTGGTTTTATTGGTTGTCAGGCTCGCAGGATCTTTTGGATTATGGCGTCTTGATGGGATATCAGTTTGACATGTAGGCATTTCAGCGGGATATCAGGAAGATTTATTTCCTCATGTTTATTATCTACGTAAATTACCATTTTTGTGTATCATTTTGATTTTTCCCCGATCGACAGAAAATATTCATACAATAGTTGTACATGTGTGTAGATAAGTGTATAAGAAAGCAACGGGCTGTGATTGGCGCGCACAGAGTCCCGTAGGCCCGGTCTCGGAGGCTGCAGAAAAGGGGTTCTAGAAGACTGGCCGGCCAACCATGGTGGCCCGTTGGTCCGCACCAGCATGTGCCATAGCCCCACCGCTTTCCCTCATCGCGTTTTTTACTTTCTTTGCGTCTTTTCCCCTCGTTTGACTCATCGCCTTCGCATAACCCTCAATTGTTGATTATCCAGGCGTCCAGCTACATCCAATGTTGGTTGTCTAGAAGAAAGGAATCCGACCGCTTGTGTGTGAGTTTTGCCAGTTTTGCAGGCATCTATATTGGACTGGCTGACTGATTCGCCCCAGGAATCCTTCGAAATCAGACCCCCCACTATCATCATCTCTTCAGTACATCTCACCTTTACTCTCATCTGAACTTGCAAAGGAAATGCAAACATGAGGCCGGACAGCGCGGATTATCTTGATCAAGGTACCAAATTAAATTAATTGCATGGAGACCGGTGTTCGACAACGCTTGTGCAGCAGCAGCGGTGGAAACCCACGAAAACGCCTCCCTTACTGTGTACTACAGATAGGGGCGTCTTTTTCGCTTGCTGCTGTTGCAAGTCGTGTCGTTCTGAGAGTATACGGTTGAACTTGATCTGGACAATTCCAGCGAAAGGACTCGTGCATGCTTTTTCGTTTTCTCCCTTCTATTGCTCTGCGCAGTGAGTCTCTTCACCTCGTACTAACAATACTTGTGTTACAGAATGGGACAAGTTGAGGAAATCAACGTAGCAGGGCCTGGTTCAGCTGAGAAGACCGAGGCCCTCACACCAAGGCACGCAGACGATGGTAATGCCCGAGCCCCAATCAGGCAGCACCTGAGAGGTTATATGAAGCGATTCGAAGACCAACTGGTTGAGTACAACATCGAGGCTCGTGGGATAGAGCGTGTCGAGGAAAATGAGCGGCATGTCCTTAGCTGGGTCGCCTACCTACAGGTCTTCCTGCTATGGGTTTCAATCAACCTGGCAGCAAACAATGTCACACTAGGGATGCTTGGCCCGGCTGTATACTCGCTCAGCTTCCGTGATTCTGCTTTGTGCTCGGTCTTTGGCGTCTTCGTCGGCTCCCTCGCTGCTGCATGGGCTGCCACATGGGGACCTGTGTCGGGAAATCGAACTTTGGTAAGCGTCTTTTGATAAAACTATATCTCAGCCTCGGTTTTGTTCATTAATCTTTATAGGTATTTGGGCGTTATGCCATGGGATGGTGGCCCAGCAAGATTATTGTCTTGCTGAACATCATCCAAATGATCGGTTATTGCTTAATTGACTGTGTTGTTGGTGGTCAGATCCTCTCGGCCGTCTCCCCAAACTACGGAATGTCGGTGGCAGTTGGTATGCTCAAACCAGCGTTTCCTATCCATTTCACTTTCTGACCTGATCTGAAAGGCATTGTTGTTGTTGCTATAATCACTTGGTGTATTGCTACGTTCGGCATCAAGATATTCCATTACTATGAACGGTATGCTCCGTTAGCATGACTTTGATGACCTACATTCTGACGTGCTGAAGCTTTGCATTTCTCCCTCAACTAATCGTCATATGCATACTCTTTGGTGTCTCGGCAAACAAGTACGATCTTGAAACGCCGTCCGTTGGTAATAGTGCGACAATCGTTGGTAACAGACTCTCCTTCTTCTCCATCTGTCTAAGCGCAGCCATCACGTATGCGCCATTGGCCGCCGACTTTTTCGTCTATTACCCACCGAACACCCCAAAGGTTATAAGCTTCGGTCTTACTTTCCTAGGTTTGATGTTGTCGTTTACCATGGCTTTTCTAGTCGGCATTGGCTTGGCTAGTGGTATCGGCACCGACAAGGCCTACTCTGATGCATGGAACGTCGGAGCTGGAGCTCTTATTGTCGAAGGATTCAGCCCCGTGAAGGGCTTCGGAAAATTCTGCTCTGTAATAGTTGCGCTTGGTCTCATCTCCAACACTATTCCGCCGACATACTCGGCCGGAATCGATTTCCAGATCCTCGGTCGTTATGCTGAACTAGTACCGCGTATAGTCTGGAACACAATCGGTGTCATAATCTACACCGTCTGCGCACTAGCCGGTCAAAGCCACCTTTCAGAAATTTTCACTAATTTCCTGGCCCTAATGGGATACTGGGTGGCAATTTGGCTAGCCATCCTGCTCGAGGAGAGGTACATCTTCCGTCGCCGGAGCGGATACAACTGGGCCATCTGGGATGACCCAACCAAACTTCCTATCGGCGTCGCTGCCTTTGTGGCCTTTGTGGTTGGCTGGGTTGGTGCTGTCATCTGTATGGCGCAGGTGTGGTATATTGGTCCTCTGGCCAAGTTGGTTGGAGATTATGGTGCCGATGTATTTCTCCCTTCTTCGCTTACATTTGCTAAGTTTCTTTCTTCCCGTGCTGACTGATGCATAGATGGGCAATTACGTTGGCTTCTCATGGGGTGCTTTAGTCTATCCTCCGCTACGATACCTGGAACTTCGTTTCATTGGGCGGTAGGGTGTGCCGTTTCGAATAAATGAAGTCAGTCAATTGCCGCATTGTTCAGCTTAGAACACGACGATTTAGAAGTGCTTTCATGCACATCCGCCAGATCTATAGAGAATAATAATCAAAGATTTTTCTCCATCTCTAGAACATTGCAAATTCTACATGAGCTTTACACGAGATTATCTAACTAGCCCGGAGCCATGAAACTCCGACAGGCTAACTTCAAGAAAATCCAAGATCCTTTAAACTGAAATGTATAATCTTTTCACATCTATTCTTCATTTCCCTCGACTATACTACAAAGATTTGGGTGGGTAACACAAATGAAAAAAAAAAGGGATGTTCTTGGATCAAGATATATATCTTGTGCGTTGCTCAAAATGATTCGCAAGAAACAGAAAGTCGCTTTTCTTTTTTTATTTAACGAATCAATCTTGGGAAGAATGCGCATCGCATTTATCGGTACCAGTACTCAGGCTTGACGTAGTCTGCGAAAGTCTTGGGCTCCTCGTAGGGGGCATGGTGGCCGTGGTCGTGACCGTGGGCATCGTCTGCAAATATTTAGTTAATACAACATGCACCATGACCTCGAGGTTATCAAAAAAGTGAAAAAAACTTACGAGCATGGGGGTCTTCCTCGGGGCCAACGTAGTTGAGCTTGACGACATTGCCGCACTCGTTGCAGCGTTCAATGGGGCGGTCGCGAGAAACCTATATTCCATCTTATCAGAATTTTTTTTCTTTGGAAACAGAGAGATGTGAATGCGCACAGTCAACCAGTTGACAATGTGAGAGTCGGCAGGGTAGCCAGTGCAACCAGCGTATTGCTCATCACCAGCGCCGTTAACCAGAATTGGGTTTTCCAGAGTTCCTAAACGAGACGCGCAATTCAATTAGCCCAAGCTCCTTTTTCTCGTGGAAGGTATTTGAGATGTTCGTACCCTTGCGAGAAGCATCAAGAGGCCTCTGGTCGAAAACATCAATGCCCTGCATCTTTCCGATCAATTCAAGACGTTCGAGACCGGTGGCTTGTTCGATGTCGGTGGGGACGGATCCAGGCTTGCTTCCGGGAGGGAGAAGGTCATCCTCAGTCTTGATATCTATATTACATCAAATTTTGTAGGTTAGATTTGTGTTTTTGATGCCCTTGTCATTTGATGGGGGGTGGAAAATCGGGGGTTGTCGCAATTGAAATCGAGAATCGATCGAGTAACAGGGAGTATGCAAACTAATTGAAAAACAATTGGGGATGCAAACCTTCGTAGGGAGCGACTTTGCCGGGGATGTTGAGCTTGTTGTCGACTGCGGGATAATAAAACACATGTCAGCACCCTCCAATTCTTTCATATATCACGCGTCTTAAAAACACAAAAAGCCCAGGAGACCAATCGAAGCCGGATGCGCGGTAATCACAGAGTAATGACAGGGCAACATACAGCGAGTCACCGACGAGGTAAAAGGACGAGCCTTGACGAAAGCCCTGACAGGGGCACGTCTGGCAATGGTGGAAACAGCGCGAGAGGCAAACATTGTCGCTCTTTTATCTCTTCGTGGGGATAAGAATGAAACGAAAAAGGCGGGCGTTCCGGAGAGCGGGGAGCGGAGAGGCAATTGGCGAAGCAAAAGACTTCGGGAACTGAGGTTGAGGTCGAGGTGCGGTGGTGAGGTGAGGTTCCTGCTCGGTCCGTCATCTATACCCGAAACGGCATGGTGCCACTGCAGAACTCGGCTCTTAGTCAGCCATCATCCGACACAATTCCCTATGTGCTGATTGGCGGATACCCACAGCTGTCATAACTCAAAACTATTGTAGTTAGATATTATAGCCCATATGCTTACGTTGATCGGTATTAAGCATATGTATATGGCTTGTTTGATAGTTTACTTTGCCGAGTTTTGTTTGGTCTTGAAGTTTGCAGATCACATGTGATTTTCAACTACCCGTGCACCCATATGGGGCTCGAAATATTGTCAAATAAATCATCTATACCCTTGTAAAATCAAATTGACTCCTTCGGATGACACCTATGTAAGCTACAGCTTGTGGGACATTAAAGCAGGCCAAATTCAATATACTATATGCGTGAGAAAGTCGTTGACTGTTGGTGCGCAAAGAAGGAGATTCTACGACAACCATGACCGTTAAATGCCTCCTAGAAGTCATCCAAGTATTCAATGTTGGGGCAAATCACAGCATCCACCTCTTTTGGAAACTCATTGCCTTCATGTTTGAAATCTCAAAAGACACCAGAGCGCCAGACTTTGATTATGTATAATAAGTAGTGATAGTTCCAATCAAGATCATCCAAAATTGTACAGAGGCAAACAAACAAACACCCAAAAAAGCAATGATCTATTTTATTCTCGAGCCAAAAATAAACTTCCTTAAAAAGGTGGAAAGAGCAAACGAACGCCTGCTTTTACCATATACCCGACACCTCGGGTGAACACACAAGCAAATACTGCTAAGTTGTGGATATCAAGCTCTTGTTTGCGACTCGCAACATGCTCATATCTATAATTCCGTGGCCTTTTCGCGACAAGCCGCCGGAGTAAAGCCGTGACCGACTTTTCCTGCGATGATCCGCCAGCGGTCATTCTCGTAGTCTTGGGTTGCATTTCGCAGCCTTTGGACCTATAGTCAAAGAGTTTAGCGATTTACGATCCAACGGAGTAACCTAGGTTAGAACTAAAATCTTACCATTTCATCCGTCCAAACGGTATCTTTAGCTTTTAATTTGGTGCAATACCGCACTTGTAAAGTGCCGCTTGTTCTGCCGGGGAAGAAATCAGAGATTTGCTTCCAGGTCAAGTTCTTATTCTCTTTTAATTCAACGAGAAGAGAATCCTCCTCCGGAGTGAACTTGAGCTTCGGTCCACGCGGCCGGGGTGCAGGGTCTGGCATCCCAGCCTGTCCAACAACACTCGGGAGGCCAGAAGACATTGGAGGCGAATTCATATCGCCGCCAGACTGTTGCGACGGATGAATAAGGGCCTGCGGGAGTCGATGATGGTGGTGATGATGCTGTTGCTGCTGGGGATGTATCGGTGGCGGCAAAGCATAAGAGCGATGTGGCGTGGAAGAATCACTGTGAGTAGACATCATCATGTCGGGTGATTGAGTCCCCTCTGGGTGCGAATCTGGTTTCAGCATCTGGAATCCCAGGTCTAGTCGATTTTCATCTTCACTCCCTTCACCTCCGTCGACCCGCGGCCGCTTCGAAGTCCGGGGAGGCTGGAACTGAAGCGGATTTGGAGGGTATTGAGTTGAAAGGGGTGATGGAGCAAGCTGGTGTGGGTTCAGAAGAAGCGGCTGTGGGTGAACATCTGGAACGACGGAATGAGTGACCGAGGCTCTCAGCATAGAAGGACTAGCATGTTGAGAATGCTGCTGTTGGTGATGGTGATGTTGCTGTCCGGGCGCAGGTTGCTGCGCACCACGGGGCACAAACGGCATTTCAGCGGTTGCCCCATGGTGCACGACCTGTGGCTGGGTTGTTTGATACACAAGCAAACCAGGCTGTTCTTGCGACTTGCTATTGTCCTGAGAAGCGTAGTCGAGCGAATAGTTGCGATATGGGTCCGCCAGCGTCGCGGTTTCCCTCTTGAGACCTACTAGAGCTCGAGAAAGCTCCGGTAGGTCGCATATATTATTAAATGCAAAAGAATGGAGGCGGTGCCCAGGCAATATTGCTGCGCTGCTGACACAGTGCTCGCTTGCTGCCCTTTATTATTGGTCTCACGTTGTCTGATATAGGTGTAGTGCAATGAGAACCAGAGACGACTCAGCAAATAAATTAAATAATAGAGAAAAAAAGATATTGGGTATGTTGGAAGGTTACGTTTTGAGGTTGGGAAGCTGCTGGTGAGAGACACTATAGCCTAGGCGGAAACGGTCGTGCAGGTATAAGCATAAGGCCGAGGGTCCCGCTCTGAAGAAAACGCTAGGTAAAGGACCAAAAGGACCTGGAGCCAGACTTGTCGGTACGCTGCTGGATGTACTGTTCTGTAATCCGCACCCAATGATGTCGCAGTGCTCGAAGGATTAGCGCAGGTTCATGCGACAAGGAATGGATGGTCCTCGCTATTATTAAACAAGATTGAGTTGACAGGTATGGATGCCGCGACTAGTGATGAGCCACTCCTGATGGAGAAAAAGGTGAAACAGTCAGATAGCTTCGAAAGGTGGCTAGATGCTATCCTTTCATACAGAAGAGACCAAAGTATGCATGCTGCCATGTGTTGGCTGTTATAACACACACGGACCTTTAACAAGAGCGGGCCACTAAATTTTAAGCGACGAAGAGCGTAAAAGGGGAGGAGAGAGAGGACCGGGGAGACAGAAGGAGAGGCATTATTGGCTTGACGAACTGAAACGGC
Organism: Talaromyces islandicus; assembly: GCA_000985935.1. Classification (NCBI taxonomy): domain Eukaryota; kingdom Fungi; phylum Ascomycota; class Eurotiomycetes; order Eurotiales; family Trichocomaceae; genus Talaromyces; species Talaromyces islandicus. Next base: position 1,432,691 of record CVMT01000007.1, on the reverse strand, counting down.
TTTCATGCAACCCAATCCCTGATGAGGCTAGGCAGAGGCAACAGGACTGGCACTGGGTACGTACTTCGCCGCGGACGGTGGGCACTACATGCATACTGGGCAGTGGGCGATAGTCTTGGGGCAGCCGACAGGCTGGCAACTGTTGCGAAAGGAGGTGTGATTGGCGTTTTGACGGCGCAACGTCAACGCCCAGGCAAAAAAGGGTAAAACTCCTGCTGGAGTGTCCTGTCTGGCTCGTGGGCCAACGCAGAGAGCATGTGCTGCTAGCCTGCTAGGCTCTAGCCTCGCACTGTAGTCTGGACGGCCCGGATTGTCCCCGGGTGAATTTTGGACGTCGAAACCCCTGCTGCATGGTGCGCTGGACGGTACCACTACAGGCCCATTCTCTGGCCGCGATGGAGATTGGATTGCCCACCCACCTGCACTTTTCAGGGAATCGGTTTTGACGGGTGGAACCGCCGTGGATAACGGCTCGGCGCTGGCGATGACGACGGCGGATTCACCATGTGTTTTTACTCTTTTGGCTTTCCTTCTTGTATATTAAAATCGTTAGCACACTAAAGTTAGTCAAAAGTACGCGCATTCTCAAAAAAAGGAGAAAGCACTTTCTTTTCTTTTCCCTCCGCCAGGTTTCATAGGCGGGAGATACTAGGACCGGAGCTTCGACCATTTGGAAGATTGTCGCCCCTCCCCGTCAGCCGGTTAATAAATCTTCCCTAACCTGGTCCTGCCGTCGTGTTCATTGAATCAATACGTAGTAGCATTGATCACATGCTTGGAGGAGAGACGGCCAGCTGAAGGTATGAGATCGTGCCTCGTCGAGGAAAAAGGACAAAGACGCGAATCGACGATTAAGGCTCAGGGCCGACCCGTGCGCCTCAGTGAAGGGAAAAACCAGGTCAGCACATACAAAAACATCCGCAAATTCTTGACAGAAAGCAGGGTGAGGTGTGGATCGCGCGTCCCATCCAGACTCCAGAGGCTGGCTGCAAGGATGGAGACCGCGGAGGAAAGCAAGCCAGTAGAGTATCGCTATCGGCCAGATGGGATGAGAATGGACCGGGTCAACGACAAGGGTCCACAGAACTAGATGGTCTTTAGGCAATTTGCTCCGGGCTTAGACTCGCAGGCTAGTCATTAGGTCGGCATGGTCGCCGTCAAACATGGGCGCTAGGGAGATATTATCCCAACGGCCGGGAAAAATGTGCCCTAAGCTTTTGGTTCCTTGGCAACGTCTCCTAAATGGATTTTGTCAACTGATGAACAGCCCGCTCGGGGGGGGGGGGAACCATGACACACATTATTATTATTTCAGTCGGTCACTCACAGCGACTGGTTAGTTCGCAGCCTAGTAACCACCCTAGGCGACTAGCAGGCGTCGCTCTCTATCCTCCGGCCGGAGTCTGTAGGCCTAGTAGAGCCCAGAGCTGAGCGAAGTTCCGGAGTAAGCTTGGTGATTTCTCGCACGGTCATCGCCGAGCCATCAATCGGGCTTAACTCTTATGCACTGATTGATAAATTCGAGGTTGTGTGGGCCATTTACGCCACGGAATCGGTTCAACCTTCAACCTCTCCTCAAGCTTCTTCGGCCGGATGCCACATGCCCTATGGTGTCCTCCAATCTGGGTTTAGCGCATCAAAACTGGCGGTGATGGAGAAAGAGATGGCAAATACCCCATCTATAGTACTAGTGGCACCACGAAAGAAGCGTATCTCGAGTGCAAGCCATTCTCATCCTTCTCAATCGATGCCTATGAAGCCTACACTCTCCTGGTCATCGCCGGGCATCTTCCAATATCCACATGTCAGTTTCTTTTTGTTGAAGGAGGACGACCGATATTTGACCGGTGTTTGTCACCTCGTACAATAGCAAAATCGAGCGCTGAAATAGGCAAAACGTGGGGATACGGGTTATTGCTTGCCAGGAGCTTCCCCACCCGAGATGATACATCTACGTCGTAAGTGCTCCGTACACACGGAGTACGTACACAATAACCCCATATCCATAAGCAAAGAAAGCAACCCGAGAGGAGCAAGACGCTGACTGGCGTAGAAGATGATTAATTAAAAACTAATCACGATTCCATCTGTCCGCCGTCATGTTTTGGCAATTTCATGGACCAAGAGAGGAGGTGAGGTGCTTGTCAGGACTCTTTTCGTCACCCACAGATTCGGGACTATAGTACGTACCCCTATTGCCTCCTGTGGACTCGACTAGGTTCGGGTAAGGCCGTTGTGATTTTATTATGATGCACGTTTTAATGGGCAGCTAGCTGCTAGTAGCCCTATTCACTCTGTTCATGACTCGTGCTCAGTGCTGTGAAAGGTAGTACAAACTCCACAACAAGGTTTAGGCCTAAATCGACGACCCAGATATCTGATAAACATGATCAATCTATAGCAATCTGCAGTTGGAGCGGAGCATACCACGCGGAGCTGTGATATTGTTGTATCATCTTGTTGTTTACTGTATTATCATAAACGCCGAAATCCCTCAAACCGAGAGTGAGAGACAGGCTGGCGTCTCGGGTCATCGCGGGTGAGAAGCCGTCGAGCTCGGTCCACCACCACATGTCTATTTCCACGTTTGTTAAGTATCTTTCGCAGGTCGTACACTAACTCCACTTACAATAAATTACGTATTAAGGCCCGTCCTAGCCTAAGCATTCACTACCACGCGGCGACCAGCCGCTGATCACCATGCCCATTTCTCCATAGTCCTCTGACTGATTGATCGTTGGGGGGTTCTCCCTCATTTTTGTTTTCCCTCGAAGATTGATTCCAAGGTGATGGGGTTAAACCCCCGAAATTGAGAGCGACCCAACTGCCATATGCGTTGGTAAAGTGCTTCGGACGAATAAGGAATTGCCCCTGCGTTCTTTTTATCTGAACTGTCAAGCGCAACCCGGAGCGGCACCGATTTCGTTATTAATGTTGATCTTAATAGTTTAGCATGCTTTAAGGTGCTAGCCAGAAGATCGGCCCGCGAAAACCATACCAAATCTTCAGCGTTATAATAATAATGGCCATGCTGATAATTATTATACGTTAATAACTCTTCGGGTCCTCCGGCAAGGTCATCCTTGCTCAATAGCGGGCGGGTCAGGATCACAAGTAACGCTCATAAATCATGTCGGCGACCATCCACTGGTTTCAATGTCGTTCAACGCTGCTAGGCTCTTAGTAACGCGAGCTGATGAAACAGTTGACTCGCGGTTTCGTACATTTGGTAGGGGACCATGTCACCTCCTTCACAACTATTCTTAGCTTTAAAAAAAAATCTCCTCAAGGGTCGAGCTTGCATCAATTTGCCGCCTGGAGACCCGGGGACCCAGGGTTAGAGCTAGAGCTGTCGAATCACAACGGTCACCGATATGATAGCTGTTATTTGTTTGTTATTATTAGTAGGCCAGGGTGCGACATCTGGAATGACCAACATCTGTCCTTAGCCTAGACCAAGCCCGAAACTCGCTAGTCGCCACCGCATACGCCTAATTCTGAAGAAATCAAATTTCGCCGGCTGGCTAGTGTGTCCCAGCAATTGAAAGGATTCGATTGCGCCTGGGTGATTGATCATGGATATCTGATGTAGCGAGTTACGAGCCGCGACCGGACAGGGCGCAATCACCATCGTCCCTCATTGGTGGGCACTTATGTCGATCATACTAATGTGCTGTACGTGGTCTACCTAAAAATAAGCGACGGTTTTGTCATTCCTGATTTTACCCCTCGACAGGAGGACGGGGCTGGCCATGCCACTAATATCGCTGCGCCTGTTTCAAAGCGACGCCACTAATTTGGGCAGTGGGAGTTAGTTGTGCAGGCCAATCCGCCGGTCCACCGCTCACGCTTCTGACCTTGATGTCCAATAGCAGATACCCCGTATGCCTGAATCAGTTCAGAGCTTTAGGAATAGACGTCCCGAGGGAATGGGCAGACAAAAATATTCCGATAACGTGGTTCCACGCGGGTGACCCAGCCGTATGGTGCCGTCCAGTACGTAGGATTAGGGCTGGTAGGCGGGTGTACACGTATTCTCCGTTTCCCCTGAGCGCACATTAATCCGCGTTCCCCGTGTTTCAACGTACGTACGTAGTAGGATAATAACGGTGTGTACGAACCTAATACGGTGATTAGACATAGCTTGTACCTGATCCTTGGGTCGCTAGACTCGCTACTAACGATGTCGGATCCAACAGAAAAGAAACCTTGCCATCAATGTCGAGACTTGCCCGAGGTTGCAGTATGTCCTTGAGAGTTTGAGTCAGGACACCTGTGGATTTGAAGGACTATCGATCAACCCACCGTGCACCGCCTGCAACTGTTACCTGGATAATCACGCGCGACAACTTTCACGGGCAAGAGTTGATACTGGTAGATCATAGTATAGACACGCAACAAGGGCTTCCAGATTTTCCGTCGTAAACAACCCATCGTTATCGTCGTCTGCTCAAGGTTGTGTCCCAGATGCGAAGTCGTGTTTAACTCGGGAAATCGAGAAGGTTTCAATGTTGAGCCGGCAGTCGCGAACCCAGGCCGCAGGAAGCTGCAACCGGACTAGCCTGCACGTGCCGAAAAAGAAACTACAGCTACTATCCCCTAGATATCATATATCATATTCCATAACTGTATAGCATGTTGCTATGCATCGTACCCAGTCTGATAGGCGACAGGCCCCCTACCACCATACCGGGGTGGACTGGGCAGCGCCTCTGCATTAGCAGAGGTTCGTTTTTATATGCAAGTCTATAGCCTATATTATTATACCGGATAATTACTAATTAATTAGTACTTGATGGCTTCTAGACTGATTTTTGGGTTCAAATGTTTTGATGCCACATCAATGATGTAGCAGCGCCCAGCCCCAAAAGTGGCACGAAGGAGCCTGGTTTGTTTAGCTCCATCCATATCCGTTTCTACGGGCACGAGCGCGCAAAGACGATGAGTCGACAATGGCCGGGCATATCATTGCTGAAATCGCTGGTCCTTGTTGAGCGTGTTGGCCTAGAGCTGCACCTAGCTATATGCGGTATCCGGATATTATACATCCCTGTTTAGAGTGTTAGGTAGCGTAGTACGATACATGACAGTTGGCTGGAGTTGACACAGCAAATGGGAAAAAAAGAAAAGAAAGGAAAAGAAAGGAAGCCGAGAAATCATCTCAAAGAAAAAAATCACTGTCTCTAGGCTCGCATCCGAGACGCTCAATGTGCCTAGCAGACCCACCCATGCGCATATAGTGGCAGTATCTACCCCTGCATAGGGGGAAAAAAAATTAGAATAGGATAAACTACACCATGCATTCAGCTCTGCTATGCCTGTGTTGCCTTCTCCTTTTTCGATTCCTTCGGCTTCGGGTTTGGGTTGCCCTTCCATTCCAGTTTGCGGGGAGTCATGTATTGCCGCAAAAGGTCATCCGAGACTTCTTTTCTCCTGGCTTGGAAATCCTTGACGTATTCCTGGATCAATTCAATCGCCATCTTCTTGAGTTCCCCAGTGAGCAACTCGCCGCTCCTGTAACTGTCCTCAATTTTCTTGAGTTTCTCATCATCGTCCTCAAAGTAGGAGAGATCTATATATTGGTTAGTGAGCCATGCAACCTGAAACCAAGCCTTGTGACAGCTACTGACATTGGAATGCGACGTCTATTTCCGGTATTCCCCCGAGTTCCCGGTGTTCTTCCACGGTCTCCCTGCCTCCGCTGAATGCGTGCTTGTTGATTTTATTCTGCGAAAAAAAAAAAAAAGAAAGTGAGCCATGGCCAGCTTGACGAATTGGACCTCGTGAATTTACCTTGATTTGGTTGGGTGTATCGCTCATAAAAATCGCAGAGCTGCAGAGCATGTGAGAAACTTGCTTCTTGGATTTGAGATACCATGCTTACTTTGGGTCGCTCGCGCTCATCTTGCCACCTGCACCTTGCAACGCAGTAAGGAATTTCGAATGAATCAAAGCTGGCTTAGGAGAAGGATTCTTCATGCGATGGGCGTTGTCGCGAACAAGACGAAAGTACGGATCCTGGTCTATGGCCATCGGGACGAGACATGGGATCTTAGCGATAGCTTTCGTCCGATCCTTTGCAGGTTCGTCGGCCCAGATCTCCGGATAGGAAGTAGCAAAGGCAGCCACGCTGGATTAAATATGTCAATTATTTTCCTAGGCCGAGTGGGCGACAAAAAGGTCACATACCATTGTACTGCGGGGAACATAATTCGTCCTATGTTGGTACTGCACGATGTTAATTAAGAACCAAAGAAAAAGCCACGGTGACCACGCTAAGCTTTTAGATCGATAAGATAGTCTACTGACCTCTCGTTGAATCCAAATGCACCGCGCACCTGGTTGAATGTAACCAGTTTCGAGAATTCCCATACGTTCATCAGAAAGTGCCCGCTAATGTATTCCAGGTCACTGTAAATGAAAGTCTTTTTGAGATCAAAACCAGCAGCGATGATATCCTTTGCATTTTGTAGCCCAAACTTATGTGTGTCTTCGAAGGTGAGCTTCTCCTTGAAGAGAGCCTTCTCATCGTCTTCTTCAGTCAACACGGGTTCACGACATGGCGGACATTTAACTTCGCTTACCAGTAAGCATAATGACTATTGATAATTGTCAGTAACGGCCTATAGTATATGTTGGTATGACATCAAAGATATACCTAGAGGGACATCAAACACGTCCTGAAGCCATTTGGTGAAGGAGAATGGAATAGTGTGCCCCAAGTGCAACGCGTCACTGGACGGTCCTCTTCCCGTATACAAAAAGAACGGTTCGCCAGCTTCGTATCTGTCCAGAATCCTGTCAAAGTCACGATGCGAAAAGAAGAGTCCGCGTCTGAGCCAGCGGTGTGGCTTGTGACCGGTAAGGCGTTCAAATCTCTCGAGCAAGGGTTCGTCTATCAGTTTGGTTGCCCATTTTCTACCGCCATTTGAGACTTGTCAGTTCAATTATGCTTTTGCGCATACAATGAGGGGGGTTAAAATTGTGAGATCGCACTGTGAAATAGCCACGTAATCGAAGGCCAAGGCATTTCCATTCTCATCTTGTCCTGCCTGAACGTCCCAGGGATCGATTTGCTGTTCTGAACTGGTCTTCTTTTCTCCCTCGCGTATGGGCAAGACTGCCTCGCCCCCGGTGGTCGCCATCGCTGGGGCTTAGTAATTGCGTTTGAAGTAACACACCAAGGTAGAATGAACTGATGGCCACAGGCGCAGCGAAAGACGAGCAAAAGACAAAACTTCTTGGGAGGGGTTTGGTCTGGCTTTCCGCTCTTTTCAATGCGGGGTGGTATTTTTTGGTAGCCAGTGAGTGAGTGGGGCAGCTGAGTGAGTCATGAAGAAATCTGTGTAAACACGTCAAAAACATATTTAAGTGTATTAAATAACGTTGTTTGTAATACGAATTTATGGGCTAGACTGATTTCTTAGGACAAATTTTACTTCGATTACAACATCGACATTAATATACAGCATTTTCACTTTTCCGGGCATAGCAGTCACAATCGTCTCATCAATACAGACACGCAGAAATGCAAGAATGGAAATATAAACTGAAAACATCAAAAATAAAAGAGACAACTTATTTGCCACCTAGCGCCATTTGTCAATTAGAACATACCCTTTAGTAATGCTGCAGTTGAAAGACCCTTATGCGAAATTGTCGGTACGATCAACCCAAATATCCTCTAATTCAGCAAAGTTCTGGAAGTGTAGAGGACGGTGCTGATCATCGTAAAAGCGCAGGGGCGTGTCGATTTTGACGTAGACTGGTCGCTTTTCAACACCGCTGAAAGAGCTACCCATGAAACTATAATTCCACAGATTATCTTCAGGCACCAAAAAGTATCCACGGATTTTGTCACTCAACAACAGCTGGCACTTGTCTCCCATGTTGGTGGAAAATCCCTGGGGTTGGTCGGAGGTAGTATCTTTGTTTTCGGCACCCCATTTATAGCCTTGAGGTGTCAGCGCCCAAGCAGCAAGTGAAACAGATCCAGGTGTAAACGACACAGTCATAGTGACGGTCTTCTTGTCCCACGAGGGATGAGTATTCATGAGCCGAGAATGCTGGGTGACGTCTTGTGCCGTCATGTAAGGTGGCTCGTTACCAGAAATTGTATGGATAACGCCCAGTGGTTCCAGACCGCCGAGATATTCGTGTTGCGGCAACTGTTGCGGAAGTTGCACATCTCGAGTGTTTCCAACCTGAGGAATCATCACAATGGTGCGTATTTCCTTCACTTGATCATTGTCAGGCGGCGATCTGCCATAAAGATAACCGGCAACCTGCACACGAAGATCTGCAATCATGATGAATCGCTTCAGAATATTCTTGGGCATAATGTAAGTATGCAAACCATCTTCGCGAATGTCATCAGAGGATATGTAGATGTTGTTAGCTCGAGTGCGAAGGTTGGAAGTGGCAATAGCGCGAGTACGCCATTCGGTTTTTGAGGCAAATGACTGCTGTTCGTATTGAGAAGTCGTTGTCACAATGATCTCCTCGCCACGGACATTCTGAGTCTTTGTAGTAACCGCTGTGAGTTGCTTCTGGTCTTCTTGTTGCTTCTCGATTTCGGCTGCTTGTTGACGTTGTAGAGAAGGTGCACTGATTTCCATACCCAGGATAATGTCTCGAACCTCACTGCTGGTTAAGCTTTGAACATTAACATTATTCTTCTTTCCGTAATCGTTCAGAATCAGATCACGCAATTGAACTTCGACCTTGATCCAGTCATCGTCAGAAAGCGTGGGCCAGATATGATGCTCTTGGGTGATGACTGTCTTGTCTGGACGCAGTACAATCTTCGTCTTGTCAGCGTTGACATGCAGAGCACGAAGAATCAGAATCAATCTGGAGAAAGCCGTGTAAGGAGAAATTGACTTCAACCATTCGTCGTACAAATTGAAGAGCACCATCTGAGGTTCGGTTGCACGCAAAATCATGTCCGCGAGCTTTTCAACTTTCATAGCTGCCTGGAAGGGAAGCTGAAGCTCGGAAGCACGGATGGATATGTTGGGGAAATCAAGCAGATGAACTTCCAACGGATCAAGAAGACCTTTGCGAGTTACAATCAACTGCTTAGGCTGCTCTTCGACAGGCAGAGACCGAATGAGCGCTGCTACTTCCTCTGCAGTTTTCCATTTAGCCAATTGACCAAGACGTTTCTGACCCGCCCAGACGCTAGTGTGGATGATCTTCAGGAATAGTTGGCCGGTGCGAGGGTTGAAGATGAAGATTGCTCCGTTGATTGGCTTCGTCGTCAAGTTACCCTCAAAAGTCTTGTGAATTGTCACACGATACACATTTGTATCATCGATAAACAGTTGAATTTGAGGACTGAAGAGTTCCGAGTAGTTTTGTGAGTTGAGGAACTCTTGGTTGCTTTCCGATGCGTAAAGCTGCAGACCTTTCCTTATACGTTCACGCAGCACATATAAAGCTGGGTTCGCCTTCATAATCTTCGCCATTGCCTGCTGAACGAGTGCCTTTAAGCCAGGGAAGTATTGGCCGTAAGCCGAGTAAAGGTTATAGGCAAGATCAATGCCTATCATTAAACCAGTTGCCGAAGGATAGATGCTCATGCTATCCGTTGTGTAGTCGAGATACTTAGCACGAACATATCGTTCAATGTCATGAGAATCGTAGTCACCATATCTCAACTGAACATCTACCCAGAACTTGTTCGTCGTTGTGGGCTCAATAACATCCTTTGTGTCGAACAGCAGTGAAGGTCGAGTAACATTCCACTTGTTAGTTGCAAATAGTAAAATGTCTGCGCACGAACTATTCATCTTGTATGACTTTCGAGGATGGATCGTCTCCTTTTGGACAGCCTCGATACCCAAAGCTTCCAATTCTTGGTCGAATACTTGGCAAAGATCCATGACTACCGACTCGTGTATCTTTTGCCAAAGGTGGGCTCGGAATATTTGAATCAAGGAGATCTTCAAGGTTGGAATCTTTCCGTGTAGAAATATACCAGTCAGATCCAGTTGGACCTGGAAACCGACATAGACGTTGGCGCGATTTATGGTGGGGGACCACCAGAGGGTGAAACGACGGTTTGGAATTTGATTCAAACCGGAACGCTGGGCATTCGTGAGCTTCTTGAACTTCATGCTCTCCCTAAATTGTAAAGTCAAGTCAGCATAATGTACGGGAAACAAAGGAAAAGGGTGTAATAATTACTCAAAACCGCTAGCTCTCTCCCAGAACAAGCCCTCCCATGATGGAAAGGCCGTTGCCTTGAACAAGGTATGCTCAAGAATGGTTTCTACACCACCAAGAGCCTGTATCACATCGGTACGATAAGCGTTCAAATTCCATAATTTGCCGTCATGTCTCTGGCTAGTCCACCAGAAAGGGTTGCTTTTCATCAGCTGGTAAATTTTGAATTCCGTTCGCGCACGGAAACCCTTGTCGAAACTAAGCGTGCTGCGGTCTTTCTGGAAAAGGGTGTTGATACGGGGAAGACCACGGTCCCAGCTGTCCTCCAAATCCTCCAACGTCAAGCGTCTGTTCTGCTGGTTGGCCTCTTGTCGTTTCTGAGAATACTCCATCCAGACACGCTGGGAATCAATGAACTCGGCTTCCCAAGGAATGATGTACCGGAAAATGTTGGGAATCAATGTCTCCTCGTCGTGGGACATTCCTGCACGGTAATGAGTTACACCAGTGTCTGTTTGTTTCGACCAACGCTTGTCACTCGCAGGAATGAGAATGTGTGAACCAGATATCATTCCCAGTCCTCCCAGCTCCTTTGGCGTATAAAAGACAGCGGGAGGGAATCTCGACGGCATCTTGGAGTTGAGGCCGATCTTGACACGAGTCTGGATCTTGGTTTCGCACTTCACAATTGTATCCAAGAGATTAACTGTAGATACAGCGGCTTCACGGTAGTAGGTAAATAGAGCGATCAAGGCAGTGTTCCATTTGTTCGCAATCTTGGTAAAGGTCGTGGAACCTGAGGACATTAGAATTTGACGAATACGATTGTTGAACTTTTGAATGTCCTCTTCAGTGACCTGGAGGAAAGCGTATGCAGTCCTCTCCTTTGTTGTGTTGTCCACAAGAGACCAGACGCTGTCCTTGATGGGAAATTCATCGTTTTGGTTGCGAATTTTGGGAAGAATGCGAACCTCGAATCCGCACATAGAGAAGAGTAGATTTGGATTGTCCTTGCTATAAACACTGGAGAAGGTGTCGTCCCACTCAATGGTGGTAATTGATCGCGGAAGCCGGTTTTTCAAATCCCAGAAAACGGCTCGGCCAAGATTGACGTCGTGACGCATGAGACGCATCCTGGAGTCACGTGGCCAGCATTTCTTGTTTTTATAACCGATAACGTTCTCAAAGTTGGGATCTGGCTGCTCTGTCAAGAACCGCTGGATGAGATCACGCGATTCATCCGCATTGAACCGCAGGAAAACCCAGATTTTGTCAATATAGCGGGTATACAAACGAATAGGGTGTCGAGTCTCCGTCTCACGGTCTTTGAACTGCAAAAAGTCATTCGGGTTTTGAGGGGGGCCCGCAAGTTCACTGGCGCGCTGAAGGCCTAAAAGAAGAAGGTCGATAACCAAGCCATAGTATTGGAACACAAAGCCCGAAAACTGCAGGCCACGGATCAACCCATAGCTGTTTGTGTGGTTCATGTCTTTATAATTCAGCTGCACGTTGTTCTTGGACGTAATATAATCAGCCAAGTTATGATCCATGATCAGCCGAAGAAGTCGGTTGAGCAATGTCAGATCCATCTTTTCATAGACTTTGGATAGATTTGTCTCGATCATGACATTGGTTTCTCCGTCCGCGGTCTCCCACACATTGGAAAGATTGTTGATCCCCTGAGCCCACTTGTAGGTCAATAAAGGTGGTACTTCCGAATCAGATGGTTTGATCCAGGACGGGAAAAGATGGCGCTGGTCTGCTTGATACCACAGGTATTGGTCCAAGTAGGCATCGGTAATCTTTTCAATTGGTTCTACGTCGTATACAGGATTGATGTCACTGTAATTGTCATTCATATCAATTCCCACCTCTTTAAACGCTCGCTGGGTCAGCAAGAAGCGCTTGATCCTGGCAAGTGTGGTACCCGGGGAGTCGTATGCCTGCTCAATGAGAGCAAGCTCCTCACGCTGGCTTTGATTCAGACGACCCTTGACTGAGTAGGATTCACGTAGACGTTCGAGGGCTAGGATCAAAATCTTCGTGTCGTGTTTGTACGAAACACTGGGGAATGGGATCGGGGAAAACTTTCGTGATTCCAACCAGTGAACAGTTGTTGTGTATATGGCCACAGCTTCCTCAGATGAGACATACGGGCCATCTTTCAAGTAATTGTGCTGTCGTTCTTGCTCTGATTTAAGCCAAAGTCTGGTCAGACGGCCCAAATTTTTCTTTGCCACTGTCTTATCAACCGTAGCACCCCGTCGGATACGTTCACGGTTGTAATGAGCAACAGAAATCCACCAGTCGGCTTTGGCTTTCACATATCGTAAAATGATGTTTTCAATCGGAGCTGGAAGACCTGGGACCTTCCAAGGAATGTTACTTTTCCAGCACCTCCACGCTTCCGACAAATGTTGCAAGACAGTGTTGACCTTGTTCTGTTTAATACCCTCAGGCATCATATCCATCAAATCAGCCATCACCGATGCACGCAATTCCAAATCGAAATGAGACTCGACTCGTTGTTTCGTCACGGTCTTAGCAACGCCCTTGGTATGCCGACCCTCGAACTGACGGGAAAGCAAATTTCCAAGCCACCTTTCCAACAAAGGAATGATGCCACGCATGAAAAAGAGCCATACTCGCCATGCAGGGGCCCAGAAACCACAGCCAGGACCCTTTCCAACAGGGCCGGAATTGAAGCGATAGTAGATCAGATGCTTCAGATCCTTGCAAGAACGAATCTGGTGCATGAGTTTGTACTTATATCGGTACATGCCAGTCAACTGACCGACATGGTTGAAAGCATATAAGATACCATCGGCGAGTTGAAAAGCGTCAATGTTGCCAAGACGATACTGGACCTGGGCATCAACAATAAGCTTCGTCAAACGTAGAATTTCTCTCATGAGATGGAAAGCGTTTCCAAAACGAGACTTCTTTCGTTCTTTCGTCGTTAAAGTTTTGACAGGTTTGAGATTAAAGTTGTAGTCGAGGTGCAGATAAGTAAGATTCTTGCGGTGGATGAGCAGATTCAACATGTTGAAGCCTTGTCGACAGACTTGAAGGCCAGCTTCGACCCAGTCAATAGTTGTTGTCTGGAAAAATTTGGTGCCTTTCAGGGTTCTCAGAAGATTCTGTTTATTGTGGGCCTTGGGCTTCTTCTTGTGAAGCTCGTTCAACACATATGACTTGAGAAGCTTTTGATACGACACTCGAACTTTTACGGGCTGGCCTTGCGGGCAATGTTCCAGATACCATTGTTTCACTAGTGGCACATCTTGTGCCCGGACCATCCTGCCTGAACGGCGATCGAATGGGAATGGAGCCCATAGCAGCGAAATCGCAGACGCTGTATCGTTGTTGTAAAGTTCTTCGTCAGCTAGAAGAGGCTCCATGTCGCCAGGGAGTTCAAAATCATCCTCATCGTTACCAGCTCCAAAAATCTCATCTTCGTGACTGACGGTGATGTTCTTCGGAGCAACAGATCGTGAGGAAATAGGGTTTATGACAGGGTCGAAATAAAAGGCTGGTAGGTTTGGATCATCCGAACGAACAAACACAACCTGAGGGTGCGAGTACCATGCTAGTTTCACACTTCTAGGCAAAGAATTGTAGAGGTAGGGAAAGGTGACGCGATATTCGGTGCGGATGGGTGATCGGAAGATAATTCGATCAATGGCGTTGAACTCGCCAAAATCCTCGTCATTAGGATCAATATCTTTATAAAGAGGCTCAAACCGAGGTCCTCCAGGCATGGCTACGTTCAGAGCCTTGGCTGTTATAAAACTGGTAAGATCGAACATATGGAAATAGTTCTGATCCACAACATCGCTCAGCAATTGGTGGCTAAGTCGATAGAGTGTCGCCATTTGGGGAAGCGACAGGTTCCATTGTTTGTAGCTTGATCCATTGACATGCGGAGTGTCAAGTAGAGGTCTATGATCGTAAAACCATTCGTAAACAGGACCATCTTCTGCCTCATCGAGTTCCATCTGGATAGGCTCCAAGGGTTCGACATCCTCGATATTTTCGGACCAGGACAGCGGAGGTTCTTCGTCGTCGAACGGAGGAAAACGCATTCGCTTAAAGTGGCGACGATCGGCTTTTTCTCGTCGCATGCAAACCCACATTGTGGCCCACTGGGCATGGAAGACAGGTTCAATGACACGAGGAGACTCGTTGACAAGGGTGAGGCAACCATTGACATGATACAGTACCTTGACCTCGCGTGCCGATTCCCAAGGCATAGGCATGTTCTCCAAAAGTTTCAGGACTGCATGAGGCATGAATTTCAACGCACCCAGGTAGCTGCGTTTGTCGCTGCTGAATTTCTTTTGAGATACGTCGCCGATATCCTTCACGATCTTTCGCAAATGCTCAGGGGGCATGTCCGTCTTCTGGCTCTCGACAAACCCGCCTTTGCGCTTCTCCCCGAATCTGTTGCGCTGGGTCCTCAACCATTCGGTCTTCTTTTGAGCAAATTTTGCGACTTTGGGATCAGCTGGAGGTTGATACCCTGGCGGCGGAGGTGCCAGAGGCATCGAGTGAGGAGCTCCGGGCCCCCATCCAGGCGGTGGAGGCGGAGGTAGCGATGCCATGATGGCTTTTTTTGGATAGTCGGTTGGTGTTTAACGGTTTAACGATGTATGATGCGAAAAGCTCGTCCGTTGCATCTAGGCGACGAGGCGCCGCGTGGTAAAGGTGAAAGGATAGTTATCGCATAAAAATCCAGAAATTCCGCGAGCCAGTTGCAAAATCCAGGAAGAGAAAAATGGTTGCGATTAGGCCGTCCTCTCACGACGGTGAATGCGATGGCGAAGAGCACCAGGGATGGTAACCTTTTCACTTTTCACGTCTTCGCGACTTTGGCGTTTACGCTAGTCCCAGAACTGCAGGCGGTGGCGGCTGAAAGTTCTCATTGAAGGCTAGACCAAAAATGGCTAGCGCGTTCGCCAAACAGCCCTAGTGCGGTTGCGAAAAAGCCCACACACTATCCTCTTGCTCGGAAATTTCGACGAGTACGCCAACACGACAACGCCGCTGATTGCCCGAACGTCGACAACTGTATCCCAGGACGGTCACAATGGCGAACGCAAGATTGCAATACGTGAGTTTATTTCCATACAGAAGTTGATTTTGGGGGTGTCCGAATGATGCTAATTTTTGATTTCAATCTACAGCGCAGACGGAACCCGTAAGAACGAGCCTTCGCGCTTTTTTTTCAATTAAAAACGACGAGAGACGCCGATATACTAACGCGATGGATTCGATGATATAGGTACAACACGAGGTCCAACCGTGTCCGCATTATCAAGACCCCTGGCGGCAACCTTAGATACTTGCACATCAAGAAGAAGGGTACCGCTCCCAAGTGCGGTGATTGCGGCGTCAAGCTTCCTGGTGTGAGTACCGTCTCCCCATTTTCTCCTCTCTATTTTCTACAGCTCGAGGCTTGGAACCGGTCAAATTTTCTACCATGCCTTGAAATTACAAATCCCACACATGCGACGGAATAGTCTGGAGGAAATTCTCTGACGATGGTCGAATGCAGGTCCCCGCCCTCCGCCCCCGTGAATACGCCCAGGTCTCGCGTCCTAACAAGAATGTCACTCGTGCCTACGGTGGTTCTCGCTGCGGTAACTGCGTGAAGGACCGCATTGTCCGCGCTTTCCTGATCGAGGAACAGAAGATCGTCAAGAAGGTTCTCAAGGAGTCGCAAGAGAAGGAGAAGGCTGCCTCTCGCAAGCGTTAAATTGTTAAAATGAAATGAATTTATGGTTGCACTATTGGATCGGCTGCAAAAGGGTGTGGGGAGCAATAATCACGAAAGACTGGAAGTTTTAGAGGGGTGCTGCTGGTACCTGGCTCCAAGGAAAAAGGGAAAGGTCGCTATCAGGCATTTATAACCTCTCGTCTTGCAACGGATTTCGTGGTCATAAGTGTCATTTTGCATTTTTTACATGGTATGACCTCGGGCGAATCTGGGCGAGCTTCTTATGGGTCTCCGTTTCTTTTATCGGACGGTTTGTCCACAATTGTCACCGATATGAAAAGTACAATATCTGTTGATAAATTCAGATTTCTCTTCTTGAACGTAGTTCGTCTGTAGTGTCACTTTGACGTTGTCTTTCACTGGTACTTCTCAGCGATTGGAAGGCTTTTTATCTCGGCTGATTGGAGTGCGCCAGCCTTACTTTGGCATTCTATCATTTGGTAAATTGATAGAAAAATATCATATTAAATGCTCTGCTCCTTTATGGTTATATTAGAAAGAAGTGGCCAGACTATTGTATCCGACCCTTCACAATGCCCAGTTGATTCATCGATCTGTATGTGGGATGAGGGGTTTAACTGATTATTTTCCATGTTACAAACATTGACAAAAATCTACATTTCAGCTGGTACACATACATCGATGATAATTTTAATGTTGATGATCTCAAGTGCTCAGGAGGGCCAGAACACTATCAGCATCAAACTATCTTAAAATTTCGCACAAGCCGTTACGCCCCCTAGTAATTATTCCAAATACTCACTTTTGACAAATTTTCAGATTAACAAGCCTGATTAATTTACGCTAATTGATAAATTGATACCAGATAGAGGGGCATTAAATCAATAACAAAATTCTACATGTACTTGATCCGAAGTTGATATATACTCCCAAGTTCGTGCAATATATATCAATTGACATGTTTCACCGTGCAGATCCGCTGTTCAACATTCCACATGAAATATTCAATGTTGGTGTTGTGGAGCAACCGATGTCGAATTATCCATAGATACAAAATTTGGTGACAGTGATCAAAAACCTGAAAACAAGTTGGTCGTTACTATGTATATACATCAATGAGATATGCTTAACCCTAGATAATGCAACGGAACGCTCGTGGATGTATTTCCGCACAGGTTACAACACTATTCATGAACAAAAATATATAAACATTAATTGATGCTATGCGTGTCAACGAGATACGTAAATTTCTATGCAAAACCGAAGTGGAACCCTTAATGCATATTTAAAAATGTCACGTTAACATCAAGCGAGCCGCTCAAATACCTACATGCAACCTCCTCCACAACGCCATTAAAAGTAGCATAGCTAACTCCGTTCTCGTGAATGTTTTTTTTTTGAGGTCACCGATAATCAGATTTGAGGGGAAAACACAAAGCTATCTAATAATCGTTCTGGCGGAGCCTTGTAGATGGGTTTGCCGATGTTTTTCCTTCTCTCGTCTTAACGTCGTGGTGAGAAGTTCTTGGGTTTGGGGATTTTCTTGACCTGTGGTGACGATGACGTGTTGTGGGGAGTATACCATTATGAAGAGCTTCCTCTGTGAGCGCCCAATAGTTGGCTTTTGACTTGCTTGGAGATAGCTCGGTATACGAAACGAACCCCTTCTGAGGAATCAGTTGAAATTTGTTTTTACAACCAAACAAACAAACCAAAAAAAAAAAAAAAAGAGGAAAAGGGAAGGCACATACCGTGTTCATGGAAAGGTTGTACCGGATACTGCTTTTCCAGCTTGTTCCACTTGAGCCATTTGCCTTGGTCGTATTCTCTTTGAACCAACCATAGATTTCTTGCAGTGTCAACCTGTGTTTGTTCGCAGAAAGAAGAGCTCTGTAAATGAGGTAGGCATAAGGCTTCTCGTCATTCTCAGCCTGAGCCACAGAAGTCTCTTGAGTCCGTGCTGTATGTGTTGTTACGGATGTCAAGGGAGTGGTGTCGTCGACTCTCGACGAAGGGGTATTACCAGAAGTAGAAGGAATGTTCATTGTGCTTCGTTCAGATTCCGTCAACGAACCATGTGGGCAATGGACATGCTGAACCTGTGGCGATATATGCGGATAATCCATATCCGATTGAATAGACGTGTATCCTTCATATTCGTTGGAAAGCGATGGTTGCTGAAAAGGAACGTATGCCCCTGGAAACGCATTCTCAACCAGGCGACTGATTCCGGAGGGCCGCTCCCACACAGGGATATAAAAGTTTCCATACAGGCTGCTCTCGGAGGGCCCCGTATATAGACCGAGAGGCTCATGTGAAGGAAAAAACGTAGACGGTGGGTATAGCAACGACATGTCAGGGTAATTCGAAAAGGACTCTGGTGGGAAGAGCGAGTTCGCAGTTTGATATGTGTTGATTTCGAACGTGGAACCAGCCACTTCATCTGGTTGGGACATTGTGTTTTCTGAAGGCGGTTCGTTGTCCTGCCACCGAATGTCACCCTGGCCGAAGTAGCATGGCTTGCGTTCTTCCATCTTCTGGATCTGTATCCTTGATAAACTGTATTGATTGTGGGTTTGATTTGGTAGAGCAACGGCTTTGATCCTGCAAGAAGTTATCTACACGAATGCAAAATAGAATTTTGGAAAGAAGGCTATACACCTTCCAAACAATGAGACGAGGAAATCCATATTGCAGCAGGCTGAGAACGATGGAGACCTGCTCCTATTGGGTGTAGCCAGGTTTTAAGCCGCAGACCGCCGGCTAGACTGCATAAATGTAAAACAATAGACAAAGGAAAGCCACATCTAATGAATATGGACAGCAGAAGTACTGCCAAGTTTGCGTCGCAAGCTTGCTATCAAACGGGGATACTGGGCTAGCGTTGTAGCACAACAGGACAAGCCCTTCCAGAACCACGTATTTATAAAAACAAATATGATCAACTAGCAGCAAATAGAATGAACTCCTGATAGTATATTCCGAAATGGGTAATGCGGCTACCCGATTGGCCAAGGCCCTGAACTTGCTGTTGATGTTGGCTGCAGCTAGACATGTTGATCTTGGTAGGTATTATGCAACATTTTGCTGACTGTGATCGACGTGCAGGGCCAAAGCCAGACGAGGATTACTATTGCAGATCATTTCAATACATCTCCGGTGGCGTTGTATATCCAGTAAGACGGGTTAAATCCGCCCCGTTTTATAGACAAGTCCCTAACTGTTTAAACGCTTCTTTTAAACCATATAAAATTATATTTATCTAGTTGGTAAAGTCGTCGGCCATGTAATGAATCAAGGTAACGTGCTACTTGCGATAGTAGATCTGGGAGCCAAGGTTAGTACAAGACACACGCATGCTGGTAAGCTGGATTTAGGAAACGAACCTTTTTGAACTGGAAATGAAGCTGTAAAATTCCCTAGATAAGATGACATGTTAGCACCACTTATGGACCTGCGGCATCAAGAGAAATAGCCTTACCTTGTCAAAGCTACTTTTGAACCCTCTGTCTCTCTTGGCACTATAATCCCATTCCCGGTCCACGATACGAAAGGCAATGTCTTCGTACGGTGGCCCAGAAATGAAACGGATGAGACAAGTATCCTCTTCTCCAGCTTTAACAAAAGATTCCCCGCGCTTCCGTCCGTTCTCCCGCTCGATACGGTATGTAGGGGCCTTTGCCTTGTCAATGAGGTCGGGGTAGAATATGTTGAATTTGTAACCCTGGACGACTTTCGGTGGAGGATTGTCGTGATCGTAGTGTGTTTGGTTGTACTTGTTCCATTCGTACCCCATCTGCACCCGGTTGAAATACCGCGGTTTTCGCGGGCGGTATTTATTCGCCCACTGGATATGCGATGTGCTACTAACAGCTTCCTCTCCAGTGAATATTTCTTCATTTTCGCTGACACCTCTAGCGACCTCGCGTTCATACAAAGCTTTTGTAGCTTGTGAAAAGTCGTCATTTGGCAGCGATGAAAATCGGCCTGGGACGCCGGCAGCAGCAGAGCTGGCATTGACTGTTTGAGAGGGAATCGGCAGAGCCGCCTTATCTGTGTTCTTTTGTCGTAGAGGCACGTAGCCCATTTTGAGAACTTTGTGACGTTCTTGAGCCTATTCGACGTTAGCTATCAGATTGAATTGGATTCCCAAGGAATTTTATCATACCACATGGCTTAAAAAGGCTGACTCATCCATTATCTCAAGGGTTTTGTCTTCCGGGCGAAGCTGCAGCAAAGGCTCTGGGTCAAGACCTTTTTTAACCGTCGATTCCACTTTTTCATTGACAAGAGGCGCAATCGGGGCAAGTTTGACTCGCACAGATTCTGCTTCCTCTCGTTGCTGTTTGCGTAGGGCTTGTACACGACCCTCGATTATCGCCTGAAACACCTTCTTAAGCTTAGACCTAGCTTTCCAAACGGTCAGGCTGCGCAAGAGTTCTTCCCAGTAATCGGTATCGATCGGTTCATTCGAATCTAGCTTCCTCTTAACCTGAGCCTCAAGCGCCTCCAGCTGCTCATATGTTTTTGGACTAAGAATCTTGTTGATATCCGCGGAAACAGAACTCAGAACTCGGCCCTCAGGAGCCGACACCTTCTGACGGTCTCGACATACAATCCTCATAGTCTAAAAAAAAGAAAAAGAAAAAAAAAAAAAAAAAAAAACATTGTCAGCACGATAGTTTGGCATTAAAATCCAGAACACAGCTTACCTTCCAGAAATCCCGATTCTTTTGCGTGGTCTCAAGATGTAAAAAACTGTCGATATCCTTCTCCAGCTCTGCAAGTTGCGTGGGCGAAAGACCTTCAAACACCCCCTCGGGATCGATGAGATCCAGATCAGAATCGGAAATCTCATCGTCCAGCGGATTTCTCGTAGGATCAATCACGCGCAGGGTGACAGCTAGCCAGTCGATAGGCCGTGCGCGTCCTTCCTTGACACGAATTTCCGCCTTCTTCTTCGCCTGTTTCAGGACGAAGGTATCTTCTTGCGCTATCCATTGCCGCTGCTGTTCTTCCTCTTGTAGGTCATTCAGCCGATTGTTATCCCTCCTGCTTCTCTGCATAGGTCGATTATTCGCATCTCGAGGCTGATGCCGTTCGTCTCTGCGAGGAATTTTTTCGGATCGTTTCCAGGGTGGCGGAGATCGAGATCTGCTTCGTTTTGAACCTGCTCGGCCGGAATCATATGTAGACATTGTGGCGACTGTACAGAATGCCTGCTATGCACACAATATGGTAAAAGAGGGCAGGGTTGGCCTATCGAAGTGATAGAGTCGCGAAGCTACGCGAAGAGAAAAAGAGGCGGTTAGGACTGGGAATT
The DNA here is from genome assembly GCA_000985935.1 of Talaromyces islandicus. Lineage (NCBI taxonomy): Eukaryota > Fungi > Ascomycota > Eurotiomycetes > Eurotiales > Trichocomaceae > Talaromyces > Talaromyces islandicus. The sequence continues at coordinate 1,411,458 of CVMT01000007.1, read as the reverse complement.
CGACTATGATTGGGCATACAACCGCCGAACCGCCCGCGCCACAGAGAGTGGTTGCTGTGGCGGCTAAAGGTGGGATAACCGCGCTTGCCTCACCTGCTTCTCGCCAGCCTAGGCAGCACTCCTATCTCTAATCACTAGATTATGATTTTTTTAAATATCGAATGAAGAGTCTCTTTTATCTGCACTCTGTTGTTCTTTGAACGTAGGAAGATATCCTGGAAATGCCGCACCGATGGTATAGACTTCCTGGATCTCACGAGGAGTCAATACCGCTACTTCTGTACAAATTCATTGCCACTTCACAAGGCTACGAGTTTTATCTTACAGATCTGACTCACATATGGTCTGAGAGACTGGAACACGGCCAAATATTGCATAAAGCCGAAGAAAAAGAAACAAGCATCGACCCTAGTGAAGATGCCAATCAGTTTGCCGTCTTCTTGCAGAAGATTCGGGATGCCCTTGGAGGGGTGCAATCTAGCGGTGTGGATGTGGCGCCTGGCAAGTCAGACGGTTTGGAAATCACAACCACTACGGAGCTCCCAGGCGGGCTGAATTCTTTACAATGGACCTTTGTGCTTTCCAAGGAGCCTCCATCGGAGATCACGGGGCATCTCCTGCTGCCCTTGCTCAGAAGCGAACAGGGGCATAGACGGCGAGAAAGGGAATTACTGGATTATTTGGCAGAAAAGGACAAAGTATTGTTCAAGATTTTCGACAAGATGGATGCCTCCCAGTTGACAAATATTTTCCCGGGCATCGCCGGTCCCCGTAATGCTAAGCTCAACACATCCGGCTTGCTCAAGCACATCAAAGGAGCGTCAAGGTTTGACGAATCGGAATGGGAGAAGAGCTTTCCGGGCGAAGATTCTGATGCCATGGCCGTGGAGGGGATTACTGATCTAGTATCTGGAATTTTAAAAGTACCTGCAGCCAAAGGCACCTCCTCAGGGGCCGAAGCGTGGTGGTACACACTTGATGAGAATAAACAAGGTATCCGACGACCATTAGCAAAACGAAAACCACCAATCCAGACAGAGCCGGCAGTTTCTGAAAACGTAAAGGGAAAAGGGGAGCTCCTTGGGCTGGAGGACAGTACTGAGGATGAGGGGGAATTTCAGGTAAGTTGCCATGCAAAGTACATTACTACAAAACCTTAGTAATAAAATGTCTCAGCGCCAGGAAACCCCTCCTCATCTAAAGCATGAGAAAAGGGGAACCAGTGAGCAGCCGCCTGCAGACGGTTATGGAACCACCGACTCAGACGAAGAAGCTGAGCCTGCTCCCAAAACCAAGAGTATTCAGCCGCAATCTCGACGAGAGCAGCCCAAAGCTAAAGGGCTTGGTAAAATTGGAGGCCCAAAAGCTAATCCTGAACCATTACCAAGGCCACAATCACCAACAATTTCCACAGCGTCTTCAGATGCTTTGCAAGCCACTCATACCGAAGAAGAAACCGAGAGCGATTCCCCATCTCCTCAGAGACGGAGCGTCGTCCCTCCACCTTCCACACAGCTTGAGAAGCCCGCGGTGCCCAAGCGAAAAGGTGGACTGGGGAAAATTGGCGGTAAAAAGCCGGAGCCTGTGAAAGATGAGCCCAGCGAGCCGGCGAGTCCTCGGCTTGAGAAACCTAAGCCTACCCAGCGGACCAAGAAACTAGGTACTATTGGAAGCAAAAGGGCAGCTCAAACCATCGAACTCCCATCGCGTGATACGGGTGCAGCAAGGGGAGGCATTACTGCGTCAGAAGACGAGAGTGATGACTTGGATTCTGGCCCTAGAGTTGCTCAACCAGGGCCGAATCGCAATGAACCCCATCATCCATCTTCAGAAACTCCTTCGCCTGTTCCGAAAAAGCCCTCAAGTGAGCTGGAAGAAGAGCTTACTGCACAGCAAAAAGCAGATAGGAAGCGCGAGGAGCTGAAACGACAAATGCATGCGATGAGCAAAGCCCCTCAAAAGAAGAAGAGGAAGTTTTAATTGGCGTTCCAATTTATTCTCCTCTTCCCTTGACATGACTGTGATGAAGCGTCTCTTTTGAATGCGAGCGGGCATTTGATCCGAGTTTATTCTTCTTCTTTTGCAACTCTTGAGATATACTGGTTCAAAATGTTGTTGTATATAAATGACATCCGAATAGATGGAAGTAATTATTTTTTGATGTGACATCATTCTTTTTCATTTCAATACACGTAGTCGGACTCATCGTACTTCGAGATATCAAATCAGTTACAGAAAATTGCCAAATATTCAAACAGCCATACCAACACAAAATATAATACAGGGGTATAAAGTAAACATAAATAAACCAGCCCGGAATTCAATCAGTCTGGGAAAGGATCTGATGTCGATTCCCTCTCTCGATTTGGAATGCTAACACCATGTCGTTTGCCTTGTTTGCCTGGCGTGACGAGTCTGACCTTCTTGGGCGACATGGTTCCACCGCCAGACGAAGTAGTGAGGCCTGTATTAGCAGTGCTGCCACTTCCACTACCACCAGTCCCAAGTCCAGTAGATGAGGGCGCTGACGTCAGCATTCCTCGCACTTTCTCAACAGCCCTACTTTCGCCAGTCACCCAGGGATCTCGTTTCGCTATGCTTGAAGCGGCTTTGCGGCCGAAGGCGGCGCTTTGAGATAATTCACGGTATTCTTGACGCCGTGGACCAGGTCCACAATCGTGCACACACCCGGGTGTAGGGCAACCGCCTTCGCTGATTTCAAGATCGCTAAGCCATTTCTTCATACAGACCAAATGGCCACCATGTCCGCAACCTTGACACCATGACCATAAGCTGGAGCCCCGAGACTGGGAAGGAACGTAGACGTGTTCCAATTCCGGAAGAGGTTCCGTCATGTCCGAAGAGAAGGAAATACTCGACTCAATGTCGGATTCGTCATCATCGAAGGTATTTCCAATAGGTTCAGGTTCAACCCATTCAGGAGGTGGTTCAAGACTAAGGCAAATGGGACAAGAATTCTGCGTCGTTTGACATCGATGACACCGTCGGTTGTTGTCATCACCAGGGTTCTCGTATGCCTTCTTGCATGTAAAGCAGTAAATGTTGATGAACGTGTCGCTTTGGGCATATTCATACACTGCCGGGAATAGTGATACACAAAAGTTTCGCAGTTCAGCCGCCTCAATGTACATGGAATGACGGAGGAGGTGCTCATTATAAACTTTGAAAATTTGTTGGCACTCATCATAGGGCAGAATGCTCTCACCGTCGTCGAATAACAATTGAGTTTTATGAAGGAGGTGAGCTGCCATTTGCATGTCGACGGGAGTGCTGCTATGAAAGTGCTGCACTGCTTCCTTCAATATCACCTGAGCACTCCATGGCTTGCTTGCAGGCATTTCTGGAGTTAACGGAAGAGTCACCAACTCGTGCTCTCCAGTAGGTACTTCTTGGTCATCAGATATCTCCGCATCCTTATTTATCTCACTCGTCTCTGCCATCAAGGGGACGGGGCTTGATGGACGCTCAAGATGCATTTTATTGGTATGAGCCGAAGAGTCACCAAGAGAATCACTCTCTGTGGACGTTTCATTATTTTCGCTAGTAGGAGAGTGCTCTTCCTCCTCCATGATTGGGTCTTCTTCGGTGTCCCATCCGGTACTATCTCGTCTAAAAGATGCCAAGCCACTTGTGCGAGGGGAATACGGGATCTCGATGGATTTGGTGCGATGTGAGCTGTCAGTAGAAGCCGAAAACATCGGGAAGCTCTCATTGGAATCATGTCGGAGATATTGAGGAGGGCGTGGTTGGGAGACAGGTTCATTGGCAAGTGATTCGAGATTGAGGACCTTTTTCGGTGTTACTTTATAATCACGGAGCAAAGCTTTCCTGTTTTCGACCCTTTGGTCATAATCATCTTCAGATCCTCCCTTGGCTCCTAAATCAGTCGATGGATGTCGACGCCAGTCAGCGCGGCCAGCTATCGCACGAGGTGCGGATCTCTGGTCTTCTAAATTGTCAAACTGAACATCTCGGGATTGTTCTGATATGAAACTACTCGAAAAAGTAATGCCATATTCACTTGATTCAGATTCATGGCGCTGCATTCGGCGCATGTTTCCAAGATCGGTTGTATTCTTCGAGCTGTAGTGGGAACTCATGACCGAAGGTGGCAAGGGTTGTAAATCAACCAAATCCTCTCTCAAAGAAACTGCACCGGAAGTAGACGAGAAAAGAGTGGCAGAGGGAGAGTCAGGAAGAGGTTGAGCAAGAGGAGTAGTCATATTTGACGTGCTCTCGATTTCCGGGGTCCTGCGTCGATGCGCTTCTGTCTCGATCACACCTTTGAAGAGATGTGACTTCATCTTTCCTGATTTAGATCCATCGCCCACGCGCGTTCGGTCAGCTGCGTAAAGCCCCGGAGATTTCGTCTTCCGGTTGTGGTTTGTAATTTCTTTAGACTTCTGACGCTGTTCCTCAGCTCGAAATTCGAGCTCTTGGACAACTGCGTATTTGACAATACTCCATGTCTGTGCTATGGTATGAAGCCCTGCCCTTCTAGCTTGTTCTGCATTACGGTCCAGATCACTAAGAAAACTTGTTATCGGATCCTCAAAAGATGAACTTTCTCGGCTGTCCTTCATCAAAGGAGCATATCGCTCAGCTAGAAAACGAAAAACTGTGGCGTCTGGAGCAACTCCTGCGACCTGTCCAATTGCTCCGAGTTGATGGGATACGGGATTTTCGACAGCCAATGTCTTTTGGAGAGGTGCAACAATTAGTCTCGCATCCTGACCAGGAGGCGTGTTTCCCAAGGACTTTGATGCCCTTACGACCGGGGCTTTTTGCGGTTTCGGATTGAAGGACGAAAAATCTTCCAGATTACCATTTGTAAGGCTTTGACTCGAGACCCTCTCAATGCTTCGGTCGCTGTCATTATGGGAAGGGAATAAGTCGGAGTTTCCCACGCCGAATGTCCGCTGACGAGGTCTCTTTTGCGTGATGGCGATGACTTCACCGGTTGGGCTCCAGGACACTGCACACATTGGCCGTCGGTTGATAATCTGGGGAGAAAATCGAATATCTGTTTGAGTCAACGCGCCTGCGTCACCAACAGTCCATAATAGATCTTTAGACCGCCAAAGCAAATCGGCGGCTGAGGTTTCATAACGATCGATTTCTCGAAAGGGAACATGTGGCCGACGAAGGTCCCAGAGATGAATACGTGGATCGTCTTTTTCGTAGGTTGTGACTAATTGTGTCGACTGCCAATCACCTCCGTCCTCAGAGTCGGGATTCCAGCTAGGTGGGCGCCATCTAACATTGGAAACGGGTTGGGGAGCTCGAAATTGAAATGTAGGCTTCTGTCTTCGCTCTGCCGACGATGAAAAATCCCACACTTTAACTTGTTTATCTGTTCCAGCACTGACAATATGCTTCCCATCCGGATGCCAGTCGACGGCGTAGCATGGCTTTTCATGGGCGGCGATCTTCAGCAATGGAGCTTTCGTTTGTCGATAGTCCCAGCACTGAATGGCACCGCTATCTGTAGCAGTCGCAAACATGGTGCCATCCCCTGGCGACCATCGAATATCCCGAACCGCATCGCTGTTGCTGTTATATCGAGATATACTCGAGATTGCGGCTGCCGAAGAGGCAGATCTGAGATCCCACATTCGAATGGTGCTGTCTTGACTGCCTGATAGAAGCCATGCCGGACGGTGTGGATTAAAAGCTAATCTGTGTACCTGGCGACTATGACCATTCAATCGAGAAAGCTCCAGCCCTGCACGCTGCAGATCATAAACAACAACGCGGCCGTTCCCGGCGGCAGTTGCGATGATGGTATCGAACTCGCCATGAGACCATTTGACATCTTTAATTTCTAGCTGATCCTTGACCTTTGACGACAAACCACTCGAGGTTTGTTTTTTTGTGTGATATTTGATGATGGCATCGCGAATATTAAACTCTTCCGAGGATCCCTCGGCGGAGACACGAATCGTTTTGAAAATCTCCCGCCCTGCAATGACCGCGTGTGTTTTCTGCGGAGATATGTCCAACGAAGCGATGGAAAGGCCGGTTCGATGCGTCACGGTCTGCGACTGGCCGGGTCTATGATTTTCTGGGGTAAGTAAATGGACTGTGCAAGCCTCGGGATGCCTGTCTACTCACAAGGACCTCGACCGTGACAAGCGCACGCTATGCAGACCATCTTCAGATATGCCACTCCCACCCTCCGATGGGCTAGGCGGACGCGAGCCTGAAAAAAATGGTTGCGCAAGCCGAGCCAGCGCACTGGTTGCGCGGTTGGCGTACAGCCTGTGGCTCTGAGCCTGGGGACCTGGTGGAGGTGGCGGAGGGGGGGTCGAAGCAAAGGGCGGATCCGCCATCGTGACCCTCGTAGACGAGGCAGGGATCAAAACGGAGGTGGCTCCATCACTGGGCTTTCCTGTATGAACTGAGACAGAGGCGGGTGGTCACAAGATTGATTCAAATCAAGACCAGCGTAGTTCCTGAGTATTGGTGATTGGAATGTCGAGCTTACTTCCTGCGCCCGCGGCGTGAACGGGACCCACTGCCGGGTAGAGCTCCTCACCGCCTGCGTTCTGCCGCGCTCGGGCCTAAAAATAGGCTCGGGCCTTTCCTTAATGGCATTTCCCTTCTTCTTTTCCCTTGCAATATTATTCAGTACGTGACAAGTTGACATCGATTGATATCTCTTTAGAGTTTGGAAAGCACTAGTCTGTCTTGACAGCAGGTGGTATGGTACCTGGTCGGGTCACAGCCTGTAGGTATCTATATTGGAACGCCAGCGACATTTCTGCGCAATACCCCACTGCTACCGACACGCGCGGTTCGTTTTGAAACTGAGCTTATATTGACAGCTCTGTCTCGTATTTTGCGCAGCCAATCTATGGTATACAAGTGTCAACAGTCTACTATGGAACGAAGCAAAGAGAAAAAAAGGTTGTTGTACAAGACAAGGTCACCCGATCTGCAGCTGTCATCAAGTCCACATGACGAAAAGATGAACGTCTGTGAGCTGATTTACTTCGCCTTATTGACTCCTTCAAACCGTATGCAGGCTTGGATACGGTCTTGCTAGAAGATGAACATGAGAGTTTGAAATATTTCTTCAATTTTTAGAGTCTCCATGTGACCTAATGCATTTAGACTTGCCTCTCCCTTCGTATTTGTTAAACAATGATTTGAGGAACAAGACACAGAAGCATGCTGTAGGTTAGGGAGTAGTACAAGAGTGATATATCAAATGTGGCCTCAGCGTGACAGTCGTAGCACAATAATAATGCTGCCTTCGCATGCATCACAACACCACAGTGAGGCATTGTCTTGCGGCCCAAGAACCACCTACCTCTTTTTTTTTTTTTTTTTTTGGATTCGGTCCGAGCGTAAATGAACAACAAATGTGTACAATCGACCCGATTTCATAAATAGTGCAGTCAATGCCAGCTAGTGAAATGCCTTTTGAGTTGTCCGAAAGTGGGTTTCCAAATGCAATAGGTAAAATTTCCCAAATCCAAGGATTGGGGATCTTGAAGGATTGCCAATTACCGACAGGATGACCTCACTAATCATTTATTATCCTAATTTGGCGTCGCCCAGGATGTGTTGGAAGGATTGAGTGGGTATGCAAGCTGTGCAGGTGAAGTCACTTGGGACGCGGCATTATTGAATCTGGCAGGCCGCATACATCCATGCGGCAAGGTGAGAAGCAGCTAGTACTTAGCCGGATGGAAAACTGCTCCTAGCCATGGGATATGACAGGATCAGACCGCTGACCGCTATATCAATAAAAGAGATCAATCAGCACGCTTACCCCTGTAAGAGCCGGGGGCTAGGGCTTTTCCCGTGGCCATTGAAGCGGTGTGTAGCGAGCTGCCGATTCAAGAGAGAGTTGACATTATCGTCAAACCCACCACAGCTTACATTCGGACATGTCAGCCAACAGCCATGAATTTTTAATAATATCATTGGTATTATTGCAGCGAGATATTTTCCTCCGTTGTTTTGTTTTTGTCGGAGTTGTCTCCGGCCTCCGCCGGGGGCATTCCGGAAGCAAAATCTGCAGCTATCATGGTGAGTCCCTGTTGTTCCTATTAGCCGTTGTTGGTGGTCATCGAAGAGAATAAATGGGTTTAATTCAGCCACACCGACAGCCCCGGTCAACCGACGCCTCTAAGTGTTTCATGATTATTGTTGTAACTGTTCATTGTTGCCCAAGACGAACACTAGACTAGTGTCCGCGTGTCCGAACAACATGAAGGGATCTTATTATTTGAATGATAATGCATCTGACTACGCCTGAGCAGCGGTCTATTTTCCATCTGACCACGTTTCATGCTCACCGCCAACGTCATAGTATGCTTCGATTTTGATCTGATTCAATTTTTCCTCCCTTCTTCCGAGATCAACCGCTTCTTTGCCTTTGGTTGATTGGCCAAATGACTACACGGTTGATAAAATGCCACGAGTTGTGAGTAATTTTCATACCGAGTATTGGAGAGGTGCTGCAGTGAGCATTCCTACATGTGATGAACGTCGGGTTCTAGAACATCAGTCTTTGTACCGCCGAGCGGGCTGCGTGGTGGGGAGACAATGGAAGGGAATCCTAGGGTGGCAGGCTTTGGTATTTGCGCCATCTCGGGTTAAATTTAATGTTCGCGTATAAATGTCATCTGTGTCTAACTACTACAGAGAAGTAAGTGGTCTTAATGATGTATCTCAGGGCCGAGAGTCCGCGTTCCCTCTTTGCCTTTTTCTTGAAGAGCGAGAGAGTGAGAGAGGAAGCCAAGAAAACAATGATCGCCGGTTGATAGGACTTGGCATGACGACGATAGCTAACTATGGGGTTCCAAGGGTTCGGTGGCCGCCACGATCTCGGGATAAGGAGGAGCTTGGGCTCAAAGCCTAGGTACAAAACCACCCCTACTCTGTACTAGGTATGCATTAGCGGCAGGCTGGCCTGGTCCGTGTTAGTCTGTGTCGTAACCTGGAAGCGAACACTGGGCTCGCGCTTCGTAAGACTAGCTTGGACATGGTAGTAGCAACCCGTCAATCAGGTTGGCAAATGCTAAGTAGATAGCTCATAAGTGCCGGCAAAATAGTTCACAGCGCACCCGGCCAAAATTGGACCAGTCCTGTTATCGTAAGGAGGTGAGATAATGTCATGTTGCGTCGTACCGATCAATGAATTTATCACATAAAACCCGCTGAGCGACCCGCGCACAAGGAAGAACATAGAGCTCTGATGTATTTCCCACCCTTGCCTCTTTCTTTTTCTTCCCGCCCGGGTCGGTCTTCGATTGTTGGTGGCGAATAACGAGTAGTTACAGTACAGTGCTACTTGGGGCAGTGCAAGACCCAGACGTCTCAGACCCTGTCTGGACTCTCCACCCCTCATACTTGCCTGGATTGCTTGTCCGGGTGACTGTCATCGTTGTTTTCAAGCGAGCATTCCAGATCGGTCGGTGTTCACGGGATCCGTCAGATTCAGGATCCAGCGTGGTCGATCTGACCTCGACTCTTGTCGTTGGCATCCAATCAGCAGTGGCAGCCGGCTCAGTGCCCAGACAAGCTTTTGCCGGCGAGCCATTCGGGTTCTCGACGACGACTTTCCGGCGTGCGTGCGCTGAGAATGGTGTGGGCGGATTACGAGGAGAAAGACGTCTTCCTTGTTCTCATTGGAAAAGCTAGACTTGACCACGGTGTGGGTTCACTTGATCAGTTGCCGCCCGCAGAAGCCACTCACAGTACTTTTCTTCAAAGCGCTTGGGTCGGTGGAAAGTGGAGCCCGAGTGGTCTAGGTCGATATTGTCCGTCATCATTGTTGCAATCATCCTATCGATACGAGGGCCAGCCCACCTTCCAGCAGACCGAACGGTAGAGAGAGAGAGAGAGAGAGAGATAATAGGGAGAGAGAGTTTTTGTGTGTGTACGTGTGGAAAGAGAGTGAAAGAAGCAGAGAAAGAGAGAGAGGGAGAGAAAGGAAGAAAGAAAGAGGTGAGTTGAGTGCGCGCCTTCCATCCCTGCCAACCCATGCATCCATGGGCAGCCTGAAGCCTAAGGCAGGCTGCGGCGGCGGCGGCTAAGCCACGCCGGGGTTAGCCACCTTTCGGCTGCCAGCGCCTGCCTTATTTGCTCATCGCCAACTCTTCTGCACCTTGTCTCTCCAGACTATTGCTCCTGCTGCTGCAGGAACCCTTCTCTCGCCCTGCTCCCCCAGTCCGCTACGCTCGTCTCTCTCCTATCGAGCCTCATCTAATTTTTAATTCATATTTTTCCCCTTCTTTTCCTTTTCCTTCTCTACTTGTCGTTTCCCTCGTTCGTTCGTTACTTACTGCTCCGTTCTGTGGTCTTAATCATCTAACCAACGCCACTATATTTGCTTTTTCTTGCTTCGTTATAGGCCCGCACTGTACAGTACGCGATCTCTTGACCTGCGCCACTACGCCTGGCAACCATCCTCTGTGTGACGGTTGAAAGAAGAAGAAAACGACAACGAAAAAAAAGGAGGAGAGTCTTCAGTTGTTATCGCTGGATATACCGCCTATATAGCTTATTCTCGCCCGTCAATTTGCCGTCAATCGCTCGATACGCCTCCTATACTCTCGTTTCTTCACTGTCTTTACCGATCGTGGCCCCCCTCGCAACGGGCAGCCAGAAGCGATCTGCAAACGAGTGTTGTGACATGGAATTTCAGTGACCACACTTCTGGACTTGCGCGAAAGAATAATAATAATAATAATATTTTTTTTTTTTTTTTTAAAAAAAAAAAAAAAAAGGAAGAGACAAAACCCC
>CVMT01000007.1:1262774-1400651 GCA_000985935.1 Talaromyces islandicus | reverse complement strand
TTTTTTTTTTTTTTTTAAAAAAAAAAAAAAAAAGGAAGAGACAAAACCCCGGGTCAACAAGAGAATTCTTGGAGGGATGGCGACTCTGAATGCGACAAGTAGGGCTCTGTCCTCGGAATCCCTACTCCACGCTCAGTATGTGCTGCAGTACACGCAGACAGCAGCACCAATTGCGCTCCTCCTGGTCTTTATCGGCGCCTTCATCGCCAGCTCCATCATCTCTGCCAAACGGCTGACTCCTAATGGCAAGGCCGCTTACGGCCCGGGTGGGCGACCTCTACCGAAGCGGACCAGAAGTACTATGACAGTCTTGAGAGATCGTCAAGAGATCTCTCCTAGATATCGACTCATTTTCCAGTGGCTTGCAGTGGCAGTGCTGTTGTCCTATGTTGTAAATGCTGCTATTAATATATCCCACGCTGTAATATACCGTTCCGAGCATTGGTGGCGCGGCCAGGCCACGGTGGTAAGCCCTCTGGATCACAGTTCTAACCAGAATTCTGTTGAATTAACTCTGGCGTGCAGATCTATCTTGTCGGCTGCTTCTTCGTTCACGCCTTGATCCTGATCTCCCTCGTCGACACCAAGCCTTCGCCAACCTGCGCCCAATTTGTGCCATGGGTAGTGGCTATGTTGATTGAGCTCGTCGTCTGTGGCATTTCCTTGGTCATATACACCAACCCCCATCGCGAACCGACCGTAGGTGATCCAAACGGTGGCGCTCTCCGGAAAAGCATCACAGGCTGGGAAGTTGCCGAAGTGGTATCGCAAATCAGCCGGGTCACTGTTCTTGCCGCCCTTGTCTTTCTGTACGTCGCCTCTACCAATCGATATTTCAGGCGTCCCAAGGCCGATCCGGGGTTTTCCAGCGATGTATCGGAGACGACTGGTCTCCTACATCCATCTACTGCCGAAACAGGTGTCGCCAACGGGTCTGGGTATGGTGCTACATATATGAACGGTGCAAACGGTACGAATGGGGCAAACGGCGCAAACGGCCACGCATCATCGACCCAAAAACCTGTCGATCCTTGGGTGCGTCCCACAACAGTTCCATCTACAAGTTGGTGGGAATACCTTAGTGGCTATTCACTCTTCTTTCCCTATCTCTGGCCATCGAAGTCCCGTCGATTGCAGATAGTTGTCGTCATTTGTTTTGGTCTGATCCTTCTACAGCGGGTTGTCAACGTGTTGGTTCCCATCCAAGCCGGTAAAATAACCAACATCCTATCAGAAGATGAAGGGAAAGACCTGAGTATTCCGTGGTTTCAGATATGCCTCTATATACTCTACCGTTGGCTACAGGGAAACCAAGGTCTGATCGGATCCTTACGATCTAGCTTGTGGATCCCCGTCGGCCAGTATTCCTACATGGAGCTGTCGACCGCAGCGTTTGAGCATGTCCACAGTCTCAGTTTGGATTTCCACCTGGGTAAAAAAACAGGAGAGGTTCTTTCGGCTTTGAGCAAAGGCAACTCGATTAACACTTTTCTTGAGCAAGTCACATTCCAAGTAGTGCCCATGCTGATCGACTTGGGTGTTGCAATCGGATATTTCTTGGTGGCATTCGACGCATACTACGCACTCGTGGTGACTATTGTTACCTTTTGCTATCTCTATGTGACGATTCGAATGGCACAATGGCGAGCTGAAATAAGGCGCCAGATGGTCAACGCATCGCGACAAGAGGACGCCGTCAAGTAGGTTTTCTGTTGATATAGTATTTCTTTTTTTCTCTTCTATGGCTAATGGTCTTATCTCAGGAACGACTCGATGGTTTCCTACGAGACAGTCAAGTATTTCAATGCCGAATCCTACGAATTCAACCGCTACCGGACAGCTGTCAGCGACTTTCAAAAAGCCGAATACCACGTTCTATTTTCCTTGACGTTGATGAATACTTGTCAAAACACTGTTTTCATGTTGGGTCTTCTTTCAACCTGTTTTATTTCAGCTTATCAAGTCTCTACCGGCCAACGGTCAGTCGGTGATTTTGTCGTCCTTCTGACTTACATGGCACAGCTCCAAGGCCCGTTGAATTTCTTTGGCACATTTTATCGATCAATCCAATCAGCCCTGATTAATTCCGAACGAATGCTGGAATTATTCCGAGAGCAGCCCACCGTATCCGATCTACCTCATGCCACGCCGATAGGTGGTTGTCGAGGTGATATTGTCTTTGATAATGTCGAGTTCTCATATGACTCTCGAAAGCCAGCTCTGAATGGACTGAGTTTCCAATGCCGTCCCGGAACGACCACTGCACTAGTAGGGGAATCTGGTGGCGGTAAATCGACTGTGTTCCGACTTCTTTTCCGATTCTATAACGCCGCTCGAGGAACAATTCGTGTCGACAACAATGACGTTCAAAACGTGACTATTGACTCAATTCGCCGCCACATTGGTGTCGTACCACAAGACACTGTATTGTTCAATGAGACCTTGATGTATAACTTGAAATACGCATGTCCCACTGCAAGCAATGAGGATGTATACGACGCCTGCCGAGCCGCCAGCATTCACGACAAAATTCTTACATTCCCGGACGGCTACCAAACGAAAGTTGGAGAACGTGGGTTGCGATTGAGTGGCGGAGAAAAGCAGCGCGTTGCCATTGCTCGCACAATTTTGAAGAATCCTCGGATTATTCTTCTTGACGAGGCGACTGCGGCTCTTGATACAGCAACTGAAGAGCACATCCAAGGTGCATTGTCAACGCTTTCGCGAGGACGTACCATGCTTGTTATTGCTCATCGATTAAGCACAATCACCACCGCCGACCAGATCTTGGTGTTGAACGACGGCAAAGTCTCAGAACGAGGCACCCATGAAGAGCTGCTAGCCCTGAAGGGTCGTTATGCGAGCATGTGGCGTAAGCAGATCCGTGCCCAGAAGGCAGCAGCCGAAGCACAAGTGCTTCAAAACCGGGCTCAACGTCTCCGAAGTGCTTCGACCAGTGCAGCCACCGCCGACGACAGTTCCAGTCAGTCCGAGGAGGAACGAAACTCCAAGTCTGGATCTTCTAGCAATCGAGATTCATCAGCACGCCGAGCTGACGACAGCCACGATACTGGCCCTCATTGACGACATTCCCAATGCAGTATTTATTAATTCGATCGTCTATTTTCGGGTTTCCTCTTTTGAAATGGTCATACTTTTGGCCGACACGGCTGAACTTGCGTTTTCCATTGATCATGAGTCATATTGCCTACTTCAACCAACCGCACGTTACGACCGTATGAAGAGACGCGTCCTAGGAGGGCGCAATCCCTTTCATCATTATTATTAACTTGACTCCTAGTGCTCTTGATTTGTCGTTGCGCGTACGCATTGTTCTTGAAAGTTACTTTCGTTTCGATACCATATATAATGTCCGCTCGGTGGCGAGGATGTTTTCATTTTTAAGGCAAAAGTTTATTCTTAGGTTGTAGATAGATTTTCGCCGGTCACTCGGTCAGCAATGAATACAGTGTCAATCTATATAGGGTTTCAAAAATAAATAATGCCAAAGTATATACGTAGTTAGAGCTTTAAGCATGACCATTGCCGCATCGGTAATTGGATACAGGGAGGCCCCACCGTGGCCACTGACCAAGGCTCACCAAGCTATCCGTGCACACGCAGCCTGGTAATTTCCTTCAACCTTTTATGCACGTCACCCTCTCTCTGCCTTCAATGCACTGCAGAGCCCTCACTATTTATTGATAATCGAATGAGCTCGGTTCCGCCCGATGTATTCACCGTCCCCACAACTGCTGCGCGCTTTGCGCAGTTCTATTAAGAGCGGCTTCGTTTGTCGACCATGTCGTTCTGCGCCAGCAACATGCATGAAACCGACATTTCATTCGAGCATCCTATGGCGCAATAACAGCAGCTCCTCTGCTCCTCCGATCAGAGGCCATCGTATTGCTTCACAGCCTCAAGCTGTGACGAAGCCGCAGACTCGGGATCGCGGCCCACCGTCCGAGGAAACTACACAGACGGATTTCGCCGCGCTCGACGTGCTCGGAAATCTTCCTGGCCCAGCAACTGCAGTCGATGCATGCTTGGATGATGGCTTTCATTTGGACAATGGTGTCAAGATCACGGATGGCGACGGGGTTTTGCTGGTTGGTGGTGAGGCTTTTGCCTGGCGGCCATGGCACTCCATGACGGGCGACGTGGACGCCGCGCGGAGACAAATGGTGAATGAGAAAGGACAGTTTGAAGTACCCGAAGAAGTCTGGGGGCTTTTGAGCGTGGTCTGGCCTCGCCCTGGTACGTTTTTTTACTTCTCCCGCCCTTACTGTAAATGTTGTTTTAATAGCTGATGGCTAACATTCCTTGTTCTCTCTCCTCTAGATATCCTTATCTTGGGCCTGGGCGCCTCTGTTTTCCCTCTATCACCACAAACGAAGAGGCATATCAATTCGCTAGGGATGCGTGTTGACGTCCAGGATACTCGAAACGCGTCAGCACAGTTCAATCTCTTAGCAACTGAACGCGGTGCCACAGAAGTTGCAGCTGCCATGATCCCAATTGGATGGAAAGGGCGATGAGGAATGAAGTTAAGGACATGATGTACGATATGTGTAAGATAGGTCTGGGTGAGGGATGTTAAAGTTGATTGTGTAAAGCGTATAAAAATTGATAGTAATCCACACTGTCAAGCGACTGATATGCAATTATTGATAATATCTCCACTCGATAGAGCCAACCAACGCTGGTCTGAAACATACAGCAGTTTTGTAAGCAACAAGGCCGTCTAGACTACAGGGAAAGTAATAATATTCATTACTGAAGACTGCATCTCGGCACGGCATGCGGTCCGCTCGGCCCGTACATATAGTTTGATCTGTCAGCTAATCAGCCCTCTTTGCGGGGAAGTTCTCAATGGGAAGAATAGATAAACTACTCGAGAATGCCTGCAGGAAGTTGATAAATCTCTTAAAGCACCAAATTCCAGGTAGCAACTTGGTAGGATTTTTGTACTACTGCTCATCATCATCATCACCATGCCATCGCGTATTCTCCTCCAGAATGCAACCATTCTCGTTCCCTCGGGTGAACCGAATGACTACGTTGTACCCCTTCAGGGACATTCTCTCTTAATTGAAGATAACAAGATATCACAAATTTCACCACAGATTAGTCCCACGGCCGGGACTGATATCATCGATTGTACCGGCAAGATTGTCTCGCCCGGTTTCATCGATACACATCATCACGTCTGGCAGACGCAGCTAAAAGGGCGCCATGCGAACCAAACGCTGTTGGAGTATATGCCAAATGGTACTTTGATGTTCATTCATCTGATTCTATTAAAGCCTAACTTTAAAAATAGGCAATATGCAACAAACCAATTACGCTCCTGAGGATGTTTTCTGGGGTGAGCTTGGGGGTTGTCTTGAAGCTGTGGACGCAGGTACCACGACAGTAGTAGACCATGCCCACATGAATGTCTCGCCAGCTCATAGTGAGTTGTGTCCCATGCGACATATGACTAGACAAATTTGTTGAGTCTGAATCAATTTGAATCCAGCTTCAAATGCCATTGAGGCTACCGTTTCTTCGGGGATTCGTTCTGTTTTTTGCTACACACCTACTATGCGAGTCAAGAAGTTTCAACCAGAGTTGGTTCTTGACGGAGGCTTGCTGGATGACTGGGTATTGGAGCATATGAGGGATTTAGGTGCTGCTGCTCCTTTTGGCAATGGTCGTGTCCAACTAGGTCTCGCTTTTGACGGCTTCATGCTCCCAAAGGAACAAGTCGTATCTCTATATAACCAAGCACGCAGTATTGGAGTCCAGGTTATTACGTCGCATTTTGTGCCTGGTTATTTCGGTGAGTTACAATAGACCACTATACAGAGAGCCGGGCCATTGCTTATATGATGCTCCAATAGATAATAGCTCGCTCGTTGAGATACTTGACACGTACGGCCTGCTGAAATCAGACATTCTCCTTTCACACGCAAATGCAATGAATCAGAGTGAAATCCAAAAGCTAAGCCGAGCAAAAGCAAGCATATCATCAACTCCAAGTACGGAGCTACAAATGGGACATGGTGAGGTTGTTTGTTTCCAACAAGGCTGCTCCGATATCAGCTCCCTGGGAGTTGATTGTCATAGCAATAATTCCGGCGACATGGTCTCCCAGATGCGCTTGGCTTTGCAACACGAACGATCACGTCGTAACGACGAAATAATCTCCCAAGGGAAGAGGGCTCGGTCGCTGAATCTCTATGTTCAGGATGTTTTCCGGCTTGGCACCATTCAAGGAGCGCGAGCAATCCGCATGGAAGACAAAGTGGGATCTATTGAAGTCGGCAAACTTGCGGACCTTGTCATTTTCGACGGAAGCAGCCCTGGGATGGTCTGCGCACCTGAGCAAGATCCAGTTGCTGCTATCGTGCTTCACTCTTCCGTTCGTGACGTTGACACGGTCATCATCGATGGCAATATTCGCAAGCGCGATGGGAAACTTGATCCAGTGACCATCAGCCCCTCACTTAGAGAAGTGACAGTTCCACAGCAGACAGTCGGATGGAACCATATCGCTAAAGAGCTGGTATCTAGTCGCAAGAGGATTGAGGAAGCTATCGCAAAGACAAATGCCAATGAGCCCGAGGCACTTGTTCAGGCGCTCATGGAATTCCGACGTCTCGATGAGAACAAGTTTGTGAAAATTTAAGCATAGTAATTGAATCAAGAACTGCTAATAATATTTGCAGCGTCGAGAGGTTGTTGATGTCCCAGACGGGCCATGGATCACGCGCTCGGCCTCCACTTGGCACTGAGACGATCGCGGCAGGTGGAGCCCCAACCCATCACCTGAGTCCATCTTCATTCTTATCATCGGATCTTCATCATCGTCGTCAATATTATTATCATTTTGATTGCTGCTTATTGTCGTTTTCTTTCCATAGTTCAGCCTCTAAACCGTTCACTGCGCTGTATGAACTAGATTGTTCGTCGATTTGTCCCGTTTAATCCCAGAACATGCCGCGAGAGGAGCCTCTCCTAGCTCCGCGTCAGTCCTCGGAGGGCTCGTCGCTCAGGAGTGAGGACGAGGAGGATGCTCTGCTAACAGGGGAACGGACCGCTCGATCGGAGCAACGAGGATGGGGGTTCTGGAGACAAGTCGGCCTGTTTACCTGGTCGCTTATAGCTACTGTCGCCATCATCATCCTGGCTGTCATGTACCAGCATCGATTGACCACCCAACCCGGCTCGAACGGGCTCACTTGGGGCCCCGGCGGAAAACCCAGCGGCAAACGTAATGTCATATTTATGGTTTCAGATGGAATGGGCCCAAGTAGCTTGTCCCTGACAAGGAGCTTCCGCCAGCTCGAGCAAGGGCTCCCCTGGGACGACACCCTGGTTCTAGACAAACACCACATCGGAAATTCGCGAACACGATCATCGTCCAGCTTGGTTACGGATTCGGCAGCAGGAGCAACGGCTTTTTCTTGCGGGCACAAGAGTTACAATGGCGCCATCTCCGTCCTACCGAACCACACGGCTTGTGGAACTGTACTGGAGGCAGCACATCTTGCAGGGTACAAGACAGGACTGGTTGTGACAACACGCATCACCGACGCAACACCGGCTTGCTTTGCATCTCACGCGAATCGACGAGAATACGAGGATTTGATCGCAGAACAAGAAATCGGTGAACACCCCTTGGGCCGAGTCGTCGATTTGATGCTCGGGGGTGGGCGCTGCCACTTTTTACCGCAAAACGCTGAAGGTGGTTGCCGGGCAGATGACCGAGATTTGATCAAGGCTGCCAAGGAGAATGGCTTTAACTATGTCGATGATCGCAATGGATTCGATGGGCTTGATGGCGGCCAGAGTGCCAAGCTACCATTGCTTGGTCTATTTGCGGAACGGGATATTCCATTTGAAATCGACCGTCGTCATGTTGATGATGTCTACCCATCTCTGGATGAGATGGCTCGTACTGCATTGGCTGCTCTTAGCAAGGCGTCTGAGGAAAGTGACAAGGGCTTTTTCATCATGATCGAAGGTTCGCGAATTGACCATGCCGGCCATGGAAATGACCCAGCAGCCCAAGTACATGAAGTTCTTGCATATGACAAAACATTTGCGGCTGTGTTGGATTTCATGGAGAAGGATGATACCCCTACTGTTCTTGTCAGCACTTCCGACCATGAGACTGGTGGCCTGGCCATCGGACGGCAGTTGCATAAAACATATCCAGAATACAAATGGCTCCCTGATGTTTTGGCCAAGGCCACTTACTCATCTGAGTATCTAGACAAAAAACTGACTGAGTATCTCGGGACAAATGGAGCAAAGAAAAAGAGCAACGAGGAACGCGCCTACGTGCGTGAGGAGATTTTGAAGAATGGATTTGGAATCGAAGATGCAAGCGAGGAAGAAGTCAATGCTTTACTTACCCTCGACCCCGAGTTACCTCCAAAGTACATTTTGGCCGACATGATCAGTCGCCGTGCCCAAATTGGTTGGTCGACTCACGGGCATTCTGGTAAGTTTGCAGAATAAGATAAAAAGACGACGTCGTTCACGGCTAATTATTTGTACCAGGCGCCGATGTTAACATCTATGCATCCTCGACAAAAGACGCATGGCCGCTAGTCGGAAACCACGAGAACATAGAGGTTGGCAACTTTCTGTCCTCGTTCCTCGATCTTGACGTGGATGCTGTGACTGCGAAGCTGCAAGAACAGCCCTCATTATCCTGGATGGGTGACCAGCTTGGAGCAGATATCCGTGTCGATCAATTAGATAGCTATCATGGGGACTTCCGTAAGCGTGGAGAAGATTGTGGATGCGGTGCCCATTAGGGTATTTTTGATGGGATGACTGCTTGTTCATAATCTATGTCAACATAGACTATATCTGCTTGTTTTTGGGTGTATCTTATTAACCTTATTTTCGGCATGGAGATGGGCGTTTGAGGCGAGTAATGGAATATGTTAATAGTTTAGTTTGGAATTGTATGTATTGATGTCTATACACATCATTTTTATCGCCTTCATTTCTAATCTAACGTCAAGCTATTTCTTTTTCAGTTGAGTTTCCCAATCCTCCCACTATCTTGTCTTTTCATCATGTTTCTAAACTCCTCCCACCTCACAGCCCATTTGCCAGGGAAACACTTGGCCGCGATCTCAGGGCATACGGACAGTCGTTGGACACCGTGCTTGTCTTCCTTTTCTTGTCTTGATGATGCAACTCGCCGGAAGAGACGACTGCGTCAAGAGATGCTGTCGACATATCTGGCGAAACACTTCTCTTCCTCTTCTTATCAGGTGTCTGTTGCTGCTTGTTTCTAATAACAAGGTTGGTTGTGTGAGTACGACTCAATCGGGATCGAGTAAGATGTTTGTTATTATTGGTACTGCTATCATCATCGTCGTCGTCCATGACGCGTATGACATTGGTGAGAAATTTGTTGTATATCCCAGGCATATCAAGGGGCTTGTTATCACCGTGGACTGCGAATGGGTCGTCCAGCAAATCGAAATTCTTGACAAATTTCCTTTCGCTCCACAAGGTAGTAGTGGTCGTGTCGCTTTGAAGAGGGGGGTCATTGGAAGTGATAGTGCAGCCCTTTGCCCAGGCGTTATGCATATCAATCTGTGCCGCGAAGTGTTGCTGGGCTGTTATTCCAGCATTCTCGTCACCGTCAGCGGCAAGAGGAAAACCCAAGTCGTCGAACAAAACCCCTTCTTCTAGTGGTCGGTTAGCTTGGAGCTGGAGATACCGCTGTCTCTGATAAAACAGTTTCTCGGCTTCTTCGTTATAGTCTCCATGGAAATCATTTTCGCCGTCATACCCATCATCATCATCATTATCATTATAATCAGTAGGAGAAACAGCAGCATCGTCCAGAACCATATCCTCGGCAAGACCGAAATAAGGCAGAGTCTGATACATCTCGATCAACTCCTCTGCAGCTGCGGTGCATTTCCCACACAAACCACTGATGATGGGTCTGTTGTTGTTGTTGTTGTTGTTGGTATTGTTTGTGTTGTCGCTTTGAAAATTTGACTCGTCGTAATCATTGGTATCCTCATCCTCCTCAGCTGTTTTGTTCCATCTCGCAATTGGACCGATTTCGTCGGGTGACACGATGAAGAATTGGTCAAGGTTGCCCACGACCCCGTTCTCAGGTTCTGGATGGTGAGGAATACAGTCGTCATGGTGGGCATCTGAGAGTATGTCTGGGTTGGCAATGTGTTGTGGTTCTCGCTTAAACTGGACACAGCGTATTGAAATATCGTAGTCGATGTGGCCACAAAGGACATAGAGGTGTGCTTTGAACAGACACATGGTGTTGGCTTTTTTGTTGTTGGTTGTTTGTATGCACTAGGATTCGAAAGAGGATAGATATGCTGGAGGGGCTGGAGGAGAGTGAAAGAAATTGATGGGGCGTGAATTCGTGATATGACATCGTGCTACCTTGTTGTAGTCAGGTCATCAGTATTAGACTGCACAGTCACAGACTTATCAGATTCAAGAAGAATAAATGTGTTGTGCGCATGTAGACTTTCCTACATAAATAGATGTAGATTTGTAGCCAGTATTTGTTTTTAAAAAAAAAAAAAAAAACCAAAAGCATTGCAACGAAGATGCCATCACACAGACAAGTTACCATAACATCATTTATCCAAGTGTATATCAATCAATTCAATATTATCTTCAACCATAAGACAAGAATACACACATGTAATACAATATAACATGCAAGCTTAATATTTAGTTAAATAGAAGAAAAAATATAACATTCCAAATATTGACATCGGTCCTGAGAAGTTACGGATGTTTCCTAATTCGGAAATACTTGCTACAGCCAAACCGTCAACTGAACTTTCACCAGCAACACTCAACGAGGTCCCGAAGTTAGAAAATAATTAAAACATAAACTTGGACATCATTAATGAGTACTTAGTGACTCTTACTTGCGAGAGTAAAGGATGTGCAAACGAAATATATACAAATGTAGACGCAATACTGCACATTACGCCACCAGCAAGAAAAAAGTACAGGCAATATCGAAACCAGATAAATCGAGGGAGTGATATAAAATAAATCACAAGGATAGAAAATTTCCCTTTTTCGGAAAAAAATAAAAATAAAACCCAACAGCACAACATATACAGTTTTACATGGCGATCAGAGCCACGACGGCAACCATAACGGCAAACATCGAGCCCTGAAGCATGTGCTCGTTGGCAGAAGCAGCCCCGGTCTTGGGGGAGTCACCGCCTTGGCTGAAGCCAGTAGAAGCAGGCGAAGAACCAGAAGAAGTGCTAGAACCAGAGTCAGAACCAGAGTCGGAGCTACTGCCGGAGCTCTGACCACCGCTTCCACCGCTGCTGCTGCCAGGAACACTGTCGGCAACGCTGGTGGACGCAGACGAAGCGGTGCTAGTACCAGAGCTAGTACCGCTAGCAGTAGCAGTGGAGGCACCGGCAGTCATGTTAGTTCCAGTGGCCTCGAAAGAACCGAGAACAGTGTTGGCGTTGACAACCTCAACAGTGTTGTTGGTGCCAGCACTGTTAGTGTAGATGTAGGCCTGGTCACCTTTGATGTTGGCGCCCGAAGGAGGATCGTAGCAGGTGATGTTGACTTCGGCAAAGGTAGCATAGTAGTAACCAGGGTCCTTGATGTCGGGGGTGTCCCAGCTGATTTCACCGCCAGCCCATGCAATGGTTCCTGGGGCGTTGGAGGCGAGACCACCGGGCCAAAGAGACAATTGAAGACGGGATGGGGTCTGGGGGAATTTGAATTGCTGAGTGGTCTCGTTGTAGGTGTCGGCCTTGTGCAAGACACGCACGGATTTGCCGTCAAGGTACCAGGTGATGTCATCGGGGGTCCAGTCAATTTCATAGATATGGTAGTTCTCAAAGGTGTCGGTGGTCGAGGCGTTCACACTGTTTTCCCCTATTCAAGGATCAGCTTTCATCCAATGCAAAGAACGCGGTGGGATACTCACAGTCAAGGATACCCTGGAAGTAGAAGTTGGTTTGAGCGGTGGTCAGCTCAGTACCGACGAACTCGTAATCGATTTCATCCTTGACATCGGACAGAAGAATAAAGGCAGTGATGACACCGGCGGTGCGGGAAGTCTTCAGCTTGGCGGAGACCTTGCCGTACCAGATGTAGTGGTTGTAGGCAAGGAGGGTTCCCACAGTATCCTTGGCCATGGTCAAGATCAGCTCTCCGTCATGGACGAGAGGCTTTCCGCTCGAAACCCAGTCAGACTCGGAGGCGTTTCCGAGGTATTTGTCATTCGAGGCAACGCTGTCCAAGTTAGACCAGTCGGTGAAGGTCTTGCTCTCGCAGACCGGCTCGGGGGTGCATGAGTCCAAGGTGTTGGAGTTGATCGGGTCGCAACCTCCCAAGCAGTAAGCGCCAGTACCGCACTCTCCATACTCTGTAACGTGCACAATTGTTAGCAATGGCCACCAAACCCTTGTGGAATTGCCAGGACGACTCACGAGAACAGCACGGCTTATCGGACGGGCACTTTTTCCCACTGCCGCAGGCGATGCTGCTGGCAGCGGCAGCAACGGAAGCAGTCAAGGCTGCTGTGAAAACAGCAGCGAAACGAACCATTGTCGTGGAATTAGATACGTTTGATATACACAAAAGCTAGCAGACGTTAGGAGAGGCGCTTCACGCGTTTGTTCGACTGGATAAAGTGTACCGGAAACGAGAGAACAGGCGACGCGAAAAACACGCAGCAAAAAGGAGACCGCAAGAGCGATTTCCGGGAAGCGACAGTACGGAAAGACAAAACGAGTGTCGGGATGGAGGGGAACGAGGCACAAACAGGCAAACGAGCAAGATGAAGTCGCACACAGAACGGCCTCCCTGAAGGAAGCAGCCGGGATTAGCGTCGTATTAATATAGTGCGTATAAATACATAATCTGCTGGACATGCATGGCGATAAGCCGGACACACACAGTGGGGATTTACCCAAAGAGGGCTAGCGCGCAGTGAGGAGGGCCCCCGTTGGCTCTCCCTGGCGGTTTTTGCGGGGCGCCATGACTGCCGATTAGTGGAGTGCGTCCCAATTAGGTTGTACAGGGAGGCGATCCCAGCAAATCATCGCCTGCATAAAAAACGGGGCCCCCGAACGGGGATTGGCGGTGGCCCAATTGGGCCGCCGCGTTCTGAAACTAGTAGTTCGCTGCCCCAGGGGAACCTCGCGCCTTGCCCAAACAGGCCGCGCTAGCGTCGCTTCTCGTTCGGCCTAACAGCCTGCGCTTTCATGCTTCGAAGAATTGTCTTGAAATTCCTGTGTTGTTGAAGCATGACGCAGCGAAGTTGGACAGATGATAATGTTCATATCCACTGTAGTCGTGTCACCAGCCTGCAAGGGACGCGACAGCTCGTGTTGCGCCTTGCACCCTAGTTGACGCGAAGTCCCAAGCGCCGATGGCGGCGCCACCACGCGATCCTGTGACACCAGTGATTTTTGAAATTTTCTTGCTACGTACGAGGTGAGACAAAGGAAAGGTTTTTTCTTGGTCGTCCTCAAACTTTATTCTTTTCAGCCTCTCATGACTAGCATTTCCGAGTTTCCCGGTTTTGGGGCTTTCTCGTGGTTCAAGCTGAATAAGCTTGCGCTGGATGATAACGGCTGCAGTGTGTGAGGCTTTGAGCTGAAGATAAAGATCAACTTTTCTTTTATTTTGATTATTTTTCTCGGTTTTTAGTCCAGCTACCTACATAGCCTAGATTACAATTCAAATCCTTTTTGCTATCAATGATCCACCAAGCTGAAAAAGGCCTATCTCCCTATGCAACGCGGACGATATCCGAAAATGATATAACATCGAACACTCTTTGCGAGAGCCATGTCAATGGCATAGAACCAGGGGGGGGGAGGTGAGAACGGAGATCTCTTAGAACAAAAAAAAGAGTGAAAGAATGACATGCAATTTGACAACCATCCCGATATTACTGTCCCACTTTTGTAAAATCCTGAAGAAAGTACCAAAAGTCCCAGCGAGGTTTGACACCATTCATACCACACTGTTGGCCCTCTTTGCGGTGGGGTGGTTTTCATCACCACCAGGATACTGTTGCTCAAATGTGCGGTGGGCTGGCTGGACAAAGTAGCGCAGCTGCGTGGTCAGCTGTAGATCTTTCTCGCAGGGATCAGTCGAGTATGTGACTGCCAAATCTTCGTAACAGCCGCGGTTGTGGCGCCAGTTGGAAAAGGTCTGCATGACCTTGCGAGCGACAGCTACACTAAAGAATACTGCGGTAGCTGTTTCAGAGAGGACGTTGCATTAGTAGGGCACATATTTCGAGTGGCAGCTATTTGAGACTTACCATTTCCAGTGTTGAATGCCCATACAAAGTCGACATTTCCCACTCCTGCCACATCTTCGACTTCGCGAATCCACTTGTGGTAGCTTGCCTGGTCTGCAAAGAGCTTGGATCTCACAAACGTGAGACGGCGGCGCTCGCGATGGGGGTGGCCCATTCGCTTCAAGGTATCAGTCCAGTTCATGGGCGGCTCGAGTTTGACTGTCCAGTCACCGCCACCAAAGATAGACTCGCCACGGGTCGCTTGCGACTCAGTGTTCCGATCGACAAAGATCTGTGCATGCAGGGCGTACTGGAACACGACGATTGCCTTGCAGTCACCCACGATACTCAAGTCATAGACCGGGCCTTCGTGGATCCGCACAGCTACGTAGCTGAGAAAACGGGGAGTGTTTTTGACCGGTCCCTCGATAGTGACCACACCGGCTTTTCCAAATTCGAGGACAGTGTCATCGTGACGGTTGTTGACGTGCACTTCGGCACCCTCCTTGAGGCTCTTTGAACGATGAAGTGGACGAGATGGATGACCGTTGTGACCATTGGAGATCGGTTTGGCACCACGTCCAACTCGCACAGTGGCTCTGCCGGTGTTGTGTACGCTTGGCTTCTCGGCTACAACTCTGGCCCAGGTGTTCGAATTGTGTAGCTGGAATTCGTCGCTGCAAGGTGAGTGCTGCTGGGTCGGATAGTCGAGGTCGACTTCGACTGTCGCGGTCTTCTGCTTGATTGGCCCGTCTTCCTGTTCTTGGTGTTAGATTCGAAGCGGTTGTTTTGAGAAAATTCTAGGCACTTGCAATGATTGCCAATGGGTGAGAAGTCTTCACGTTTCTCTCTCTTAGCTGAATCGACGTGTCCCTAAATTCATTGACTAGCTGCACGCTCAACTGGCCGATTTTGTTGGCTTCGGTGTTGTAGCCTTGTACGCGGAGCTACTTCAGTCAGCCTGTTTGCTGCCTCCAAACGCGATCTGCCTCTCGAAGGTGCATGCAACAAACAAACCTGCTCTGCAACAATTGCCATATTCTTCAAACAGGAGGCAATAAGACCATCAAGCTGGTCCACAGATTGGAATTTGTCCATGGTGGGTCACTGCTTCACAATTCTTCCATGCACGAGAAAGAAGGTGGCACCTGATTGCTGTAATTAATATCTGGCCAGGGAACCTGGCCTCTGTATTTCTTCAGTATTCACAATGCCGATGTTGAAGAAGAACTTTTTCAGATGTGTGCTCACACTGTTTGGATGAAGATGTGACCATATGGACTAGAAAGATAGTAGAGATGAAAGACCACGAGATGAGGGAAGAGATAAAGAGGTCTCAAAGGAGGGAATGCGAGGGGCAAGAGATGGAGCTGGGCGCAGAGGGCTGGCCGTTGCTGGGTTGCTGGGTCTTTAATATGGGAGGGGCAACGCTGCTGTGTCGGTCACTCCTTGGAGAAGCTCTTTGTGGATTCTCACCTGTCACCTGTCACCTACCTGGTCAAAGAACCTCTAGCAGCAAAGAATTGATAAGTGTAACACTGCATTTGTCACAACTATAATTAGAACTATAATTATAAGCATAAATAAATCTTTTGTTTATTATATATATATAACACACTGTTGTATTTTTCTATGCTTTGCTTTGACACCAAGTCTTGTATGAATCTCATTGAAAGAAAGTTTATCCGAAATTAAGGCCATTATTATCACTTGAAAGAAAAGCCTAAACAACTACGCCTTTTCACTTCAGCAAACATGGCGTTCCTGGTGTCCCTTGTCCTTGAAGCTGCGTCTCTATTCTCACGACCTCGTCGAAGGAGATACTTGGTACACTCTCCCACGGTACCCCAAACGAGATATTTGTATGGCTTTGGGATTTCTTCCAGAGCATTGCCCTCATATCTTGTCGTTGCCGACTCGTGTACAAGCTGGCAGCTGATATCGTCTGCCATGCCTTGAAGTTGCCCATACACCATCTCAATCATGGGGCGTTTGTGTCGAACCTGGTCATTTCGTAGAGCTCGAGCTTTCTCGATCGATTTGCGATTGTGGGTGGCAAGGACTAGATCTGCCTGGGGGAACTCTTGAGATTGGGGGTCACTCGGTCTTAAACCTGGGCCATACTGTCTCGTTATCAAAGCCCGGGCAATGGCATCGTAAGACTGGTCTGTCCCATCCTTGTTTTCCCAGAACAGATGGCGGGGGTCACTACCCAGATATGCCCCGCGAACGAGCTTCACCCCGAGTACAAAGCCTTCTTCACTTGCAGCTGCCAGATGAGACGCCAGAGTGTCCGGCGTAGACCGCAGATACGCTTGGTATGTGCCATAGACAAGGGCGCGAGGTTTGTCCTGCAGCGAAAAGGTCCTGTTGTATTTTCGTTGCAGGCCAAGAACCCAGGCATCGATCGTGGACTGAACGGCGTGCTGTTCCGCGTCAAACAAGAGCTGGACTCCTCGGTCTCTGGCTCGATCACAGATGTCGGTGATGGCCTGGGCCAGCTCAGCTGATGGAGGGAGGCCGTGGATGAGGTGGCTGAGCGCTTCTCTGCCGGCGCCGGTGAACTTGAGCGCAACGAAATCGCCTTCCTGGGCCAGCGCCAGGGTCTGCATCGTGCCTTCTTTCCACTCGAGCACTTCTCGCGCCTGCCGTGCGGTGTCGATGCGCTTGACCTCGTGGGCTTCCCGTGACTCGAGCGCACGTGCTTCGTCCTCGTCCATGACGACTTCTCGCCCGTAGCCCAGGATGACTCCGGCATACCCCAGGCCCTTGAGATCCGATATCGTTGTTTCGACCTCGTGCGGTGTCTCGCCAGCACAGAACTGCGAGTAGATGGTCTGCCGCAGCGCAGCCTTGAGGATGCTATTGTAGTCTGGATCGAGAACCTTGGCCTTGGACTCCGCCACGAACGAGAGCGACGCCAGAGCAGGAGTCAACAACGCAGGAACCGATGTGACGGTGGTGACGGACAAGGAGCGCACGATGGTGCTGAGTGGGAGTATCCCCAGCGAGGGCCCGGGTTTGTGTGGCGATTTGGCGTCATGGGTGGCAGCCACTGTGCTTGCTACTGCCTGACGACATTTCGTGGCCCAGTGCAGACATCTGGAAGAATGAGGATGTTGGGATAGTTTGGCGACACCCCACGATGTCCGATAAAGATCCCGCTTTAGGGTGGATGTGAACATGGCCCCGTTTGTATCGCCAATAGTTCTATACTCGGATCGAGGTGATATACTCTGTAATGCTACTGTGAAGCTTCACGAGGACGGTTTGTTATGCGCCGACGCACATTTCCGGACGGAACCCATATTTCATACTGCCAACACGCTGCCCCCGAGTGATCCATCTTCGGGTTTGGCTATCAGCACGAGTGTAGTATCCTACCTGATTGGGAAATCCTCTAATCAAGGGTGGCAACCGGCCCGGTGATGCCGTACCTATTTCATCCATCGTTGGCAAAGGCCGGTAGCCCAATCCCGGCTGCGCAGCTATTCCCTCTCTATGATTCGAGGAAAAATCATGCATTTTATCATCTGCGGTGTGATCATGGAGCTGCACCCCACCATGATACTGAATCAGTGCAGTTTGGAGTGTGATAGACCAACACAACAATATGAAATTTCCGGAAAATGGCGTTTGTACGAAGGAACCTTCGCTGCAACTGGATATCGTGCCGCTGTTTTGTCAACTGCCTTGTCCTTCCTACTTGGCTACTGAACAACGTATCTATGCGTCTATGCATCGGAAGTGGGGTGGGCGAACTAATGAAGCTCTGACTATGGCGGGGTAGCGAGAACAAAAAATGGCCAATCTAATATTTGAGAGACATGATATATTTTGGATCTTCCAGGCATAAATTCATATTCAATTATATTCGCGGCCCGAGTCACTCCGACAGCGGTGGGAAGTCCCTGAGGAAGCTGTTTTAAAACGCACACGTTAGCAAATGATAATACTCGCATCTACGAGGACAACGTACTGGGAAGGACACTCATATCCACCA
This sequence comes from Talaromyces islandicus, assembly GCA_000985935.1. NCBI lineage: Eukaryota > Fungi > Ascomycota > Eurotiomycetes > Eurotiales > Trichocomaceae > Talaromyces > Talaromyces islandicus. The sequence continues at coordinate 1,382,346 of CVMT01000007.1, read as the reverse complement.
GGATTACGGTCAAGGTACAATTGATGGTACTCCTCGGCGTCCCACCATTGACCAGCCGGAATGATTTGTGTGGTTATAGGCGCCTTGTACCACTGCTTCCCAACCTTTTCCGTCACATCCTTTGCTGTTTGCAGCTGCTCGTCGTCATGTGTGAAGATGGCGCTGCGATACTGAGTACCAACATCTGGGCCCTGGCGGTTGGCTGTTGTCGGGTCGTGCATGCGGTAGAAGAATTCCAATAATTGACGGTAAGTCACGAGAGAGGGATCGTATACGACTTGCAGAGCTTCGGCATCTGTTTGTAGTTGTGAGTATTTCCCTTGTTACATCAGGGCGTCGGGGGATTGAGAAGAGTCAAAACGTACGCCCAGTGTTGCCCGAACAGACACTCCTATACGACGGCGAATCTGTGTGTCCTCCAGCATATCCAACCTTGGCATCTAGCAATCCCTTGCCGTTTCCAAAATGCTTGCGATATAAGTGCTCGACACCCCAGAAACAACCAGCGGCGATTGTCGCTTTTTGCGCGTTGTCAGGCATTGTGAAGTTGCGGGCAGATAGATGTTCGGTCGAGGAGAGACCCAGTGAAGAACTAGTGGAGAAGGGCCGAAAAAAGCGTGAGAAGAAAAAGCTCATGACTTTTTGACAGCAGAATGAATGCTTAAAGAATGAGAAAAGACGTACGGTGTGTTGTTTGGGGCGAGGGTCAGCGCGATGAGAGATACTGAAAAGGTTTTTGACACAAAAGCGTTTTGTTCAGTATACAATACACGGCTTCGCGGCTGTTCTTATAATTGAATCCGATCAGTCCGGATGTTGCTGGGGAGAAGGATATTTTGAGCTTGCAAGGCAATGGGAGAAGAAAAGCAGTGGCGTCATCCACGCGATGACAAATCTCCGCTCGCTGTGAGTGGCGGAAACTGACATCCAAGAGGACCCACAGACCTATATAGAAACTCTGACATCTGCGTAGATGTATGTGGTACGTATTGTTTATACCCATAATCCGTAGTCGTTCTTTCCTCTGAGGATCTATTCGACCTTTGGGGCTGGTTTTTTACCATGCAGGATGTACCAGTATCTCCCCATGTACATGAATATACAGGGCAGCGTGCTGTGAGGCAATAATAAGATTGTCATTCAATTGAGCGACCAAAGAAGGAATGTGCCATGGTGTACTAATATCCACCGCGACAATGGCAATATTATCAACTCTAAGCTGAAGCTGAAGCTTTCACTTATAGAATGGGTAACCAGGTAAACCCAAATCGGAAATAATTGTGGGGCATGTATGCTAGCCCTAACATACAACACAACCCTGCATATATCCCCTAGATATAAGTAAACTGTGCGACGCTAGGGAGTCCAACATGTCACTGCTTTATACTGGCTCCAGCTCTATGCATGAGATTAGCTATTAAAAGCTTTTAAAAGGGAACCAATCAAAACAGCTCAGCCGCGTCCCTCAACCTTGTCACTTAAATATGAATGCCCAAATTCCTTTTTTTTTCTTCTTCTTCACATCTCATCTCTTCTTTGATAAAGGCGGTGGCTTTTGATGAGAATAACTGCGAGACTTCAGGGGAGGCCTGTCTTCAAATGTTTGAGATGGAGAAGACGGTATTGGAAGGGAGACGGATCGGCACTATAAGTCTTTTGAAAAAGTAAATCTACAAATCAATCTGTTGTCACAAATGTATACGGGGAAAGGAAATTTGAAAAAGAAAATTGAAAAAGGAAATATAGACACGTTCATGAAGAATATCATCATCGAATCGGGTAATGAAACCTAGAGAAAGAGTATAAATTTACACAAAGGAAAAAGGAAAAGGTAGACAAAAAAGGGGCATCCAGCACATCAAATATACTCCAGAACACCAACCAGTAGCTCCGTAGTCCCTGCAAATAAGGTGATATTACAAAGTGAACCACGCCAGACGCCATTATTATAACGAAGGGATTGTACAGACTGTACACTTATGCCCCATTAAGTTTATCTCAAGGCTCCTCCCCTTACCGCTGGTCCAAGACTGAATCGAGCTTCCGAGTTTGCACCAGCCGCCATGCTGAGCCTCATGGCATCACGGCCAGTGAGACTCACTTCTCGAGGGCGCAGGTCACCACCCATTGTGATACGTCGGGAGTTTTTCGTCACCGAAATAACGCGTGGGCCGAGAACATTGTGCTTGGCATCGTTGCTCTTGTCACTTTTAACCATGCGCCTCGCCTCTGAAGCAGAGAACATGCCGGTTTCGGGAGGCGAGCTGCCGAGGGACGTAGCTGTAGGGCTGCGGCGACGCTGTGTCTTGCCCATTGAAGCAGCGGACGCACTGCTACCAAACTGGCCGCCGGAAATTCGTCTCATAGCCGCACTGATTCTAATGGCATCTTCCTTGTCGGCTTGCCAATTCTTCTCACCGTCGGAGGCTGGGCTGCTACTGCCGTAACTACCACTAGGCGAGCGTACAGCAATCTTGGATGGGCGATCAATCGATGGCCTGTTCAAGAAGCTACTATTTTCTATACTGCGAAGAGGAGAATGCTCCTCTGGCGAGATATTGGCCACAGCGGGCGGAGCAGGTGATCCGGGTTTCTTTGCTAAAAAGCCAGTCTTGAACCGGTTGTTCTTATTCGGGATTCCCAAAGTTGGCTCTGGTGGTGGGATGGGAGATGAAGACCTAGGCGAATCGTCGTTTTTGGTGAAGACGGGAATCCCTCGAGGGACAGGCGATATTCTAGGAAGTGGCACCTCTTCCGATGAATCTGCCACGGGCGTTTCTGATTTCCGTGGTGTCTTTTCGAACTCTGCAAGGGATCCGTCTTGCTCATCATCCTTCCATCGGACTGCTCGCTTGCTTGTCTTGACAGGTGTCTTTTTAGGGGTGAATGCGACTGCCTTCTTTGCAATAATCGTCTTGCGGCGGCGCGTTGAATTCTTTACTGGAGAAACAATAACATGGGGTGCAATCGCCGTGACGGGTTTCAATGGCTTGGAAGGAATGCTAGCAAGGCTGGATTTCCTGCGCCGTACAGGAGCTTCTGTCTTGGGCGTAGGAGGGATATCGATGGTCGGCATTTTTCCATCAGGCTTGACAATATTGGAGACCGAAGCAGAACACGAGGTAAGCATCTTGTGAAGGATTTTCTTGCCAACTTCAATGGCTTCTGCCTCGGTGAGCTGCATCATGTTCTCGATCGAAGAGATTATTTCAAATTGGGCTTGAAGGAGCATTTGCACTGTGGCCGTTTCGCCCACTTTCTCCTGTTCGGAAATAGTCGACAGCATTTCTCGGTCTGCATTTGCCTTGAGCAATTCTGCTTCACGAGTGAGGTTGGCGACGTCGGTGTTGTCGCTGGTCTCGAATTCCCGCAGCTGGCTGACGCCGTGCTCAAGTGCGGTGTTGATAGCTCTGTCCCAATTGTTCTTCGAAATTCGTTGGTTAAAGTGATGACGAGTGTTTTCTAATTCAAACAGAATACCCTGAGCAGTTTTTCGAATAGCTTGCAGGTTGGCCATTGGTGCTTCGCTCTCACACGAAGCGCAAACATTGTCAAAGGCAGCAATCCAAGATGACAACATGCCGATTCGTCGACTGACTTGTCTTAACTTCATCATGCTAGACACTCTTTCTTGTCTCTCCGCTGATGCATTATCATAAGCGGTTCGCAGGCGAGCCACGCTTTCTCGGGCTATTGCTTCTTTCTTTTCGTTCTGTTTTCGGAATTTGGCGAAAGCAATGGATTCGTAGTCCTTCTGCTGGGCCTTTAGTTCCTTGATCAGAGCCATCTGCTCATCAATCTTGACAAGGAAGTCCTTAACATGACGGTTGACGTTATACACGTTCCTTGTCACCTTCGTCTGGATATTCTTTGCCCTGTTGGCATAGCGAAGTGTGTTCTGGGTTTCGTCAAAGTGCTGGCTAGACGGGCTTACACATACGATCATCACCGTTTTGCAATTACCCCCAAGCGAGAACTTTAGCAGCCGGGTAAGTTTGGAGTTCCGATAAGGAATGTGGTTTCGCTTGCGTGGATCGCAAAGAGCGTTGATGCAGCTTCCCAAAGCAAGGAGCGACTTATTAATGTTAGCTCCCTCCTGGAGTCTCTCGCCTCTGTTTTTCGTCGCACTTGCTCGCTCACTTCCAGCAAGATCGATCATGCTCAGAGTGGCCATTGTGTGAGGTTCGTTAACATCTGCATTGCGATCTTTCTGCGCAACATTGATCTGTAGGACTGCATGGGATCGCGAAGAAGTTGCGTTGGCTTCGGTGGGTGACATGGTACGGCGTTCGTTTCCTTGCATGATCATATCCATGACTTGTTGCACGTTCTGGGGATGGTGGCTAGATAGCCCAGCAACTGAAACTGCTTGATTGGCATCTTCACGCAACATTAGACCCTTTCGGTCTCCCTCCACGAGCAGGTCTCGAATCGTTTCGTTGTATATCTCGAGATATGAAAGCGAGACTTCGGTAGTCTTTTCTTCTTTTCGCTCGTCGATTCTCTCGAAGAGTTCCTGCATTGTCAAAAAAATGATGCCCGGCTGCTGAGCTGTACCAGTGATAGTGTGCGTTTTTCCACATCCAGTTGCACCGTAGGCGAAGACGGTCGCGTTGTATCCGTCCAGGACGCTGTCGAGCAGGTTGCGCGATGTTGATTCGTAGACCTCGGCTTGGGTTGTGTTCTCGTCGAAGATTCTATCGAAACCGAAGGTCTGGTCCTTGACTCGCCTTCCGTTTGGGATGACACTGCGGGAGAATTTCTGCACAGGATTGTCTTCTGGTGGATCGAAGATCCTGGACGTATGTGTTAAAAACACTTTTGTTCTAGGATTTGTCATTTGTAGCTGCATTCATTACTCACAAGCATCTGTCGTCAACAACTTTGATGACGGGCCTGATTCCTCTCTGTGCTAGCTTGGGAGCACTGGGAACGCCGGCGAGCGACCCGTCGCCGAGGAACAAAGGCGTATCATCGGTCTTTGAAAGCTGTGCAGCTTCTCGAATGGTAAAGGGCCGCACTCTGACCGTCACCGAGATCGATGATGAGGCGCTTGATGCAGCCATACCGAACGGCGCGTAGCTCACGCTCTCAGCCTGCTGATGACAAGGATGGTAAATATGGCGAGTATCTAAATGTGCAATGCGTAAGCCCGGCTCTGCGATGGGCAACAAGACCAGTCGAGTAGGTCGATAGAGACGATACGGTGTAAGAGCTGCAGAGTTGACTGTTCGAAGGAATGTCGAGGTGGAGCTGTGGTGTTGAAATTGGAGCTGTGTTGTCTGGCCGCTTGTGTTTGATGACGCTTGTCCCGCCTGAGCTGGTTGTCCGAGCAACCGCCCCGGAGGTGCGTGGTGTTATCGCTTCGTTGGCAAGTGCTCCAAGTATTATTAAATGATCCAGGGATGTTGTCTAATTCCACAAGTTTTATTGTGTATTTCCACTACTTCTCACTGGCCCAGGCTGTCGCCGCCACAATATTAAAAGAGTTTCAGCATGCATGCGTTGAGCTAGGCTCAAATAATGACACCAAGGATTATGCAATGATCTTAATTATCTACAAGGTCATTTAAATACGTGTCGTTTTTTTTCCTTGTCATTATTTCCACGCTCGATATTGAAGCGGCCAGCTCTTTTGATGCGTCTCGGTCAAATTAAATGTCGTTAAAGCCATCAATATCCCTGTAATTCATGCCGTAACACCGTCAAACTCGTGTATTCGTATCATCTAGCCACCTTGAGAGCAACAAGAGGAGCATGAAACCGATCACTCTGGCTCGTCATCCAAGGACGGAATGACCACGTCCCACCCAGGATCCCTGCCATCGTCGTCGCCATCTGAGCTTTTCTTAAAGCGAAAAGCAATAGCCTGGCCGTTGCGAATATTTTCTCCTTGAAGGTTGTTAGAAGAGTCCTTCTTTGAACCCTTCTTTGTCGCCGGCTTGTCGTCACTGTCCACAACTATAGGGTCCAATGCAATCCAGCCTCGGCTGAGTTGATTTCGATCAATAGGGATGCCCAGTTCGATATCTAAGTGATTTTCTGGGACCTTATCACCGTTAATTTCCTTGATCCCACGAGCGTTGAGCGCATCTAGGAGCTTTTCCTTGGTCGATGCGATCGATTCCTGGGCGGGAAGCATGAGCAGTACCGTTGTCTTCCCTTTCTTGAACCGCAAGGTCCAGTTGAGGGGATCTTGTTTAGGCTGGTCCAGCAATAATAGTCAGCTTAACAGATAATCACGTATATGAGTATGGGATTGGTATGGTTTACCATGATGGGTTGTTGTGTGCAAAGGTGTGGTGACTGACATGGGTCATATCGATAACCGGAGAAAATCAAAAACCGTTGCTCCGCCGGCAAATCAGCTCAACGTCATGCTTGGAGCTTCTGGCAACCGCCAACACACCACCACAGCTGCATCCAAGCGATTTTCGATTGACTGGAGCACTTTATTTCTTGTCTGATTTGTTTTTCTTCTGCATCGTTATTTTCTCGTGCAAATAGCATCCATTCTTCGCCATGGCAAACCTCGAACCTGATCGCAGCTGGTCCGACGAACCTGCACTGCTCAAGCTTGTGCATTGGTACAAGCTATTTGACTCCAGTGCACCGCCTCGTCTCGGTATAGATATCGAGAGACGGCTGCCCTACACAGTTGTTTCTGCGTTTTCAGTTGGATTTGGCGTAGGGTCATCGCACGGATCCAAAAAAGCAGCGTTCCAGTTTCGCGCAGAGAATGCTCACCGATTCCCTACGACGTCGACTGGGTGGTTCCAATACCACAAGACGAAGAACTACAAATCAATTGTTGGAGGTGTATTTGAGGGTGTCAGACTGGGAACGAGGCTTGGTGTCGGTGCCATGGCTTTTACTCTGTTTGAGGAGACTGTCGACTACGCACGCCACGATCGCCGGGACTTTATTTCTACAGTGATTGCTGGTCTATCGTTTTCCGGGATCTACAGTGCTTTGGGTAAGGATTTCCTTTTATCTCTTGTTCCTGTTCAATTTGCTAATAGGGTCATCATTCTAGCCCGTCACGACATATACACTGCTGCTCGTACAACCAAACTGGGCCTCAAGCTAAGTCTTGCCTACGGTTTGACCCAGGACGCTCTGGAGGCTATGAAAGGGAATCGCCCTGCGTATCTCCAGTATCTGCTTGGTGCCCGTGATTCTCGATCAGCACGCGATACTGTTTGATGATGCTATCCCGGCTCTTGCAAACCAAAGACAAGCCGCTACTTTCGGACAACCAGACGGAATACTCTCCCGTATTTTCAACCTGAGATAGGCAACTCATCGAGGTTCTATTTCGCTGGTCGATAATGGTCCCGGAGACACCACCCGGGTATTTGTCTGCTTCTCCAAGGCGGAAAGATGAGAAGCATCAACTCGAGAGTCGCTATTTCCAATGCCTCTGGCTATACATGGCATTATTCTCAGCCTCCTGCCAACGACAGCCGTATCACCGGGCGAAAAAAGCGACCTGGGAACAAGCTCCGGAGCCTCCGGTTTTCCTCCGGGCGTGACTCATGGAAACACAGGCAGGTCACATGAGCACCATTTTTGTACGTACGAAGTAATAATTATTATTATACTGTAATTATTCTCGACTGCAGGTACACTGCAGCCACGGCTAGACGCTAGGCTCGAGGCTTCCTGTGGGGGCCAGTTTCATGTTCTTTGGGGTCGGCAGCAGAGTTTCAAGCTTCCAATGATGCCGTTATATAGCAGGGAATAATAATTATTATTAGCTGGAATAATAAAATCGACCTCTTCCGGTGACGGCATGCCATGTGTAACTTTACTTTACATATATAGAATCCTACATGTAATCACTCAAAGCTGAGGCGACGTTTATTAGCCGGCCCTGTCATCATCATTATTTGTTTGTTTTTTCTCTCATAGAAACATTAATAGTACGTACTGCGTACGTATTTAATATCCGCATGGCCCCCAACACCCAACTGCGCTAGGTGCTTAGCTACCTTGACGATCCTCACCATGTTGCCAGAAACCGCCAGCAAGCAAAGCGTTCCGCATATTCCTTGCAGATTTTCGAACCCTAGTTTTCCTCCCCTTCCAAATCTTTCTCTTATATTGGGGGACTTTTTTGGTCCCCTCCTTCTAGAAGGGTTCTAGAAAAATGCTAGCGCGGCACTGATGGGACATTATTGACGTCTAGCTTGGCTGGTTATCAGGCACAATGATTACATGCAGACACTCCCGGAGATAAGTCGCAGTATTATTTGATGCCCCGCAGCGGATGGCCCAGTGTCTGCGCGCGTGGTTGCTGCTCGTTGATCCTATTCAGGAAGGAGAAAGAGAAGAAGAAAAGGCGCCAGAGTAGTGACTGAAGGACCGAGTATTCCGTGGAGATTGAATGGAATGATTCGAATCCCTGTTTATGGGCAGCACTGGCCACTAGAGTGTGGAGGGAGCTTAAAATAGCCACAGCTCACCAGCCGCAGGGCTGCTAGGAATAGGACGCCGATGCGGCGAACTATCACGTAGTTAGTTAGAAGTAGCGAAATGAGAATAATTAGTTGGGCTTGAATAATAATAGTAGTAGTAATTACCACCACAATCATCTGCGGACTCGGAGCGCATAATAATAATAGGAGCAGGCGATCCGTGGCTAGTAGTGGGCTGGGCTCCAACCAGATTATCAAGCTGTTTTCAGCTGAAATCACGCAGTATCGACGCTAAGAGTCCATTATCGTCTCGACCATCGCGATTCTTTTTCTTTTCTCGGTCCGTCCCAGCAAGGTGCAATTGCCGCTGCTATCGTTGCATTCTTCAGCCGGATAACTGGCATTTGAGTTTGCCCTGCTTGGTGTAGCCAACCAACAACACTGCTGTCATTGAGTACCGCGCTCCTCGCTGCTGCATCTTATCTCACTTTTGGCAATTATTATTGCCTCCGATCTGCATCAGGAAAGACTGCGAGTTGAGCAAGTTGAGCAGCGTTCTGCTTACTCAGTACGTACTTGGGCTGGGGCTGCAGCCTGCACGCGTGATTAGCCCATTTCATTAGTTTCTTTTTTTTTTCCCTGTCAAGACCTCGTTCGCCCTCGTGCCCGTTCTCCACGTGCATATAGACCACCAACCTGGGACGGAACACCGCGCAAAGAAGAGAGAAAGACGCGATTGATCTATCGATCGATCTCGAGAGAGCGAGCTGGGCTTGCGGCGGAAACAGTCGAAGCTACCAAACAATCGGGGCGGATCTCCCGCTCCCAGCGTTCCTTCCTTCCCCGCCATCGCCCATCGTCAGCCCACGATTATTCCCAGCAGCTCTCTTCTATCTCCCTCTCTCTTGCGCGCGCGCACATACACGCCCGTCCGTCGCCCCGTCACCTTTGCAAACTGCCCTCTCTGTTCGTGAACCAAGCAAAGAAGTGGCCTGTCGCAAATATAAAGCCTTGGCTAAACAAGCTGTCGCAACCCTCGCCCTGCGGAGCGGCACATGCCACTATCGCCCGACGTCATTACTGCACACCCGACCGTCCCTCGACCATCGCATCATGTGTTTGTTCTGATACACACATCATCTGAGCTGAGAATTTTGCTGGAGGAATATAACTGAAGAAAACACTCGATTGGAGTGAGACAGCAGCCATGCGGCGACAACGCCGATCCAGCAGTGGTGCTTCCACCAAGGCGGCCGCTCCCATCCCCGAGGCCGTCTCGCTGATACACTCGTTCAATTCGGCCATGAACCCAAACCGCCCGGCCCGCCCGTCGCCTTTAGCTTCCTCGCAGATCCAGGGCATGCCGCTGGACCTGATTGACCGCATTCGCAACTTCCCTTTGTTTCAATCGACTCCCGAGTCCTTCCTCGCCGAGGTGGGCTTACATCTTCGCCCACAGCTGCACGCTGCCAACGACTACATCGTGACCGAGGGCGATGATGCCAAGGCTATGTACTGGCTGGTCCGGGGTGCCGTCTCTGTCACATCCCGCGACGGTGAAAGTGTCCATGCAGAACTGAAACCGGGAGCCTTCTTCGGTGAAATCGGTGTGCTCATGGATCGACCGCGCACAGCGACCATCATTGCGCGCACTCGATGCCTACTCGTCGTTCTCACCAAGGAGGACTTCCGCAAAATCCTGCCCCGTTTTCCCGACGTCGAACGTGCCATTCGAGAAGAGGCCCTTGAGCGCCTGATGATTCTCGAAAAGAAGAGTGGAGATTCATCGTCGAAAGCCACGGGGCCTAACCGAAGAGGCTCGAAGAGACTGCGCGACAGCGCTTCTGGAAGTCTCTCGCCTGGAGAAGAGAACGATTTACGAGCAATGAACATTCATAAGAAGCGGAAATCGCCAAGCCCTGGCATAGCTGAGATATCTTCGAGCGTGTTGGCAAATGGCCTAGTCAATGTTCGTCTACTGCTAAAGGAAATGCCCTTATTCTCGGGTCTGCCACCAGATCTTCTGCACTTTCTCGGTCTCAAACTCCAGCCGCTATCCTATCCCCCATTCACCGACATCATCCGGCAGGATACCCTCGGCCGTGAAATCTACTTCATTGTCCGAGGCGAAGTTGAGGTCCTCAACGAGAACCGAGACCCCGAAAATCCTCGAAGAGGGTCGGACGACCAGGATGGTCGTGGTGTTCAAGTCAAGGCCCGCTTGCGACAAGGCCAATACTTTGGTGAGATCGTCAGTCTGTCCTTGACACCTCGTCGAACCGCCACCGTGAGGTCAGTGACCTCAGTCGAATGTTTGATGCTGGACGGCGACGTTTTGGTCGAATTCTGGGAAAAATGCCCAGATGATTTACGAAAACAAATCGAGAATACAGCAAAAAGTCGTCTTGAATCTGCTGCGGATAATGACATCCTCATGTCTGATGCTAAAGATCCAACGCCCCCCATGAACCAGTTAACCATCAACGACAAACTCAAAGTCACCAATCTTCGGCGCAAATCTATGCCAATGGTAACCTTGACGGAAACTGAATTGGACACTACTATAAAACCAGCTGGCACCCCAGATGTCCCCGTTCTGAGTCCATCTGACCCCGATCCTTTCCTAAACGTTGGTCTCGACAACGTTAAGCTTCGTCGAGGCTCCGCCGGGTTTATATATCCAAAAGAGTCGTCAAGTGCAGATAGTACTCGGCAGCCAACACCTGCTGGATCACGTCGCAGCTCTGTTGCTCAAGTGCCACGTCCAAGGGGGCCAATTCCCTCCAGAACACGATCAGCGACTCTACTTGAGCGTTCCGAGCCTGGAAACCGTGGCTTTTTACCAGATAATGTTCTTTTACGTGTATTCCGGCTCCTGGAGCTACATGAATTATTACGGTTACGGGCTGTGTCGGTCCATTGGTCTGAGATCTTAACCAATTCACCCACTCTCTGCCAATTTTTAGACCTTAGTGCCTATAACCGCAAAGTGACAGACCATGCGCTATCAACGGTCATATGCCCTTTCGTCCGAGACAGACCCCGTTATATTGATATTAACAATTGTTTTCATATCACCGATGAGGGTTTCAGTACGTTAGCAAAGACCTGCGGTCATAACGTTCGGGCATGGAAGATGAAGAGCGTGTGGGATGTAACGGCAAGCGCAATTCTGGAAATGGCAAACAAGGCAACGGAGCTTGAAGAAGTGGATCTCAGCAATTGCAGAAAAGTGAGCGATACCCTGTTGGCGAGGCTTGTTGGTTGGACGGTCCCAGCGGCATCACTTGCGCACCATAACCAAGTCATGCGAAGCAGCATAAAACCGACCTTGCAGACGGCAAATGGTGCAGTTTATGGTTGTCCGCAATTGAAACGGTTGACCTTGTCATACTGCAAACATGTCACCGACCGCTCAATGCACCATATTGCTTCGCATGCTGCTTCGCGTATTGAGCAAGTCGACCTCACCAGGTGCACGACCATTACCGATCAAGGATTTCAATACTGGGGCAATGCACAGTTTACACGATTACGAAAACTTTGCCTGGCTGATTGTACTTATCTAACCGACCATGCCATCGTCTGTTTGACAAATGCCGCCAAAAATCTACAGGAATTAGACCTGGTAAGTGAAAACTAGCTATCAACGATAGCAGGCAAAAGCATTAGACAAGGAATAATCTAACGATAGTATCTAGTCATTCTGTTGCGCCCTGTCGGATACCGCTACTGAAGTTCTCGCTCTACAATGCCCCCAGCTCTTGAAGCTGAATATGTCATTTTGTGGGTCTGCCGTATCAGACCCCTCACTCAGAAGCCTGAGTTTGCATCTCTTGCTTCTGCAAGAATTGTCGGTCCGCGGCTGTGTACGTGTAACAGGTATTGGAGTGGAGGCTGTTGCAGACGGCTGTCAGAACCTCAAATATCTCAATGTCAGCCAATGCAAGAACCTCACCCCTTGGCTGGAGCATGGCGGTCAAGCCCGATATAAGAAGAAGATTCATTTCGAGACTGTTACCAGAGATGGTAGCCTGTTTCGATGATATGCCGTGGAAGCCCACGCTTGTTAATATTTGACCGTGTGATTTACTCATTATGACATAGGTTACGGTCTTTTCACTCACTCCATACATATGCTTCGCAGTCAACTCGACTAAAAACGTTTAATTAATTTGTTACGACATATAATGCCGAGTTTTGGGTCGACTTGCATGATGCTTGAAAGCTATATGACATATGACGTCCATGCATGCTGTTTTGATTTTCTTGGATTTTTATTCTACCACGAGTTCCTGTTATTGGACTAAGGAGACACTGGGGCGTTCAAAGAAGGAAGACAGGCGCGAAAAGAATATTTTGCGTGGGTTTCTTGTGTTTTACTTTTTCAGATTTTATGTTTCTTGAGACGGCCTTGTGTTCATTCGACGCCCTGTTCATTGTTTGGTATATCATCGGTTCAAAATAGCCTTAAAATTATTTCATTTCCTGTTGGTTTTATAACTGAATAACATTTAAAGCTTTGTCAAAATTCACGAAAAATGTTTTGTTTGGCAATACAATCTTCCCTCTTACCTTGGTTTGTTTCCTGGTCTTCGATGGCTATTGTCTATTAACAAAGTTACTGTTTTTGGATTTCTTTATCTCGGAGAAGACTTTGTGATCGCTTGTCAATCAGTTTGGCATCTCACAATGCATTGAGACGACACTTTCTTTCATCGAAACAGTTCAAACGACGACAGATCAAACAACGACTGACTCCCCCCTTCGTCAAACACAGACACAATGTATTGTCTCCTTGCCAATGTCGATATGAACATGTATAAGGCCTTTATAGGTGCTCATGAACACACAAAGGATGGTTAGGAACAATACGTTTTGTTCTAACATGTCTTTAAAAAAAACCTGATGCAGCAAAACGTTGGCTTATAAAACCCCACCAGAACACTCCTATTGATTCTGTCATCTTGTTCATATCAACAATCATCTCATTCAACTGACACAAATTGATTGCGGGATTCTGAGAATTACTGCAAAATATTGAAAATACGATTCAATCCAAACAATTAATTACATATTCATTTTACCAAAGAAAGTACTGACAGTACGGAACACCATGTCTGAGTTCAACAACACAAATATGAACATTAGCGAACTGGAAACGAATCCCTCTGTGCTAGCTGCAGTCCTTGATGCAATCAATTATCCAGGCCCTACGTTGACCATAGATCCATCCCTGCTTCAAAATACAGCTCCAGCTATTGATTGTATCAATAACCAAGGCCCTGAGCCAACCATAAGTCCCATCTTGTTTCAGAATGCACCTCCAGCTGTTGATTATACCAATAATCAAGGCCCTGGGTCTGACGCTGACAGTGAAGACGATGCTGAGTACGAGGTCGATCACGAGTACGATCCTGATGGCCAGCATTCTCCACTATATAAGTCTCCCAACGAAATGCCGACGTATCAAAATGGCGTTCAGACCACAGAAGTAAACGATGGCACAAGCGCTGCTGTACCTGTTGAGAATGGCGAGCCAGTGGTAGATGACGAGGATTTTGCTATTTGGCTGAGTGAGCATCCTAAAGACCTGCAAACCAAAATCAACAAAAAATTACGAAATATCAAGGATCTCGAAGGCAAGATTCTCCGTCATAAAGACGAGGTGAACAAAAAGCAAGCACACTATGAAAAAGAGCATGCGCTTAAGAAAAAGGGCCAATTTGAACTCGACAAGATCATCGAGTCGAGAGACAACTCAAAGAAGCAAATACTAAATAGAGAGGAAGATCTGAAAAAGGCTACTACTGTTCTTCAAAGTCTCCAAAACGACTTGGCAGAAGCCAAAGCGAATCCACACGGAGTGTACGAAAGAGTCAGGAAGCCTACCGGGACAAGGAAATCGCCAAAAAGGAAAAGCAATGCTTTCCAAGCTGGTGATACAGATCTCTACCTCGACAATACGGGAGGAGACGACAGCCTCTCGGAAAATGAAGAATATATAAAAGCTGTGCAAGAATCAAACAACAAGGGGCTCAACGCGAAGATTGCTTGTAGGTGGTGCAAGGTACGTCCTATCCACTCTATCCTAATAGTACCTTGCAGTATATACTAACTTGGCTGCGTCAACAGCTTGTCAAGAGAGCATGCTATACAGCACAAAATGAGTGGAGATGTAAAGAGTGCATAGCGGCACAAAGGAGATGCCGTTACAACGATCCGCTTTTCCCAGACTATCAACTCTCGAAAGGCTATCTCTCTGATTTACATGAAGAGTTCGAGGATACAAAAGCTGAGCTGGCTGAAGTTAAGCAAGCGTCTCGTTATTCTGTTTGGTCAAGTAATCCTCTTTCTGGGATCACTGGCTACGGACCACGCTCACCTACGCTAGCCAGGCAGAATTACTGGCGGATGACACATGGAATGGAACCCGATTCCGGGCGTCCGGTTGAGAAAAAGAAAAGGAAGTGTAGGTGGCTTATTTATTGTTCATTTTTGTGGTATCTCTATGAGCTTGCTTGGCTTTTTTGACTAACTATGTCTTCTAGTTGAGGTAGCGAAGAAGAAAGAGAGGAAGCCGGAAGAGGTCACTCTAGGTAAATTTGTGTGTGTCTTTGGAGACTTGGGTATTGACTAACAACCAATGTCTTTTCTTTTAGATACTCCATCGAGAAAACGAAAACCAAATCCCGAGAGTAGGTTTTATTTTCCCATTCATCACTAGAGGCTAGGATACTAATTGATCCATCTTAGATACTCCTAGTACACGTTCATCGAAACGTCGCAGGTCCAGTGGCACCAGTAATAGTAACCAAACTCCGAGCAGAACCCACACCGAAGGTAATTAATTCCCTTCTTTTCTGAAATCTTGACTAACTTGTATAATTATTACACAGGAGAACCCATAGTTTACTTAATTGAGGACTCCGGTGACGAAGGAGGAAACAACGATACTACTACAGGAAAAACCCACCCACTACCTCAAACCCATGGCGTCAGTGTAACTCAAAGCCAACTAGAGTACTCACAGAAGTTGAAGGAGCAAAAAAAGACCTTGCCACTCGACAACAATCAACTACCATGCTGGCCCGCCTCGATTCTTCCCAATGGGAACTTGTCTGGCAACTAAAAGAATTGGTTGCAATTACTTGATAGAAAATATATTTAAATCTATCACGACACTGAGACATGAAGCCCGGTGTGGCCTTAGGGGTATGAAGATGCATAATTCAGGTGTTGAAATGGGAATGCTGTTATTCATGTGTTGGTGTGCATATTGTCCTTTCTGGTTTTATTAATTGATACGATGTGCCCTTACAGAATTTATGTCATATGTTTCAAATGTTGCATCATGAATGGGCTTCAAAATTTCAAGCATTTCCATGTTTGGATGTATAGAAAATGTACAATATTGACATCAAATAATGTCTTCATCTTACCACAAATTGAAATTTAAATACTCAAGTCATACGTTCATATAATTCAATGTTAAGGAAAAAGAAACCGGATAGTCCTCATTTCTATCACGGCTTATATAAAAATACATTCAAAATATGATACACTGGTTCACTTTGTCCGGTATGTGCAACACACTCCTTTACTCTCGCACCACTTTCGCACAAACCCTGCACCAACCTCCCGATGGTCGCCGATCAAGCCCAACCCTTCTGTATTGAGCCATGTTGCAAGATCCTCTACGAGCACAGGGTCATAAAGCAGGATCTTCTCATGCCAGGTAAGGCTTGGTCCTTGCGTTGACCCAGGCTGCTCCCGTCGAGGCTGGGATCGAATAGCCTTTGTAATCTGACCATACAACTCAAGACTTTCGCTACTCGCGTTTTCGGTTGGTGGTAGATAAATGGAGTTTGCCTTGGATCTTGAAGTTGGCCGAGTCCCAAAGTTAAGACCTGTTTTACTTGCGGTGGCTGTCTTTGACTGCGTCTGTATCCGGGTAGAGATTGGCTCTGGTTCTTCTTCCGAGTCGGCTATCTCTTCTACCGAGATAGTCGACGGAGGAAGTTGAGCTGTTTCGGAAAAGAACTCTCGGCGAGTTTTTGACGGCTCTAGTACAGAGTTCTGCTTCTTCGCTTTTTGGGAACCTGCTGCGTTTGAAGGTTTGGGTTTGCTCGTTCCTTTTGGTTTCTTTGTTGCAGGTTGCTTCTCTGTAATTTTCTTTGCTGTTTCCTCAGTGATTGTACTCAAGGTCTTTGTACTTTCTTTTTCAGCTGTCGACGTGGTGGCAGTATTTTTACTCTGCCAACACTTTTCAAGCAAAGCAATCATCTTGCTTCGACCTCTTACTGATTTGAAGCCATATGAAGCAATTTGCTTACGAAGCTCATCGTCGGTGAAGCCATTGTACCTAGGCATTTCCGGTGCTTGTGTTGAGGCCTGTTTTGCAGGATTGGCAGCATGGTCCCTGCTAGAGGGTTTCTCTAATATGATCTTCGAGGAATTGTCACTTGTCTTCTTTTGAGAGCCCAACTCCCGGGGGACGATTCGCTCCGAAGACTTCGGAAGCGATCCCGTCGATACTTTCTGCGAGCTACCCACATCTTCAATTGCAACTGGACGATGCGATGAACGTATTTTAGGTGAGT
Source organism: Talaromyces islandicus (assembly GCA_000985935.1). NCBI lineage: Eukaryota > Fungi > Ascomycota > Eurotiomycetes > Eurotiales > Trichocomaceae > Talaromyces > Talaromyces islandicus. The sequence continues at coordinate 1,365,323 of CVMT01000007.1, read as the reverse complement.
TTGTCATGTCTAGAATTTCCGGTTGTACAACAAACCCCTCCGAGTCCCTCGTTGCGGCAGACCAGAGAGATTTAGAGCCTGTAAATCGCGACGCAATGCTCTTTGACGACACCGACGTCGACGCTTGACTTAACAAATTATTAAAGTCGGGGTCGTTTTCAGAAGCTGCTATAGCCCTCTGTGTCTCTCGAAGAAAAGCTGGATGATCATCTGTTTCCAACTGACTGCAGGTCCCAAATAAAAGATCCTGGTTGTCGAGAGTTTTAGTCACCGCTTCCGGTGAGAGTATTATGTATTCAGGCTCTTTAGACTTCACTGTAGCCTTTTTGGTTTTCTTTTTCTTCCTTGTGCCATCATCTCCAAGTTCTGTATTTGATTGTTCGTCACTCGGTTGAAACTTTTGCCTTGTGGCATGGGCTGCATCGGTTTCCCCTGTTTCATAACGCGATGTCACCAATGCCGTGATCGTCCTTGCTTTCTTCTGTTTGGCTGCGGGTTTGACTTTATGATTTTCGGGTTCCTTGGCCGCATCAACTGCCGCCAAGGGATCTCGCTCTCGCTTCTTGGAGGGATTCGGTTCCTGTAGCACTCGCTCAACGAGCTTTTCCATTCATCAGTTTCGTCGTAATGAGAGAGTCTCTTTTGAAAAGAAAACTCACTTCTATTCGTCGTCGTTTTGTTGGATTAGCCCCTTCTCCAACACTAGCGAGATTGTCTGCTGCGTCTTTCTCCCTGTTATAGCGATAATCGTGGAGAAGACCACCAAACCCAGAATCCGTCTTGGTGGGATTATCGTTGTTATCAGGTGGGAATAAAGGCGACGACTTTGGCGGGGTCCAGTCCAGTCTCCGTTTGATAGCTTCTTCCAGGTTCAGGTCGTCCAGGTTCACATTCTTCCTAGTTTGCGCTTCTTCTAGAGGTGTTCTCGCGCTGCCGTGTATCGACGTGTCTCCATTTGTATCAACAATTTTCGCCTTGGAAACAGTACTTTTTGCGACTCGTCCTGTAATAGTTTTATTCTTCGTCGTCTCCGGTTTCGCGCTTTTGCGAGTGCGTGTCGTTTTCGGCTTAGGGGCAGACGATATCGAATCTTTCTGACAGGGTAGAGATTCTTTCTCCTTTGCTGTAGTAGAACGTATTTTGGTTTTCGTAATTGGGAGGTTCGCTTTTCCGACATCTTCTCTCAGAGGGGATTGTAATTTCGGTGACTTCGCTCGTGGCTTGGTCGACAGAATTTCAAACAGTTCTGAGGGTGACGGCAACGATATCGGAGAGGATCTGCGCGGCGGAAGATCAAACAGGCGCTCTGGAGTACATGGCGATACTGAGCGCGCCCAATTCTGCTCTGGCGAGGATGAAGGAATCACTATGATGTCCGGGTGGGCCGTCATTTTGTGCAAGGCCAGTCGCAATCGTCTCAGCGTCGCGCAAAGGAGACTTGTAATGGTAGATAGAAAAGTACCGACGCCTCGTTAGCGCATCATTCTGTTTGTTGAGAAGGCTTTCAAGGGCTGGAAAATGATATTCAAGACCAAAGAGTCTCGGTGGCGCGCTTGTCATTGCTTGGTCGATGTCTTGGCAAAGTTGGCAAACTTCCGATCTGGGACGGGTGGGGGGGCAACCGCCAGTTATGTAAACACTAAGCAGCCCCGCTACTTACATACTATGTAGGTACAGTGTATGAGCAGAGAAAACGACAAGAATCAGCGCCAGCCAAGGCCAAAGGCCTATCTGCTGTTTTCAATTTTCCATTCCAGAATTTTTTTGCATGTGAATTATTTGATTTTATACGCATTTCTTGCAATAGCCGCTACTACCTAAGCAACCCATTGTGCGGGGTAGAAAATAAATAATTTCGTTATCATTTGACATGTCATATATCATTAAATATCACGTTGCGGCTCGAAGAGCAATTGAGCCAATAATCGGAGCCTCGAGTTCCCTTTGAATTTGACTGTACGCTGCCTTATTATCCACTGATTTCGCTGGAGGTTGAGGAATTTTGTATGCCTTCCTGATTTTGGCAAGGTCTGAGATAGAGCAAAGGGTCTCGTCATTAAAGGGAACAGGCGTGCCCTCTACACACTGCTCAAGGTGTTCTGCGACTGAAGCATGTGTAATCTCTGGCGTGATTGATACCTTGACCACAAGCAAGTCCTTGGTCGCGTCCGTTATACCAAATCGGCGGAATGATTCGGTTATCTATGAGATTTAGCACAAGCAATTCCGTGGGAGGCCGCCTCTAGAGCGTACATTATTTGTAGGATTGAGAGAGAACACAATCTCCGAATGGACATTATGAGACCTCAGTCGGTCATTCAGATAATCATGCACAGCTCTGAAAACAGCCGCAAAAATGTGCTGTCGTGACAAGATCTGTGACATAGTTAGGAGCCTATTCACTAGAAACATACATTTACCATTTAGACATACCACACTAGCATCAATGAAGGCATATTGGAAATCAACGTTTCCTGATAGAAGCTGTTCCCTCAGGGAACTTGCATTTTTGATATCTTTGTAGAGAGCAATATGAACCGGGGTATTTTGCGGTAGGTGGGACAGATGAACGGTCTCCAGCAAAGCCATGATCGAGACTCAAATATTCTTCCGGTTTGATTCGTAAATAACAACAAAAGGCGGTTTCTTGACTCAAATGATGCACTCTCAAAATTCTTTGCCCATTGCTCGTTCGGGAAGTCAGTGATTACATAATATCACGTGCAGCAACTTCCAGGTTCGCCACTTCTGGAACGTTCGGGTTTTTGCCGAGAGCGGACGTCACTTTCTGTTAACTCCGTCGCTCACTGCCTACTTATGAAGTAGAGAGCTCCGTTTCCATCGTGAATCCATCACATCTTGCATCCTCCATCCCCCGAATCGATTTCGAGCCACGCAGTTCGCCATGGCTTTCCTCATGAGACGCCCGTTTGCCATCACGGCGGCTCTGAAGCAAGCTGCACCTCGAAGTGCGAACACCATCAGATACGTCCACAACGCACCTTTCAAAGGCTCTTCAGTCGCGAAACCATCGACAAGCGCCGCTCCATCGTCGATTTTGGCCCTGTCAAGGCAAACTTTCCAAAATGCGTTCCGTCGCACCTACATGCAAGAAACCTACCGAGCTCCTAACCAGGGCGATTTGACCTCAAAGCTTCTGTACGGTGCCGCCATCGTCGGTGGAACTGTTCTTGCCACAAACCTGGTCTTCAACCGCGAAACCCGTGAGGATGGCGGCATGCCCCTTTACGAGAGGCAGTACTTGAACGAAACCTTTATGCACACGGGCCTGGGTCTTGGTATCATTGCTATTGCTGCCCGCGCTTTGCATACTAGTGGGTGGTCAATTCGCCTCATGTCATCGAACCCGTGGGCTGTTGTTGGCTTGGGCCTAGTTGCTAGTATTGGTACCATGTATGGAACAATGTACACGCCGCCTGAAAAGTAAGTATTACTCCTTGTGATTTTAACTGTGTTACCCGGCTTCTAACATAATTTCCCTATAGCTACATGCTTAAATATGCTCTTTGGACCGGTTTCAACGTCACCCAGGCTGCTCTCTTGTCGCCTCTAATGTTCTTGTCTCCCGCCCTTCTCGCCCGTGCCGGTCTGTACACCGTTGGTATGATGGGCTCGATCGCATTCGTTGGCGCTACTGCCAAGCAGGAAAAGTACCTGTACCTCGGTGGTCCCCTCTTGGCCGGTGTCGCTGTGGTCGCTCTGTCCGGCTTTGCTCCTTTGGTCCTTCCGGCTACCGCTGCTCGCACATTGATGTGGTCTGAGCGCATTTGGTTGTACGGTGGATTAGCTGTCTTTGGCGGTTTCACTCTCTATGATATCCAGCGAATTCTGTACCACGCTCGCCTTGCTGAACGTGGTCTGGTCAGGAGAGACCCCGTCAACGAGAGTGTCAGCCTCGAGTTGGACTTTATCAACATCTTTGTCCGCATGGTCCAAATCCTTGGTATGCGAAGCAACAACCGACGCTAAACAGTGACTCATTTATACACACTCCCCTCTGTTGCCTAATATCCTGTCTCCTTTCATCTCCCATGTATTCTGATTCCCTTTTAGCGCCTTCTTGAGAAGAAGACGCTAGTGTACATAGCTCTCATTACACGATGTCGTCAGATCTTAGTTTACTATTCAAAAAAGGAAAAAAATTTTGAAGATTAGTATAATACGTCTTTTCATGTAGAGATTTCTAGACATAATAACAGTCAGTCCAAGTTACACCTCTAGGAAAAGCGGAACCCTTATTCAGCTACTCATTGTATAGCTATACAAATACGAGGGGGAAAAAAAAGGGAACCTCTTTAGATACTTGTGCTATACCTCGATTTCAACTTTCAACTTCTGACTTGAGCGGCAAAATCACGTGATCTGTATAATTACTAGCGCGGTGCAATCGGACATGTCAATCATCTTAACGAGTACCCGCAGTGCCTTCATCGTCGAACTCTCTATTCTCGAGATAATATCCAAGATCAATCTCAAAGACTACAAGTATCCACATAAATTATTTACTTGAGAGACACCACAATGGCGAGCGAAATGGAAGTCGACCCTCCTACCCATGACGATGGCCCCGCGCAATCAGGAAGCGCCGAACCAAGGACGCAATCTGGCGCGGTTGCAGTGCGGAGTATCGAAGGATGGATTGTGCTAGCGACGAATATCCACGAAGAAGCTTCCGAGGAAGACGTGACGGATCTCTTTGCTGAGCACGGCGAGATCAAAAATTTCAACTTGAACCTGGATCGTCGCACGGGTTATGTCAAGGTAAGAAAACTGTGGCCGAGTACCCTTGCGCTTTTCTACATGTCGTTCATGTCATTCCCTAATGGTTTCTTTGATTCTCTGATGACTGTAATCTGACTGGTTTTCTATAGGGGTATGCTCTGATCGAATACTCAACACTTCCCGAAGCAACCGCGGCAATCGAAGCTCTCAACAACACCAAGTTGCTTGACCAAACCATTCACGTCGACTTCGCCTTTGTCCGACCTCCTCCAGGCAACAAGAACAAGGGCGGAGCACAAAAAGGGGGTCGTGGCGGGAGAACAAGAAGTAGAAGCCGTGATCGCAGTCGCAGTCCAGGGGCCGACAATGGAAGGGACTAAACGCTGATGTTTTTTTCCCACCCCGGAACGTTTTAAAATATCTATCGTTGCCAAGATTTGGATGTCAATAAAAGGCACAAGACCATTTTTCATGAACGCCGGCAGTTTCTCTGGAGCGGGCGCCCATTCCTGATTGCGAGGGCGCAGCTCAAGGAGAAGACTCTGTCGGCACGCAAAAAAGTACCATGCAAAGTGAGTTTGATTGTACGGTTATAGTTTACTTGTCTTGAATTAACATCTGATATAGGTTCGGATAAGCCCAGAAATTTGATACAGCTGCTGTTCGGCTTTTAATTATGGTTTTAATGAATCATCAAACACACACATGTAACCAGGATATTCTCCCTCTATGAATGATTAATTGACACACCTATTCATTTGCCTGTTACCTACTGTTTAATTTGAATTAGTAGAATTGCCTCTAAGATGGTGAATGGTACAATCGGATCTCCAATGCCAACAGGATAGGCGTCTTGCGTGTCTAGAGTACAATGGAACCACCTATCATCTCACACACATTTATACATATGCCATTGAACACATATTTTGAAAATCAAGGCAGAATATATTCATCGTCGCAGGTGGAGATAGAGCAACATATGGCGCTAAACCCAACACAGACACTTACCCACCGGCCCCCGCGATGTCGGCGTCGCCGCGTGCATCTAAGCTTCTTCAAGCATCCATTGAACTGTTATTCTTTCTCCATTGTTGAATTTTATCTCTTTATCTCTATTGCATTGAGTCAAGCGCTATTCTGCATTATGAGCTGGTGTTTATGTGCGCTCATTTAATACCGGGCTGCAAGCCGACTTTCGGGAAGTAGCCAAAGAGATGTCGTCTCGTTATGCGCCAGGACCGAAATAGATTTTGATCACCTCAGAGGTTCTCTACTATCTATCATCTGCCTACAGAATGATGATTTTCGCCTCACGGCTAGTGGCAGGACCACTTCTTGCTTTGTTTTCTGGGACCGTAGGTGGTGCTCTGCCGAATGGATATCAAACGATACTCCACTCGGACAATATAAAGCAAGACACGAGCTTGGATACACCAAGACAGACATTGTATGAAATGATTTCTGCCCTCGATGTCATGCAGGATTCATATTTTGAACAATGGCTTGGAACCTGGCCCAAGGCAATTGACTGGACTGCCGCAGTTATCGGCACCCAGGTAACCGGCGCATTATCTGCATTGACATACACCTCACCAGACCTGGATTTGTCACCATCTTCGGTTGAGGAAACCGTTGCACATGAAAACTTGATCAGTCGCTACTTTGATCAGGTCTCTGCTTTTTATTTCGGGGAAAATGCGTTTAGTCTGCGGATGCAAGCCTTTGATGATATGCTCTGGGTCGTTCTTGGCTGGTTGGAAAGCATCAAATTCCAAAACCTTCACACTGCACTACACTATGACACGAGGAACTCGACCTTTGAAAGGTCTTGGCATGGAACGCAGCTCCGAGTGCCTGCAGCTCATCGAGCTCGAATCTTTTATGAACTGGCTTCTACTGGATGGGACAACGAGCTCTGCAATGGCGGAATGATATGGAGTCCATATCTACTTCCTTATAAGAACGCGATCACGAACGAACTGTTCATCTCAGCAAGCGTTGGAATGTACTTGTATTTTACGGGAGACCCTATCCACTCGCCTTTTATCTCCTCTGGTGACTATCAGATTCACAATCCAGAACACCTGGCGGCGGCAGTGCGAGGCTATCAATGGCTAAAGGATTCAAACATGACTGGGCTTGGTGGTCTCTATGCGGATGGATTCCACATTAGTGGGTATCGCGGCATTGGCAATCCTGGAAGCAGGAAATGTGACGAGCTCAACACAATGGTGTACACATACAACCAGGGCGTCATCCTCAGTGGGCTGAGGGGTCTGTGGCTGGCAACGAATGACCAGGAGTATCTCCGTGACGGGCACGAGCTAGTTGAGCGAGTGATGCATGCGACTGGGTGGCCCAAGGAAGTTGGCGGGCGTCAATGGGCTGGCCTAGGCCGAGGTGGAGTGCTCGAGGACGTCTGTGACGCTCATGGCACTTGTTCACAAGACGGACAAACTTTCAAGGGGATTTTCTTCCATCACCTGGCCGAATTCTGTCACATCCTCAGGCCGGAGGAAGATAGATTTTTGGTGGAATTCTCCGACTCTTTGACATCTCCAGAAGAACGGCAAACTACATTTAACGAGTGGCACCTCAACCGGTGTCGACGCTATGGGCCATGGATTTCTCATAATGCGCAAGCAGCTCTTGCAACAAGGAATGACGAGGGCAAGTTTGGCATGTGGTGGGGTCCAGCGTATCCTAGAAGCACTGATATGGCAGACATGGATTCGCCACTACCGACTGGAGCTATAGACTACAGCAATTCCGGGCAAAGAGGAGAGGACTCGGACCGTCTGGTCGGATTGCTGCGAGCACACTCGGATCAGAGAGAGTCTATGACTGACGAAACCTTCTTGACGAAAATGGGTACATGGTCTCCCCGTAGCCAAGACGATGGGAGTCATTCAACATGGACGCAAGATGTCAATGACCGTGGCCGAGGCCGGACTGTCGAGACTCAATCAGGCGGTTTGGCAGTGGTACGAGCCTGGTATCAATGGCAGACATCACCATTCTTACAATAGACGGTTGACCCGTATTTATTGTTTCGGCTGCTGTTCTTTTTATCATGTATATTAACTACCCTTAGCCTACTATGAACCCTAACCAATTGAGATCATCCAATTGAAAGGAGGATAAAGAAACAACGTATTTGTTTTTTCTTCTTAGAAGACAGAATTGAATGGTATTGATATACATGGCGGATAATACAAGGCAAACGGTGATAATATTCAACGGAAACGAGGAGTGGAGATGAGGAAGAATGCCAGTTTGCCGAGGCGCGGCGCAAGGATGTCTCTCACACGCTGAAAGGGCGTTTCAAAGCATTGGGTCAAGTCCCTTAGTTCTTCTCGCCTCCCTGTTCCTTGGTAAGGGCGTCACTGCGTTGAGAATTAAATGTTAGCTATGGGGGCAAAAATGCGAGAGAGAGAGAGAGAGAGAGAGAGAGAGAGAGAGAGAGAGAGGTTGCTTGACCATGGACGGGAGGGAACACGATAGTACGTACATGTGTTTTTCGAGCTCATCAAGGTGACGGCGCTGCTCCTTGAGTCTATGCCTTACATCGAGAAGCCTTTTTGTCGAGAGGAAATTGAGAATTAGTACTTGGAAGTAGTAGTAATAGCAGCAGCACCATCACTTACTTCTCCATCTCCTTCTCCTTGACATATTTGTTCTCCGCGGCAGCCTCACGACGAGTGAAGGCATCACTAAAAGTGAAAGAGAGATATGAGCTTGTCGCACTCCAACAGCAGATAGGCGGGATTGGATGTGAAAAAAAGGGAAAAAGAACACCATACCCTGTCGCAGCGCCTCCAGACCTGGGAGCACCAGTGTCGCCCTCACCCATCCTGGCGGGAATAGCGGAAAAAGAGCGCTTGGCAACCACGCTCTGGTTGACGCGGAGGAGGGGTCGCGAAACAGCGTTGCGGAACATTTTATTCGAGAGTGATTGGAGAACTAGTTTGGTTCTGTTGATATTAAAAGAAGGGCAGGTGTGATGAGTCTTGAAGCTCTGCCTGGAAGCCAGCTGAAGCCATTACGTCAGGCGGGAAGTTGGGCATGTCAGGTGATGCGCGCTGTCAGCGGGCGTTTGCAGTGTTTGCACCCCGTAAACGAACAGGAATCGAGTAAGATTGCAATATTACTGCGTTGACTTTGGTTCTACAGGTAGTACTAACAAAAGAAAGGGGCATGTGAAACACATCGAATTTGACAGAATCGCCGGCGGCGCAGAACAGCGACCCAGGCTGCGCGAATGAATTGCCATAGCGATGATATCAACGCCACTGGCAATTTGTTCAGGTCAGGCGCTCTCGTTTCTTATCTACCCCAACCACACGCACACACACACAACCCCCCCTAGAATTACGCGCACGACAGTCACGTTGCCATACACAGCGAAAGTTAATGAACAGTGAAAGTGAATATGTAGCTAGCACATTGTATAATATGGAATACGCGTCCAGTGTTTCCTTGCTGGACGGCGTGGCCAGCCGGCGCTGAATGGGCGGGGTCGTTAGTTAGTACATAGTTGCTGGCCCACAGAACCACACAAGAGGGAGTGAGGCTTTCCAAATTACTAGAGCGGCGCCCAGGGCCGCTCGGCCAGCCGGTCGGGTTCCTGCGATGCTGCTGCGACCGGGCGTAAGTGGTCAGTTGGCCGCAAATTAATCGAGCGTGCAAGGTTGACTCGCGGCGAGGCAAGGCGTCGCAAGGCAGAGGCTGCCTTTGATCACCCTGTGCGTCCCTCCTTCAGGCCACTACTGCCACGCCCGCCCGCCGCGCCGGCCAGTGTCATCAGCGGCTGACCGCCTGGCGGGATGCCCAATCAGCGGCCCCGTGCTGGGCGATCTGCTCCGCCACTGGCCAGTGCGAGGCCCGCTTCCTTGGGGGCACTACTGCCAAGTCCCCCTCGTCTGAATCGCCAACTCCAAACTCGCCCAAAAACACATCACAGACCCTGATACAACCTCTTCCTTCTTCCCCCATCTAGACTTCTATCTCTTTTCCAACTCCCCCCCAGCTCCCTCTCCCTCTCGCATCCACCTCCACTTGACCGCGTCTATACTCTCGACCCTCCATCCTCCCAGCTTCCTTTTCCCTCTGTTTGTAACGCGTTGTCCATTCAGGTGAGCCGCCATCCCCCTCTTCCCTCCCTGCCCCTTCTCCACCCCCTCCTCGGGTCACAACAACAACAAACAACGGCAACGACAACCACCTTCAACGCTGGGTTGGCTCAAAAACGTCTGTGTGAATCGCGTCGCCATGGCTTCGCTGTCTCCTTCGTTTGAGCAATTTCGCTTTCAAAATGAGTGTTTATTTGACTGCTGTTTATTGTGAGCCGGGCTCGTTGTGACGTAGCACGTCGAGCAGCCTTGCAATCACCCCCACGACGCTGCATTCTAATAGTCAACTATCTATCGAGCTCATGGCTGCACCCCACCTCAGTTCTATCTTCGGCAGAGAAGTTGTTGCGAGATGATAAATCCCAAAAAATTCTCAGGCGGTGTTGGTCGAGATTCGTGGCGTGGGCCCCGCTGCATGATGCCGCTTCAATTTCAACCCGCATCCCAGCCTTCGCTACGATTGACACACGTACTGCTGGCTACGAAATGTTAAAATCGCTAACCTCGAATTTTTTTTCTCGATAGAAATCTAAATCACAATGGGTCACGAAGACGCCGTCTACCTCGCCAAGCTCGCCGAGCAGGCTGAGCGCTACGAAGGTCCGTATATCTGATATTTCCCAGCCTGGCAACGGTCGCATTAACTGGCTATAGAAATGGTGGAGAACATGAAGGTTGTTGCCTCCTCAGACCAAGAACTTTCCGTTGAGGAGCGGAATCTGCTTTCAGTCGCCTACAAAAACGTCATTGGTGCTCGCCGTGCCTCTTGGAGGATCGTCACCTCGATTGAGCAAAAGGAGGAGTCCAAGGGCAACGAGTCCCAGGTCACCTTGATCAAGGAATACCGCCAGAAGATTGAGGCTGAATTGGCCAAGATCTGCGAGGACATTCTCGAGGTTCTCGACAAGCACCTGATCCCCTCTGCCCAGACTGGCGAGTCCAAGGTGTTCTACCACAAGATGTAAGATTTTCTGCATTTCTGCATATAGCCTCATATTTACAAAACTCTTCACAGGAAGGGTGACTACCACCGTTATCTGGCCGAGTTCGCCGTTGGTGACCGCCGCAAGACTTCTGCCGATGCCTCTCTCGAGGCCTACAAGGCTGCCACCGAGGTTGCCCAAACTGACCTTGCTCCCACTCACCCGATCCGTCTCGGTCTTGCCCTCAACTTCTCCGTCTTCTACTACGAGATCCTCAACTCGCCTGACCAGGCTTGCCACTTGGCCAAGCTCGCTTTTGACGATGCCATTGCTGGTATGTAATTTTTTTTTTTTTTTGTTTCTTGAATTTGATTACTAGATTACTAATGCAATTATAGAGCTTGACACCCTGAGCGAGGAAAGCTACAAGGACTCGACTCTCATTATGCAGCTTCTCCGAGACAACTTGGTATGACTCTTTTTATATATGCTTGTAATATCTTGTACCAACGCTAATTGATTGTATAGACTCTCTGGACCTCGTCCGAGGCTGAGACCAGCGCCGAGCCAGCTGCTTCCGAAAAGAAGGAAGAGGCTCCTGCTCCCGCAGCCGAAGCCCCGGCTGCCGCCGAGTAAACATGATAAACGAAAACTTAAAAAAAAAAAAGGAGGACTCGTGTCCGGGAATGGCTATGAGTTGATTTCAAGCGAAGGCGAGGTTTTCCGCGTAAGATTCTAGAGCGGAAGGAGTATGATCATGGGTCGATACACACGAATTGGGGGATATTATTTTGCAGAAAGGTGCAGAGCCGTGGGAATGTGGCCCGAGACGGGGTACCGGATCTTGGTTTGGTCGAGTCTCTCAAGCTAATGTTTCTCCGCCAATCTGCTTAAAGACCTCATTTCTCTATTTTCTCTCTCTTTTTAGTAATGTATGCGGCTTTTGTTCTATGGAACTTCTTTTAATTGGTCTCCCACGTTTGCACCTGCTTGTCCTTTTCTTTTTTTCGACTTTTCTATTTTCCGGTCTTGATAATATTGCTCCCACTCACTAGCTAGCTGTTCATGTCTTGTCATGTCATGAACATGGCTCTTCCCCTCACTTATACACCCCTACCCCTTCCCCCAAATGAATTCCTGCTTGTGAAAGAATTTTATTCGGTTTCTTTTTGTCCTGTCCTGATTGTTTGTTTGTTTAGTTTTGACTTGGTTTTTTTATATTTAAACACCTGTCAAAAACATTGAAAGCTGAATCTTGATATGTGAGACACGAAAACAATGGTTGCAGATTTGTTTCAAAACAGTGGGCGAGTTGATCCTGGTTGGTTCCAAAAAGGAAAAAAAGAAGAAAGGTTTTTTGGACTTGACTGGCTCGATTTTGGTTACTGTGTCAAAAGAAACGAACAGACAATTACTACTACAATCAATTACAACATTTTGAATTAACAGATCGTTCTGCAATTTAAGTCGAGGCTGTATGTCACAAGTATTGATACATGTATGGTAGGGTTTCTTGAAAACTGTCTAATGTCATTCATTTAAATGTTCTACAAGAACAAGAACGAGCCTGGTATATGATCATGGCCCTTATGTCTCACTCATCTATTTGATTTCGCAAAAGATGTCTCAACTAAAAACTGAACAAGATATCAACTATCATAACTCAATATCCTTCTTTCCTTGGCAGTATAATAATAGAACATAACAAAAGTAACCATCCTATCGACGTCGAATCAAAAAACTATTTGAGCTACTACTAAACTCTACATGACACTTACGTAACGCACATACGTACGTACGTACATCCATCATGTTATTGATCCACATTGGCTTTGACAGCGATATGTATGTACATCATAAGTTATGGAACAAAAAGCTGCGACAATTATGAGAGATCAACAGGTGTGGGTCTCTATAATACACCGTAGATCCCCAAGTCCACACAACTCGTACGAGTTCAATCTACGTAAGAAACACAAAGATAAAAATCTAAGCTTCCATTCGACTAAAAAAAAATTCGAGGTAACAAATCCGCTGCGCTATGCACATGTATGGAACGCAAGTACTACTAGTAATGAACAAGGCAATCGTCCCCCAAATAAAAACTCCCACGACCAAACAAACACAGGGGTGGGGAGATCCCAATCGTGTGTTCCCAAGACGAGGGGACGCAAGGTTGACGAACCCCTATGACGCATAATCACGTGATGGTGGCGATGGTATGGTTATCCCTTGTCTCGGGTGGCGCCTGACCACAAGCCTTGACAGGGAAAAAATAAAAAGTAAAAAAATAAATAAATAAAAACGCAGCTGAAACAGACCGACGTCATCGGCCCAAACAGAATGCATGGAAATGTGGGAACACAGAACACACTGACACAGAATCGCGGGAGAAAGAGTCAACTTTGTCCCAACCAAGACCGTCAGATTTCAGATCCACTGACATCAACGGGCGACGAATAAACAGAAAGGAGGAAGAAAGAAAGAAAGAAAGAAAGAAAGAAAAAACATAATATAAGAGAGAACAGAAAAGAGTAAATAAAACAAAAGAATACATAGGCTAATGGAATGCGCTGGATGGCTTGCTCCAAAATGCATCCTGCCACCGGCCCTATGTCGATGAATGCGAAAATGGCAAGGATTCAACCAAATGACTTCTCCTCCTCCCTGAAGAAAACCATTTCGCCATGCCCCCGACCAAATCAACGCCGAAATGTGCAATGCAAATGTTTCATGATGAATGGGGAATAATGGCCAGGTGGCCGGTACCGACTTGGCGAGTAGAAAAGAAACGGTAGTCGCAACACAACAAAGTGCCACCCAAGCGCCATATACCAAAGAAATCGTAAGAAAGATGTGTGATATGTTGTGATGGTGAAACAGACACAAGCAGTGTCGGGGGGGTTATGTATGATGTAAGATGTTATGCAGCCGTCGATGGTAGGCTGGTTGCGCCATCCTTAGGAATAGAATTGACTCGAATTGTAGTATCGTATGATATTCAAAAGTCTGACTCGGTCCGGTTGGCGGCTCTGCTTGAGTCACTTGCGGTTCTTCTTCGTCTTTCCAGCCGTAGTGGAAGTGATTTCGCTCTTTGACATGGTTTGTGTCAGGCTACCGATGTAATCCTGGAGAAATCTGTTCTCGCTCTCGAGGCGATCGTGGTCAGTCTTGACTTCTTCGATGCGCTCAGCCAAGGCCTGTAAGGAGTTTTGGAGATTCTTTGCTTGTCTAGACAGATAAACACCAGTTAGCCAGGAAAAATCACGCGAATTGTTTGATGCGACTCACTCTTGTAGAGTTTGACGGGCCTCCTTCCCCAGACGCTCAACGTCGGCGGAATCACGGCGCGGGCTCATGGCGCGCGCATCGTCTGGAGGAAACTCCTCCTCCTCAATCTCGATTTCGGGATGGTCCCGAGGGACGAGGATGGAGGCGCTCGGTTTCCGGCTCGCCATGCGGGGACGCTCTAGACGGGATCGGCCACGTTCGGGTTCGCCGTCGGAAATGGAGGAAGATGAAGATGACACAGAGGGATAATGGGTACGATCGCTGTCCACGGGATGAGGTACAACTGGCACGGGAGCCGCGCCTTGTAAATCTCCCGAGATCGCAGTCATCATCGAATAACCCACGCCGTGGAAGTGCACACGCGGAGCGTCAAACGCTCAGGACCGCCACGAGTTTCCCAATCGTTGGCGGAGGAGGGAGGAACTTTGCACGGATTGGCGTTGGTTGTGGTTCCTCGGATTTTCCAGAAACAGATTCTCGGGCGAGCAAAGAATCTGAGAGAAGGAGAAGGAGATTGTTCTTTTTTTCCTTCTAGTGGCGGTGGTAGTGGCGTTGGTTGTTTGGTTTTCGGGTCCAAGCAGGGGGGGGTAAAAGAAGTTCTTTTTTTCCCTTTCTTTCTCTGGAGGTGAAGATTTATCGGCGCACGTCTGGTAGCAGACAGTGAAAGTTGCACATCGGAGACGATATTGCTGGAAGCGCGGTTTGGGAGAGCGAAAGTCGAGTCTGCATGAAGCTGACGATGCAGGGGAAAAAAAAAAAGAGAAGGACAGAGAGAGGAAGTCGTCAGTCAGTAGCCGGCGGGCTAGTAGTATGGTGTCGTGGTAGTAGCGGTGGTGGTGGCCGCCGTACGGGCTTTGGGGCGCTGGGCAGGGAGCGAAATAAGCGGGTTCGCAGCACTATGATGCGGGTGGGCCCAGAGGCGGCAGGCCCTTCGACTGGCTTAAACCGTTTCGGGTTGCGCTGGACGTTCCTGTGGGCCCGCTCACGAGCGCCGCCCTGACTGGCTGCCGCCCGCGAAGTCGCCCGCCGAACGGGCCTAGCGCGCCCCAGCCGCTAGTCCAGGTCGGGCAAGGGCCGTGGTGGGCCCAGTGGAGTCAGGGTCGCTCGCGGGTGCGAAGGAGGGTGGCCGGTTTCACCGTTTCACCCCGTCTGGGCTTAGCCGCGTGGGGCCGTGGGGTTGTCCGGCCAGTAGGAAGCCCCCCGTGGGTTAGTCCTCCAAGACCTATCTCACTATTGTACATGTATAACCTACATTCGACATGTATCGATCGATATATTCGTAGATAAAAGGTCGGTGTGACTACGAACTGGTATGGAATTATTGCAATTTTTTTGGGTCATTTTCTCGAGGCTCGGTTGGAACCCAAATACGACAATGCAACAAAATCGGACATAGGCTCGGTTCGTACTGGCAAGTCCGCCCCTGCTGGTCATAGCGCACCCACACTAGTACATTCGTTGTATCCTGTATCGCGTATGGCGTCACAGCGAGACTGCGTACCACATTAGATATAAAACATACAAAATAACCAATTTTTACTGCGTGTTCGGCTAGAAATATGTTTATCCCCCGGTAGCGATCGCAATGTGCATCATCATCATCATCATCATTATTATTGATAATTCTTTCGGCGGCAAAACGGACAAGGAACACTTCCCAAATAGGTTAGCGCCTCCCGCTGTTCTGTTGAAGATCCTCATAAGCTGTAATACTAATTAGTGTCACTGTCGAGTATCCACTACGGCATACGGCACATCACGTTTCTTTCTTTCTCTTTGTTCCTTCTTTGGGCGGCAATAATAGAGCCAGTCTAGAAGATGACTCTAGGGCCTGGTGTTGTAGATCTTGGAAAATGACAAAGCTTGTGATGGGTTATGCGGCGGCGAAGGGGAATGTGCAAATTGCGGCAATAATACGTAGGTCCCACGATTCTTGCCCAGTGAGTTCGGCCGATGTTTAGTTGGTCCGCCTAGGAACACATGACCCAAAACAGAAGGAGAAAGCAAGCGCGGTCGACAATCGAGTCAGTTGTTTGTTTTCCCATTAGTTAATTCATGTAGTAGTATGTGTCTGTTTGTTTTTTTGTGTGTGTATGTGCGTGTGTGTCAACTCCGTTTCCCCACAGAGTATTATATTATCTGGACGGATTCTTCTCGAAGCATGTCAGCAATGGCCGTGACCAGCATTAAATCCTTCTTCGATCACCCTCCAGAGGAATTACATTCATTAGTCTACAGTAGCATCCATAATTCAGAGCGAATACACGCATGGCCTCCAGGGTTTTAGGCTGTTTGCAGGAAGGCGTCTAAGGAATAGTGTCAGGGTAGTTCATTTCTAGTAATCAACGCAGTGATCTCCTACCCAATAAAGAAAGGACGGCATCCACACCCCTCCGAATGCAGCCAATTGAAACAGCGGCGGTCCCCGAAAGAGGCACAAACTCGGGTTGTTAGCGCAGGCGCTAGTCTGCTTTTGCCGATAGCGAACCGGTGGTGATTGGAGAACCAAAGTATCGCGACGGCAAAGAACCATTGGGACAGGGCTGCGTCTGACCGTATAATAAACAATCGTAACACCAGTAACAATATAACAATATAACGACATACACTGTCACACAAGAAAAGAGAAACACGACCAGAGTGTGGCCGAAATAGACGAGAAGAACATTCCTCTGGCAGGATGACGACATCATGACCTAACTGAACCTCGGCGATCGCCATCCATTATGGATTCATTCATCATTGTACAGGAGCAATAATGTGGGGGCGGGCCTTGCATGGTCAAGCCTCAAGGACGCAGAGCAAAAAGGCGCAACAGCCGACACCGACCAAGTGGTTCCTGGTACACTGGCGAAATTATCATGGTTGTTTTAATTTGCCTGCCGGGCAAGTTGCAACGGTACAGGGTACTAGCAAGCTCTAAAAGGACTATACATCTGTAGTGCCAGGATTATTGATTGCTACGATCCTGATCATAAGACCTAGCGCCTATTGCAACGTGGCCATGCCCCGTGGCAGGACACACAACTAATTGCCGGTCAAAAGGCTTGGTATTCCTGTTACTGGGGTTGGCGGCGGACGTTGAACTACTTTAACCCTCTACAATATTAAATAATTAATATCAATTTCCACCACGTATGTACGGAGGATACTGAGGTATAAAAAAGGCCGACTGTCGGGGTGCCAAGCGATGCACAGCGTCAGCCGACCATCTTCGGTTTTACGACAAGCAAAGTTCGGCGATTATATTGTATATATACTCCGTAAGTAGAATAGCAATATGTCTGTAGCCGTCAAGTTGCAAACTTGCAAAGACGATATCAAGATGTGTCTAATACTATCCTCCAGGCCCTGATTGGACAACCCGACTTGCCAATCACGGGGCAGGAATATTTTTCCTGGTGATACCATTGAGTGGTAAATTTGGATTGCATCATGGCGCCGATCCTTTTAATCAAAGGGTGTGCTGAACACACGAATTACAGCGAGGCCTGGGACAGCGGGCAGACTCCTAGTATCCTACTTGATTGGTGGGTGCTCATGGGTCCTGTTAATACAACAAAAAATTAAAAAAAAAAAAAAAATCTCACCGCTGCCCAAATTATACGCCCTACACCCGTATTATTTTCGACAGATTCTTTTTCTTTAAAGGAAAAAGAAAAAAATTGCTTGTTGACTTTGGATAAAAGCTAAAAGACGCACGGGGCTCTTTTTTCAGCCATCAACGCCACTTGGAGGGATTCCACGTGCACGGAGTATATGCCATCAGGGCCAACCTTAAACCTCGTAACAATACTGTACTCTGTAGAGACGACAGTAATATGCAACAGCAAAGTAATACTGAATTACAGCACTAGGGTGGAACCGGGGGCGTCCGATTTGCAGAATTTGCAGAATTTGCTAATTATTCAACACACGCGCTAAGTTTCATCGCATCCATCCGGCAGTTGACTTCTTTTTCCCCGGTAAATTGTTGCACTGGTGCCCAGCTCGTTGGATTGCATGTATGTCATCCTGGCATCTGGCATCTTGTACAGAATCACTAACAAAGCACATGTCACCGTGACGTCCAAGGGCGCTTGTAGAGATCAATAAACTGATGAAGCCGCGTGACTCGGCGGAGGGGCAGCGATCGGCAGCCCAGCTCGGAGTATTTTTGCGCAATTTATTCTGTACTGTATGTATTATTGATACACAGGATGCTCTTATCGATCGAGTTATCAAATATTACACTGATAACTACGTATCATACTATTCTATCATATTATTGTCTTTGTTACACTAATCCTTATTATTCATGTCTGCTTCTGCTCGCTTCTAGGTTAAGCGTTTAGGCTCTACACATGTACTATTACCAGCCAGTCTCTATTGTCTTACCATACAGCTGAAGACAGTCAGATCAGCGCGATCGGCCAGCCCACAGCCAGATCACCAACCAAGAAATTCAGATTCGCACATCTATGAGGGTGAACAGCCCCAGTCAGAGCTAGCATATGCAGTACGCACTGCTGGATCGGCGGTGCTCTCTGCCTCGCTACGGATATTCGGCTCCCTTTGATCATATTTCTCTTTTCTTCCTCTTGCTATAAACAAGTTCTCCCCATCCTCACCTCCTGACCTTCTCACTGATTGGCTGTTGGCTGTCCAATCAATCGCCTGTGACCGCGCGTTCCTATTGGCTGACTGGTCAGCGTCACATCAACAGGGTCAACATTGCTTGGGGATCGTAGTATCGAGTACGTGTTGTATTATATATAAGTATGAAGCAGTATAATATACTATCTATCTATCTACCTACCTATCTATCTATCTATCTATCCACGTGTATATCTATATATCAATATGTAATCAGTAAATGATGACACAAACCCACCACTCCACCCAGAGAGATACGTCCTAAATTAGAAAAAGAAATGGCTGGCTGACATGCATCATCGGCTTGCTCTTTCAGGTAGTATCCCACTTTGGGGCAATGTACCTGTCCATCACGCCCTCCTGCAGACTTACGGTGTACTTCTACCCTATGTACGTGCTAGATCCAACCCCTCTTTCAAGCCCCGACCCGCCGACAATGATAACCATGGCAGATACCCAAGGTCCTAAAGAGTCCAGACCCAGTACGAATCCATGTCTTTGACCTTTCCCTTTTTTTTGCGATCTTGTGTTCTCGTAGCTTTGGTGGTAGCGCTAACCAGCAAAGTTCGTTGGGGAGAGAGGGGGGGGGGGAAGGTGGGCCGATGCTTCTTTATGAATTTGGTTTCGGCTTTGGAACTTACATAGGTTTGTTGAAGCGATGCAGCTGAAACAATCTACTTCTCTTATTGATTGTTGAAAAAATAATTTCCCCCATACATACTACAGTGGTCGGTCGGTCAGTCGGTTTTATTTGCAGTTGGCTGCTTTTGACAGGAATTCTACGGGGTTCAGTGTTACACATGTCAAATTGTTCAATGTTGCACATGTACCCCTCCTCCCCGCCCCAGGCCAGCCAGCCCTTAGGAGCTGCAAGCAATGCTATTCCATGCTAGAAGATGCAGCGTAGGGCCGTGCTTTGTTACCAGAGCATAATATAGGGCGTCATGGACAGTCCGACTGTCATTGATGCAACAGGGGTTGTTGTAAATCCATACACATCAATTTGATACCGGTTGATATATCAATAAAAAATACATGTACAAAATTTGAACACAACCAACAGTAAACCTCCACATCCAATGAAACACAAAACCAGTCAATCCAGAATCATCCGATCTCAACACAACTGATTGACTACCCAATCGAGTAAACATATCCAAGCCTTTAATATTCTTGCACAGGCAGAACCCTTGCCCTGCGCTGTCTGCACCGCGGTCCGTGCCACCAGCACATGCCATGCAGCAACCATCGGAGCGTGTTGCGTGTCAAGTCACTTGCATCGAGAACATGACACCTTTGCCAGTTCACTTTGAAATAAAGAACCAAACAGTTAAAGTCCGAGCGTGGAGATTCATGTCAATGCGTTTATCGTTTTGTTTTAACATCACAAGTTCGGAGAACAGTAATTAATATGTCAGTTTGCACAAGTCGCCAGTTGACTCTTTTGTAATTCAAAACACCAACACCCAGAATACCACTATACAGCCAGACAAATTAAATCAAAAAAAAAAAAATAAAATAAAAACAAAACTGTAGAATAACCGCATAGAACTTTATCTACGCCCCATGTAAGACCGGTAAAAATCGTCAACTGCGCTGCCTCCTCCCCCAATGTTAGGTCCGCCCTGTCCATATCCGCCAAGTCGACTTCCCATCGACTGTCCTGCCTTTTGCGCAGCGGCGACCTTGGCTTGTAGTTCTGCTGTGCCCTGGTCAATCGTCTGGAGCTGGGACAAGTGCGAGTTTAGGATGCGGACAATCTGAGAAATCTGCCCGCGTATATCGTTAGTACAATGAAATACAAATGAAGTCAACCCCTCAAAAGCCAAGAAACTCACCGGCTCGTCTGCTTTGTTCGTCTTGCTCAGAGTAGATGAGGCGTTGTTCACCTCTTCGATCATGCTGCCGAGATCCTTGCCCATCTCATCCAACCGTTCAGACAGCTTTTCTGCCAATTTGTAGCTATACCGCTGTCAGTGGCCCGATTCATTGTACTTTTTGACATCGCTACTTACGTTCGTTCACGCTCCTGGTCAGGCCCCTGGAGCGTCTCACCAGGACCAACTTGCTTCGACAGCATCTCGTCAACCTCTCGTTCATATCGATCCAGCCACGAGTTAAGCTCTTCCTGCTGACCCTCAACAGATCCAAGCTGGCGCTCGACTTCCTGTGTGGATCGTTCCGCGTCAACCGTGTTTCCATACAGCTTCTGGACCTTGGTCCCGTTCTCCACGAGCATTCGGTCCCATTTTGCAACCTTTTCACCCTGCTCGCGGAACTCTTTTTGATACTTGGTCAGGTCAGTCGCCCAACGTGTGATTATCTCATCCATCGTCTTGTTCTTCAATCGTGACTGGGCCGGTGGTGTTGGACCAAGAGTCGATGCCGCAAGGTTGGGCGCTGTGGTTGTGCCAGCAGCAGCCGTGGTAGTAGCTGGTGCTGCCGCTGCCGCTGGTGCAGTCGCAGGGGCAGTGGTCGTGCCAGCAGTTGTGGTAGCCTGTGAAGTTGTAGCAGACGTGGACGTTTCAGCCGCTTTTTGTCCAAATAATGTCCCACCAAGAGGCTTTTGAGTAGTTGCAGGCGTCGCAGTCGTTGCTGGTTCAGTGGTCGTCGCTGTGCTGGCTGGCTTGTTGCCAAGTGAAAATAGAGAGGAAGCAGCCGCTGGGGTTGAAGACGGCGTGGTGGAAGACGTGCCCCCTAGCCCACCAAACAAAGACTTTTGAGGAGTGGCGGTAGAGGCTGCGGTTGTCGAAGGTTGAGATGATGGTGCCGAAGCAGCAGCGCCACCAAAAGGACTGGCAGACGGAGTGCCGGCGCCACCAGCCGTGGGAAACTTGAATGGACTAGAAGCCGCTTGCGTAGTTGAAGGAGCCGTCGCCGGTGCAGCGGCACCGAATAGAGACTTCGGAGCAGCATCTGGAGCCTGAGTGGTAGCGGGCGTTTGGGCGGCTCCAAACAGCGATCCTGCAGACCCTCCACCAGTAGTTGCAGGAGCAGCAGCGGTAGTAGTAGGTTGTGGTGTCGAGCCAAACAAGGACTTTGGCGTCCCAGAGCTAGCTTGCCCAAAAAGACTGCTTGTCTGAGATTGAGCAGTCGTGGTAGGGGCTGTAGTCGCTGGCTGGGCGCTCAGCCCGCCAAAGGCTGGTTTTTGAGTATTCTGACCACCAAAAAGAGAAGGTGCTGCTCCAGTTGAAGTGCTCGTCGGAGGAGGGTTCGCAGGTGTTGTGCTAAATAAGCTCGAACTGGTTTTTGGCTGAGCGGGTGTTGTAGAGGCTGCGTTACTGCCGAAGAGGCCGCCTGGTTTTGCTCCAAAAAGACCGCCGGCGGTCTGAGTCTGGCCAGATGCAGCGGCTTCTGTGGTTTTGTTGGGGGTTTGTGCTGCTCCAAACAACGAAGTCGACGATGGCGCTGCCGAGCTGGCCGGAGTCTGATTCTGTGTTCCAAAGCTGAAAGTTGGCGTGCTGGTACCACTACCAGCAGCTGGCTTCGCGCCAAAGAGAGAGCTCTGTCCAGTCCCAGCACCGGTACTGGCTGCGCCAAACGGCGAAGATGTTGCCCCGGACGTATTGCCTGCGCTCCCAAACAAGCTGCCACCAGTGCTCGTTGGATTCGTCGAAGCTGCGTTTCCTCCAAAGGGAGAGCTCGAGCCGAAAAGCCCACCTCCAGAAGCCCCGGTAGACGCAGGAGTGCCGAAAGAAAATGTGTTTTTGGACATGATTGCTGTATCGGAGAGCTCGCGTGGGATATTCAGCTGAAGATGTTAGCTGAAGAATGTGCAGGCGCAGGAGAAAAAATAAAAACAGAACACACGGGCAAACCAGGATCAGCGAGGGGATGCTCGCTTCGAGCCACAAGCAAGAGGACAGCAGCCTCAAACCTCTCTATTGATGAGTCTTGGAGTTCGTGGCCAGAGAGCGCGCGAGGGAGACAAAAGGCCGCGATGGAGGATGTTATTGACATTTCCCAGCGAGGTTCTTTGGCTTGGCCCGAGCTCCAAGCGTGGCAGCCTCAGGCATCAGCCACCCGCCAGTGCGTGACTGCCGCATGGCCTGGACCTTCTACTTATTCTCTATTCTTCCCTTCGCTTTCCCTTGTCCATACTCCCTTCTTTCCTTCCGACTTGCATGCTCAGCTTGTCCCGTCTCAATGTCGGACCGTCCGACTTCCCCCAGTGCTCATCTGGAGCCTCCTCACAAAGGTGTCGAGGTGGAGGACCCCGGGGCTCAGGAGTCTGGTACGTCATTGGCACACCCCTTCGTGCAAAGCAAAGCCACTGACCCCTTTCGCCTACTTAGCAAGTGAAGAAGAAGACCATTTTTCCGATGCCAGCGAAGGCCGCTCTCTCAATGCGTCTAGAGCAGCCTCACCCGTGCCTCGCACGAGGGTAGAAAAGGTCGACGACGAGCCCCGCCATGGAGAGGTCCCTGGCACACCTGCATACAACCAGAGAGGCCAGGATGCCGTTCCCGATGAAGTGGAAGTCGTTCCGGAAGGCTCACGAAGTCGAAGCTCGTCGAGAGCAGAGAGACCCTTCACACCAGGCGGAACTCCCATCCCCCAGACTATAGTCAGCAAGGTCGACGAAACACCCAGCTACGGGGATGTGCCAGGAACTCCAGCATATGACCAGCGAAAAGCGGACGCCGTGCCGGATATTATTCTCAAAATGCCCGGTGAACCCCAGACACCGTCAAGCCTATCCAGGGAAAGCTCGGACCAATCAGTACCGGAAACCAAGTTGTCCCGTGTAGACACCCTTCCAAAGGATCCAACTTCACCAATGCTTCGTGCCCATCGCCGGAGCCCTAGCGACGCATTGCCGGATTTTACAGAGACGGTAGAGGAGACGCCCGGTAAGCCTGACATCTGCTAGACACGCTGGACTTTCAGGCGCGCAAGTGACAATCCATGGTCTTCGAATCTTGATATTGCTTCCGGATGCGCCATGAAGAGTTGTAGCGCGCCTAGGAGTTCGCACAAAGACCGCAATGAACTCTTTGAATATATGAAAACCAGTGCTAACGGCTATTGGTGATGAAAAGGCGA
The DNA here is from genome assembly GCA_000985935.1 of Talaromyces islandicus. NCBI lineage: Eukaryota > Fungi > Ascomycota > Eurotiomycetes > Eurotiales > Trichocomaceae > Talaromyces > Talaromyces islandicus. The sequence continues at coordinate 1,341,553 of CVMT01000007.1, read as the reverse complement.
TGACGACTTTGGTGATGATTTTGATGAATTCGAAGAAGGAGAAAACAATGTAGAAGCAGAGGATGACTTTGGTGATTTTGACGAGGGCTTTGAAGAACCGACTGAGGAGGCGCATGGAAATCGTACAGACGATAGCACGGTTTCCATGCAACCTCCTGCGCCCTCTTCTTTGGTATGTCCATGCAGTCGCTGTTGGGGGATTTCAATGCTTATGGAAACTAGCTGCCTATACCAGACTTTAACGCTACCTCATCCTTATCCGACCTCTTGACAGCCACAAACGACTCCCTTGATACACTATTTCCCGAAACAAAAGAAATTGTATCGCTTCCGCCCCTGGAACCTATACCAGACCAGTCTGCTATCTTCAGCAGCGAACGGTCACTCTCTCTATGGTCACAACTTGTAGCCCCACCCCCATTACAGCCTCCAAACTGGGTCAAGTCTCGCATTCGAAGGCTGTTCCTAGTCTCTCTCGGTGTTCCCGTTGACCTCGATGAGATTTTGCCGGCGTCAAAACAAAAGAAACTAATTTTACCGTCGATTGATTTCGAAGGGTCTGGCGCGTTGTCCAAGACTCTGAATAAGACAAAACAGAGCGATGCTCCTCAAAACGATTCCACGACATCTGTGAATTCAACAGGTTCCCGGCAAAAACACGGTCGGCGTCGAGGACCGCCACCCCCTCCAGAGCTGGATCTCTCGGCAGTGCGGCGAATGTGCTCGACGACAGATGCTGCTCTGGACGGGTTCACCGATGTAGAGCTCCAAAGCCATGTGGTGCTACTGGAAACCACGACTGCAAAGGCCACCGACGTGTTTGAGTACTGGCGCAAGAAAACCGACGGGCTAATTGGAGAAAAAGAAGCCTTTGAGGGTGTGATTGAGAACATGGTCACTCACGCCCGACGGGTTCGCAAATAACGCTGATGACTTGACGGGTTCTTATTTATACATATATATACGATATCACTATGACCTTGTAATTATTTTGGTGGAAACGTGGAGATCAATATCAGATAGCTGGGGTTGGTTATCAGGGAGATATTGCGGGCGGATGGACTGCTGTGTTGTTATTCTGGTGTATATATCATTACTGGCAGGAAATGAATTCACGCAATCTATATCTGCACATGTGGCCCATACACGTAGTCAGCCTGGCCGTTATCGTGTCTTGACTACGTACTGCGTGTTAGTCAACTTTGAACATTGAGCCGGAGATCTCGGCAATCTGGCCGAAAACACCGATACATCCCCTCATGTGCTCTGATATATAGTGCTGCATGTTGCATATGTATTAACTGGATATAAAATACATTTACAGACCAACAGGGTTATTACAGCGGTATAGTTGAACGCAGACGAAGAAAAAAAAAATTACCCAATCCGGCAAGTCAGCAGCCATGGCCACGGCCAGAATCCAAGACGACCTCACCATCATCCACCTCAGTGCCTCCGAACTCTCGACCAAACAGCTCAGCTCACACAATCTCCAAGCGGCGGTCGAAGCCCTACACCGCGACGGAATCCTCGTTCTCGAAAACGCCGTCTGCGCCACACACCTGGACAAACTCAACGCGCGCATGGTACCCGAAGCGCAGGCTCTGTATTCCAAGTCCAGCACACACCGCAACTTTGGCGCCGCCACGGGCAATATCCAGCAGGAACCTGTTTTGGAAGAAGGGTATGTATTCGACGATATCCTGGCCAACCCGTTTGCCGTTGCGGTGGTGGAATGTATGCTAGGTCCTCGCCCAGCGCTGCGTTTCCACAGTGCCAACACCGCGTTCAAAGCTACTGCGCGCCAGCCGCCGCATATTGATGTTGGGTTTGATTTCCCGCAGGTGCCGTTTGGGTTCTGCGTGAATGTGAATCTTGTAGATTCGTCGCCGGAGAATGGCGCCACGGAGGTGTGGCCGGGAACGCACACCACGACGACGAACCAGGTACTCGAGCAGGACAGCCTGTCCATCAAAAAGGATCTAATCGACGCAAGACGGAAAATCCGGCCACCGGTTCAGCCTTCTTTGCCCAAAGGCTCGTTGATAATCCGTGATTTTCGGTTGTGGCATGCTGGTATGCCGAACCAGACAGATGATCCGCGGGTTATGATTGTGACGGTGCTGTTTCCGAAATGGTACCGGAGTAAACTGCAGATTGTGCTGCCGGAGAGTATCAAGGGAAAGATCAATTGGGGCTCGGTCGATCCCAAGGTTAACTGGGTTCCTGATGGATATGACTATCTACAGGGAGCTCACGATCACGATTTCGCCTTGTTACCGTAGCGTTAGATGACGTTAGATGCTTCAAATGTTCTAACAGTTGTGTGTGGAAATCTAGCTTGAAGTAGAATTCGTCTATTCATTAATCCATCATAGTCATACTTGCAACGCTATAGAGACAACCTCCCAAAAATATACCGACAAAAAAAGAATGATATTTAACAAAGCCGAGTTATCCCGCAGGTAACTAAAAAGAAAAAAAAAGTAACAAGAAGAAACGCTGCACCTGAATACAAACCAAAGGTCTTCCTAACCCGCTGTTCAAGACAAATTAATTGGGAATCCTCCAATAAACGCCTACTTCAATGATCTGGGTATCAAAGAAAACAACCATGACAAAACTATGAAACGATAATGGAAACGCTGGCCGGCCCTAAGAATGACGTTTTTTTTGTTGAGACCGAGTACAAGGTACAAAACTCTTAGTCTAATTCGATAACTTCCACAGTCTCGGGGATACGTGAGAGACTATTCTCACGACTGGCTTCGGTCTTGAATAGGTCGGATTCGAAAGAAGCTCGATCCCGCTTCAATTTCTTGCTTGGGGTTTTGTTGTCGTCCTCTGTCTCCAAGACTGCTTCCCAAGAGCCGTCAGATTTGACGCGAATGGATTTTGCCGTTTCTGATTTTTGCTGCTGCGCGAGACTAGCCCGTACTTCGAGGAGGAATTCGTCAATTATTAGCAGGTGGGGGCGAATGTCCTTCCTACAAATAGGACATCGTAAATACGGCGTGCGTTTTCCTATCGCTGAAGGTGTGAAGGTGATTGTTTGCAAGAAAGTCGAGAGATCAAAACAATCCCTGTGTTCGCAATTCACCCCTCGAATAGGAGTGTCAAATATCCTTGTGCTAAAGGGATCTCGCAGATCAACCGAGATGTAGTTGTCCATGATCATGAGATCATCATCATCATTATTCACCCCGAGTCGATTCTGAATCTGCTGGAGCGACTCTCGGGACGGTAACGTTTTGATTAGACTCCTGAAGCCCGCCGGTTTGGTGAATCGCAAGACTTCAACGGCAATGGCGTAGGTCACATTTCTGGTCCGCTGCTGGGCATTGTGTAACACGTTCAGTCTAATCTCATTCGTACCTGACTCCAAAAAGCGATTGATATCGATCGGCATATTCTTAGAGTTATGTGGCCTGTGCACCTCCTTATTGTTGATATGGATATAGACGACATCGGGCCAGGCATTCTCGGCTCGAGACCAGACAGGCAACGAGTCGATGTTGAGATGACCTTCATATTTGATACAGCGAAGGCGATACGACATATCACCATCTGAGAAGCATGGAACCAGAATATGACTCCCTGCTTGTGTAGCTAGGCGTGGGCGTCTTTGGAGCGCTTCACTCGACACCTGGAAAGGAAATTTGAATGCAGATCGGTTAGGTGTCAACTTCGTGGCAGGCATTGCGAAATCTGAGAAATAATGGACAAGTGTTGGTGGCAATTTTGCACCCGCCACCAGTTGGAAATGACCGTTATTCCCCTGGGGCATAGTGGGAGCTGAGCTGGCCAGCACATTGGGTGTGAGATGAGGAGAAAAGGGTGTAGGTGATGCCTGGAGAGGCTGTTTTGTGGAGGGTCTTGACCCGAGTTGAGAAGGTATTGCCATTTGTGTCATCTGAGTTATAACTGGTTGAGGAGTACTATGGGAAGGGAGCATTGCCGACTGGCTGTACGCGGCTGGAGCAGGCATACCCTGAGCCATAGGAAGTGGACTACTATATGTCATCACGAAGGTTGAGCCAGTATAACTCTGTGCACTAGTATGTGGATTTGGATGGTATGCTGGGGGCCCCACGCGCGCCTGTCCAGCAGGACCAGCTTTTGGTTTCGGTCCGCGATGTGATCCACTTTCAAGGTCTCTGGATTGCACCTGGGATGTTGGTACGGAGTTGTTAGGAGTAGGACCTTGTCGAACATCTTGCCTGGATGTTGCTATATGCGGGACTTGGGGTGAATTAGCCTGGTGTTGTGGATTATTTTGTGCAGGGTTCGATAGAGGAGGAGAAAACTGAGGCGGCGGTGGGTAGGAAAATTGTTGACCTTGTCGCAACGCAGAGTTTTGTGGTGTACTCATAAAAGGCACGCAGTCTGGCCTTGGCAGGACAGGAGAGACGTAATGAGCCATTGGTGGCTGCTGGTAAGGTGGAAATGGAGGAGGATGCTGTCCTTGTTGGTAAATGGGGGACTGCGGAAGGTTTGGCTTAGGCTGGGGCGCCGTTGTTGGGGTGGGTGCTTGTGCTGGGTTTGGCGGTGGAGCTGGGGTAGGGGCGACGGTGTTGCTTTTGTTGTGCGTGTTGTTATTGGCGTTGCTAAACACGCCATGGGAGGCGCAAAGATGCATGTATTGCAACGAATATGACAATGCCTCTTTTTGCCTTTGGTCTTTGTCGTAAGTTTGACGCATTTTGTAGGTTGATTTATCTCGTTCAAAAAGCGAGGTACACGCTTTGAGAAGTTGGTCCCGCGGCCCAAAAAGACGCCGAGATAGGGCTGTGAAGATGATGCTTTGCAGCGTAGGTGATATCACGCCTAGGCGGTCTACCAGTTCGTCAACCTGTGGCGGGTAAGCGCGGGTGCGAAGATCTTGCTCAAAGACAAGCCAGTGTTTTGAGATATTTGACAGGCAATTAGCCACCTGGGACAGAGCTGTTTTGTACTCTTCAAGCTCCAGCATCGACAAGAGTGGCGACGGATAAGAGACACACCACTTCAAGAAGTCTCCTGATAAGCGCTGGTTGTCAACTAACAGCTGCTTGATCACGTTCAGACCAGTATCGGGTTCAATACCAAATGGACGAAGAGATGCCAGCTGGGACGGAGCAAACGAGACTATACAGTAGACTTGATGTAAGGCTAAATAAAACATGTCTTGGGCGTGACATGCGTCTTCTAGGATGCGCAATCGCGGGAGCTCCACAGTTTCAGACAAGCTATGTTGTTCTGCAGACTTTTCCTGCAGGATTTTCAATCGATTGATAGCGTGCTTCCATATAGGATCGGGGCTTGGGGAAGCGGCGGGTCGTGCGGATGCGACGGGTCCGGTACGGGGCAAAGACGAGACGGATCCCGACGGCGACTGACTGTGAAGAGTCGATGCAGGCCTTGGCTGAGTGATAGCAGGCGCCGTTGGCGCCATTCCTCCACCTGGCACTGGCCGTGGTTTTGCCAACGTAGACAAAACAGGCGGGACGGCGGTTGATTGATAGCTGGCTTTAGGAATAGCGGTGGGACTAGGGCGGGAGTCGTTACTTGGCTCGGGAGACGGAAGAACAGGCAATTGACGCGGAGGGTCGACTTTCGCAGGTTCCACCTTTTTGGGAGACAGAGCGTCAACGGCACCCGGGCCCCGGTCTGCTGTGCTGTCTGGGAACCTGGCACCAGGAGTGATCGGCGACACTGGAGCATCATAAAACACCGTTGGAAGATCGGAAGGGGTGATATTGACAGAATCCAAAGGAGGTCCTCCGTTTACCTTAGGATCGGGTTGAGGTGCCGTGATGAAGCCCGAGAGGGGTGGAATCGTGGGCGTGGTGGAAGGCAGATTGGTCAAGACTCCAGGCTTGGAGGTTTGGGCTGGTGACTTTTTGGGAACCAGGACTGGCGCGGAAGCAGTGCCATTCGTCATCCACGATCTCTGCGCAGTGCCGAGGAAGCGGTTAGCGGTCGAGTTGGAGGTCGCGAGCTCGTTTCCAGAGCGTTGGCGAGGCCGCCCCGGAGAATGTTGCGCCGGACTCATGGCGGGTTAGGGACATGATCTGTTGGCTATTTCAACGTGCGGGTTTCGAGAGATGCAGGATCTTTTCAGACTCGCAGTGGGCCGCGAGCGAAGAAGCTGGGAGGCATGCAGTTAGTGGCAGGAACGTCAAAATGGTGATACTGGCTGGGTGGTGGTGAGGCCGGCCGTTCTTTCCCCTCGCGCGCACTTACTTCATCGCCTCTGCTATCAGAGCCCCCAAACCGCGCACATGGCAGCATTCAGTGTTGAGAGCAGAGAGAATTGGAAACCTTTTGAAAATAATGGGGTGTTTTGTTTTGTTTTGTTTTGCTTTTTTTTTTTTCTTTTCTTTTCTCTTGGTTAGGGAATTCCGTTGCCCGTGCGGCTGACGCACTAGAGAAATCGCGAGTCGACGGCAAGGCGGATCGCGGAGGTTAACTGTCTCCCACCAAACACTAAGGATTATTGGGGATCAGAGATGAGAGATCAACTCAGGCCCGCTAACTCAATGCGTGTCTAGCCCCGTTCTCTCAGGATTGAGTCATGGATCAAGGATCAAGGATGCTGCAGTCAGGATGAGAGGTCGCATCGAATCAGGACAGCGGAAGATTCATCGCCCATCGTGATCCATCACATGATCCGCCCGCTTATTAAGTTTTCAAGAACGAGTTGTTTGACTGACCAAGCGCCGTGGGACAGAAACGTTTCTGTTTAGAGAAACAACAATAGCCACGCGTCTTGAGATGCCTCGGCCGTTCTATTTCCCTTTTTTCTTTGTTTTTTTTTGCAGTCCTTATTTTGAGAAATGGCTGACTAACCAAGTTCATAGTTTCCGTAAGCGTCAAGCTACAGAACCAAATTGCACGTTCATTCGCGGTCAACTACGTATTATGATTTCGTCCTGGCTGTTATTGCAATAATAAGAAAAGAAAAAAGAAAGAAAGAAATAGAAAAGAAATGAAAAGGAATACAGGATCCCAACAATGTTGATCGCGTATACGTGTATAAATTCAGACGTCAGACGTGGCGGGAAATGAGCTGGCAGCTTACAACGTATATAAGGATATTACCTGTCCCGGTTTAAATAGATGGCTGATATGTAGAGCGGATTTATTATTCAAACAACGTTGAAATCAGAGTACATCCGGATACCTTGGGCTGTCATCAATAACCACAATGCAAAAATTTTTAACAACTGATGTGGTCCTTCCTGTATTAGCTATTGCGCCACCGGCGAGTATCGGCCCAATGCATATAATAATAATACTACATGTATAGCGTGGGTTACTTTGGCGCGATTCACAGATTTCTCGGTGTACTTAGTTCTGTGTGACGTGTCACGGTATTACTAGTTCCATATACCGCCCATACAGCACCAAGTGTCATTGTACATACCCTTTATCTTTATTTGGTTTTTTTTATCAAGGAAGACAACAATTGAAAGAAAAAGCTCCGGCAGCTTTTCTCGACACAGCTTCACAAATTTACGTATGATAGTAGTACAAAGTATTCCAGGTGTATTACTATGAACAATAAATGAAAATAAACTAATGCGAGAGCGGTATCTGGCCAGGATGATTTTAATTAAAAAAAACGATTTAATTAATTACTGTAGTTTAACAGCAGCGATGTGAAGACTAAGAGCCCATAGTGCTTGTAGTGCTCTCAGCGAGCAGCCCAGCCACCCGCACTAGACCGCATGCAGACTAGTCCCAGGACACTAGCGGGCGAACGCATTTCCGCCTCGTGAAAATCATCCAGGAAAGCTCTCGGTCAGTTGCCTGCAGCTTCTGCTTTGCTTCTGCCTCTGCTTCTGCCTTGCAAACGCTGCTCCCAGTTCAACCTCGCTTCTGTCTCTGGCTCTGCTACCTACTACGGTGGCTGGTAGTTTACTAACTCCGTAGTAGTTAATTACGTAGTTATCTACTACGGACTACTACTATTACTACTAGCGAACTGTTTTCCTGCGGAAAATTTGGGACTTTCTCTTCCGGAACGGGACTAGCTCGTGGCCGCTTTTTGCTCAGTGATTGATCCCGGAGCGTGGAGTAAGACAATGGTGCGTGTGCTGAGCGCTCCCTGAGCATTAAGCTAGTGCGCCGGAGCGATCCGGGATCAATTCTGGAGCAAATCAGTGATCACTCAGCCAAGCAGACTAACTAATAACTAACTACGTACTTCGAACGCCACGTTAACTAAAAATGATAGCGCCAAGCTCATCCCTTCCTCAATTAACTGAGGGCATAAAATATCACCACGCCTTCGAATCTACAACTGAGGTCCACGTCATGAGCAGTAAGCGACGTGTATGGCCGTCGTTGAGAGTTTCAACTAATACAAAGCCTCTCACTAAATGGATTCTAATCTCAAATAAATTAATTACTATGACTTTCTTTCCATGCGAACACGTCTACACGGTAAAATTACGAAACTTGATCAGCTTAAGCCATACAGTTAAGAGGACTTTACCCCTCCTTGGCAGACATGCTAGACAATGTGATGATTTGGTACATATAGACTACTTTTCTGGAAGTAGAGAGCCAACAGCAATTCTATTAATCATTCTGAACTAACCATCATAACGTGAGAATATGTATGGTCACCTACCAAAGAGCTTTGAAGACGTCAGACCTGTTTCATTGTTGACAAGGGACGCTTTTAGTTAATTGGTTTTTTGATGTCTTAGTGATACTTTCGCTGGAGTTTCCTACTTGTCTAAGACATCCATAAGTCCAGTCTCAACAGTTCCACCATTGTGAATCAAATCATTTCAGAAAACATATTGTATGATCCAATTTAGCCTTCAAAATTTTTTACAGGATATTGATCCTCCGGGCCTAGCTGTTCCGTCTTTACATCAGATATCCACCGTACGGCGGTTTTAATGTCCGGCTCTTCCCTCCCTAGTATGTAGAGCCTTTCCTAAATTTACTTTGCTAGCTAATTACAATAAAAGCAAACTAGCTCTTGAGGCCTTGTAAGTTAGAGCCCTACATTGACAAGAACTATGGTGACTATATCAGGGGAAGGACGGGGGATATCTTCTTATGCGAAGTCGAGGAACCGCTAGGGCGCAAGTAAATATAGTAGCCCTACGCGACATGAATTTCAAGGCTACTTGTCAGCACGTTCACTGCCAGACTTACGATGACAGGACAAAAAACCTCGGAGAAGTTGCCGCTTTTATGATGAAAGGACTATTTAAACAGTATACACATAAACACTGAGACATGTGGGACTGACACCAGCTATTGATAAAAGCTCCGCGAGCCAAAGTCTAACTGTAGGCCTGTTCATGATTGTACAAAGAGTTCTCGCTTACTATGTCCAAGGTCGCTATAATCGGTAGGTTTCATGGCAACTGAAGACCCTAAGTTAAGGGCCACAGCTATATATACCCTTCTAAGCATAGAGCTAAGGATGGGATGAATGAGAAAGAATCGACAATCGTGGTCCTGAAATGGATATTACGTGAGTCGCAGAAGAGTGGAGTGCAAGAATCTTGAGTATAGGCGCGAGCTCAGACTATCAATAATACTTACACTTTATGTGAATAGAATCTAGGACCGAGGCGACTTGAGAAGAATCATATCTCTCTCTCTCGAAGTGAATGTTACCAGGATGCATCGTATTTTTCGATGGGAAGGATTTTATATAGGCAAATACCATCTGTCGATGTTCCTTACGCGCTTGGCCCTTAATGCCATTACAAGTTACTAGAGGTTCGAGATACACGTATTTCATTTTTATTAACAGCATACGTTAGCACAGGAAGCGATGAAGATTCGCTACCACTATCGAAAACGCAATTGGAGCATCATTTTAATCATCGCACACATGGCTATAGATGACTACGCAGCCCTTAGAACACAGTAGAGTTGGTATTCTATAATAGGGAGCTACGTTGCAGCTTATCGTCATACTTAATTTTGTATCAGTATCTTGGCACTAGCGTTCCAGAACAATTCCACAGTCATCGGCCGCGAAACTAAATTCGAAATAATCTGTACCTTCAAGTAATTAATAATGATCGAGTGAGCGATATAACGGCAGATCGTTCACCCCCTCCGTATAAGCTAACAAGACAGACATCATAACAGCTTCACAAAGCCACTCCACAAACCGCGCGAGGTGAAGATACCCTGTGGATCAACTGCCCGTTGAATATCTCTCAATCTCTGCATATTCTCTGCCCCGTACCCTGGAAACACCTCGGCGGCCTGTGCTGCTGATGCATAATTGATATAGAGGAACGGGTGCGCAACAACGAGGGTTTCGGCCGCTTCTCTGATCCTGCGGATCGTGTTCTCCGTCATTGTGTTAACAGCAGCATCCCCACTCGCATCAGACCAAGCAGTGGAAATCAAGATGACTGAGGTTATGTTAGGAGAATAGGTTGAAATATGAAGTTGAACAGGAAGCAGTAGCTTACGAATGAGAGGCTGATCCCCTTGTATACCGAGCGAATTCCCTCCTCTCTGGTTCATAGCTGCGATTGCGGCTCGTGAAAGTGCGTAGGAAACAAGATTGGGAACTAAGCCATCTACTGATTTGATTGCCCGAACCTCTTGCTCGAAAATCTTGACTGCTTGGGTGAGGAGAGAACGGGAGGGTAACACGGTTAGGGTAGCGAATAAGTGTCTGGTGCATCACGGGTCAGTATGCCAGGAGACAAAGCATTTGCATTAAATGGGACCAGTACATACCTCGTGATACCCAATGGTTCAGATTCACGAGTCAGGTTACCCATGCTCGATATGGTAGTGCTTCTTGTTACCGTCGGTATCTGATCAATAGCCCTGAATACAGCTGGGTCACGCACAGGCTTCCCATAGCGTTGGGTGCCCGATAGAATGAAACTGTCATCCTGTGAGGCATATGTAAAGTACATGTCATAGCCCATCTCTGGGTCGCTAGTCAGAGTTTCATCAACGAAGAGATCATAAATCCTGTCAAGGACCTGTTCAGTCTGATTCTGGGAATAGGTTGTTGTAGTCGTAGAGACAGGTCCCTGGGCGAATGTACGGACAGTGAAGGCTGTCACGATCCCGAAATTATTTCCACCGCCTCTGAGTGCGAAGTATAAATCCTGGTTGTGAGTCTCATTCGCGTTGACGATTGTACCGTTTGCAAGAACCACCTTTGTCCGTGTCAGTGGCTGTCCGGTTCATATGAACGACAAGAATATGAGCACGTGAGGATAGTGCTATTTCAGAATGTTTCCCAGATGAACGTACTTCATATTCATAAACATTATCCAACGCCCAGCCGTACTTGTTCGAGAACGGTGACGTCCCGCCGCCGAGTGTAAATCCGCCAATACCGACTGTGCCGACTCTTCCACCAACAAAGGACAAATTATGAGCATCCAAAGCTTCGTACACGTGGTAAGATGTCGCACCGCCTCCAACACGCGCCCTGTTACCAGGCTTTAATATATCGACCTGTGTCATGCGGTCTAAATCCACGGTAACACCACCCACTGAGTTAGAGTCTCCAGGATTCCGCGAGTGACCACCTCCCTTGACGGAAAAGTAACACCAGTGGTGTACAAGAATGTCGAGTACCCGGGCAACCTCTACTGCAGTCGATGGCTCGACCCGGCAAGCTGGGTGAACTTCCTGTTGCTTCGCATCCCAGATCGTGAAGTTGTCGTTACCGGGATAATGAAGAGCTGATCCAAAGACAGTGGATAGTTCGGTGCACTGATTACTGTGAGTCTCAAAGAGGGGCGCAAAGCGACCGGCATCAATAGGAACTTACTGCTTGCTGGCAGTTTGCGGACACTCCGCTGCTTGGCTGAGTTTCCGACGGTATGGGAGACAGACCGTAAGCAACAGCATTTGCTCCAGCCAGGATGAATGCTGCTGATACTATTCCTCTCATCATGTTCGATGCCTTGTGAGATGATTGAGACCTGCAACACCGGGCATATATACCCTCTTTATACCAATCTCAGTGACAAGCCAGTTACTGTAGTAGGGTGATTAGCAAATGGTGTTAATTACGGTATTATAGGAATCCCATTCATTAAACCCGTTGGGAATGTAGATCCCTTTCCAAGAATGACAAAATTGCAGAGGGCTTCGAGCCACTAAAGCTCTACTGCTTGTGATGCCGAGAAAAAGATCTGTTGAGTAGTTCTAGTCTCCATCCCGTGCTTCGTAAGCCAACTCTCGGCGTGCGACACTCAAGAGGCCATACCTCATGATGCTTGCTGGTCTTATCAGACCGAATGTGTTTTCTAGATCCTCGGGATAGCCGCATTTGGCTTGGCTTGGTTCTCATACTCTATCCCGAGGGTTGATCCTTTGGGTCAACTGGGTACCATTTCCTAAGGCGGTCAAGTCTCATGCAGGCGTATGACAAGGATGGGTCCGATGAGATTGAAAATTCATTTAACTGGAACGGATTGGCTGGAACGAAGTTTAACGTTTGATCCCCCACGTGTTTCAAGTGACGCAGCGTACTCATTGACCTCACGCTTACCTTTAACCCGGGGGCCTGGGCCGACCCAATTGTCTGCAACTATTTTGTTGCAACTGTTCGTCGTTCTGTCAGCTGGCTGCATAGGCGCTACCAGCATTCCCACCAACAGCAACATGGACTACCCGAGTGCTCATCAGCTATCCCTGATTGAACGCAAAGCTGGCTCCGAGAGCAAGAAGATTTGTGTACGACAATTCTCCGAGCGCATCACAGCATGGCCAGAGGAGGATTGGTCAGGCATTTCAGACCCTAAACAGCGCAGGAGGCTGCAAAATCGGCTAAATCAGAGAGCTCGACGTAAGTCATGGTTCTGGAGTTGTGAAGCCTTGAGACCCGTATCTACGCTGTAACGCACTCGTTCCGGACCAAGCAAGTGACTGATAGATTCGCAATACAGGCCTGCGAAACAAACTGGATACTCAAGGCTCGTCTACCGACAAAAAGCTTGACAACGGTAACGATTCATCGCCCGACAAGGGGGAAGGTGCTCTGGCAGCGTCCAAGACTCTAGAACATGGTAAAAATCATTACAATATGCTTAGTGAAAGTGAAAAAACAATTCCTTTGGCAGAAATCGAACAGGTACATATTCTTGAACCAGACTCGGTCCATACCAAGAGGATATTGCAACGGCTAGAAATCATAGCGTGCACGCAGTACTTTCTTGGTTCCCCACGAACCGACATGCTGTTCCACCTGGTCCAGTTCAATTTCACAAGAGCTCTCATAGAGAACACCAGGGTTCTGGGCTTAATTTCAGAGCAATTACACGACGATGCAATTTCGCCGTTTAATGTCGCTGGTCCTTTGCCGTACGATTTCGAAGCTTCTCTTCCTTCCAGTCTCCAACCTACCATCATTCAGCGTACTATACCTCATCACCCCTGGTTAGACTTACTCCCGGTCGCGGAAATGAGGGATAATCTCATTCTTGCTGAAGATTCGTATGATGAAACTCGACTTTGCCTTGATATGAAAGGAGACGGAGACATAGACACGGGTCAAACAGGCATTATCGTGTGGAGGGACCCGTGGGACCCATCGGGATGGGAAGTCACAGAGTCCTTTGCTCGCACCTGGGGGTGGGTGCTTCGAGGATGTTGGGATCTCTGTCGCTCCACAAACTCATGGAGAGCACGACGAAATGAAAAACCTCTTTTTCGGGTATCATAGACCCTGAAGCTAGTATCGACAGGCAGACTGCTATCTATATCTCACTCCAGTAGGAGGGAGGCTAGGGCGTTCACTCTTATTTTGAGAATGAATTTTGAAGAACTATATGTCACAGACGCCTCCGGCCTTTACCATAATACACTTTAATATAATTTGGGCCCTGTGTGAGTGATGTGTTCATGGAAATTTTCATTTCAGCGTCGTAGGCGATTAATCGGCATGCGCCTCACGTTCTCACCAAAATGTCATTCCTTTATTGCACAGAGGAAGATGAAGACGCACAATAATACATTCCATACCCAAACTATCCAAAATACTTAATACACTAGATACTGAGGCACAAAAGGTCTTGACAAGCTATTCTCTCGCGTAGGCTCGTCTATTCAGGACTTGTGATGGATTGGGGTGACCGCACAAAGTCATAAGTGCCATTGGCAGCCAGGAGGAAGGATGCTTTCCCCGTCACCTTGGGATCAGGGCCGATAAAGTTTCCTGGAAAGCCAATATCGAAGGGCTTCTGGCTCTCAAGAAACTCGATTTGCTCTACTGTCAGCCGAATTTTGAGTGCCTGGATGTTGTCCTGGAGATATTCAACTTTCCGACCTCCAACGAGAGGGAACACATTTGGCGCTTTGGCCATCACGTATGCAAGCGCTATAGCAGTCAAGGATGTGATGCCATGCTCAGCTGCGACTTTTTCAAGAGCGACACTCATCCTGGCTTCCTCATCACTTTGCTCTGGATTCAGTATACTCCGGAGTCCCTCCCCTTGAGCCTTACGCCGCTCGACCTCATCCTTTCGCTTGAATTTGCCGCCACCAAGGGCATCCCAAGGTGCGAGGGCCATTCCAAAATGCCGCGCCATCGGAATAATTTCACGCTCAAAGTCGCGAAACATAACATTCCATCTTCCTTGGTAAATGCTGAAAGGTGTCTTGCCATGGGCACGGGCATACAAATTTGCTGCTGTAACAATCCAGGCTGGCGTGTCTGAGACACCCAGATAGAGTACCTTGCCTTGATCGACAAGTATCTGAAGACTATCCATAATCTCCTCGACTGAGGTAGTGTAATCCCACCAGTGGACGTACAGGATGTCGATCCAATCTGTTTGTAATTTCTTCAGGGACTCGCGAACACTCATAAACAGGCTCCGTCGGTGGTTGCCGCAGTGGTTCGGAGCCTTGTTCTTTCCGAGTTTATATGATCGGAAATCGGTGGTATACTTTGTAGCCACTACTAACTGATCGCGATTCTGGCGCTGAGCCATCCATTCGCCAATCCAAGTTTCCGACTGTTCATCCTGATAGTTGTTGGCCGTATCGATGAAATTCCCACCCGCCTCGTAAAATACGTCCAGCAGTTTAAAGGACTCTTCCTTAGTCATAGATCCCATGGAATCCTTCCAAGCATCGCCAATAGACATGCCTCCGAGTTGGAGGGGTGAAACGCGAACACCGGCTGTTGACGAGAGAGTGCGATACCGTCCTAGTTCGGTGGCCGGCTCTGGAGCAGGGGCCCAAAGATGTGCCATTGTATTCGTGCAAAATGATTCCTTCGTTAAGGTAGGTTAGGTTTGGATTGATTGGCTGATCAAATTGTTTGATCTGAATGAGCTATTTTATTGTTTATCTCACGATCTATATGTTTCTTACGGTCCTTTATATATTGCTCGCGGGTGCCCTCTAACACAGCGCAGCGAGCAAAGCAACAATCGCTCTTTGACCGCATGCCATCTTCCGCTTCGTCTGGAACCCGTTCAACGGCCTAGTTTGTCCGTGGTACATACGCTGGACTGGATATGTATAGCAGTTGGCTTTGGTGGTTCGTCCAATCAGAATAAAAGTGTCATCAGGATGCAGGTTCCATTGTTGGGCGGGGATAACAGATAAAATATTTTCGCTTGCCACTAAAGCGATCTGCGAGTCAGAAATCTTGGTTCCACCAATTAAACCGAGGTTGTCATCATCGCCCATATCTCCGTAATTCAAGCAGTGAGTTCCCAGGGTTTGCGATCGCAGTATATCGGGTTGCTGACATCAAGGTTTCAATCCGCCACCATATGTGGACGGTCATGCAGCGCTACTGAGTATGCCAAATAAATCATACATTTCCATGATAATTGGCTTGATTCACTCCCAGTAGGAGGGTTACAGAGGTTCATCGAATGGTGAGTCCTCGAAGCGGACAAGTGACCGTCAAGTGATTTGTTATCAGATAATCATAATCAAAAAACGTCATGGTAGGAAATGGTCGGGGGGTCAGCAGTCATTCAGGAACTTGTCCTCTTCTTGACTGTAGGGCCGAGCTTTCCGACCTGAGGTTTGGAAGTCCGTAGATCTTCTGACAAGCCTTGGCCGCTTGCTCCTTAGCTTTAGCTCTAGTCACAGGCCCTGTTAGTCCCACGGCCTCCTTTATCCTGCCTTCGATAACGGGTATGTCTGAAGAGCTTACGTAGACGCTCTTGATATCTCTCCTTTGTCAACGGCTCCTCACTAACCTTTTCTGCTGTGACGCGTCTTACAATACATCGGTCTTTGGCTTCATCATTCCATTTAAGGACCAGTTCGTCTTCCCCTTCGGGGATCCTTTGCTTAAAACTCTCCTCTGGCTTGGAGAACACAAAGAGAGCATTGTCCGCAAGAGCTAGTGCTAGGAGGTGCAAGGCTCCTGGGTAGGTAAGTTCATTGCAGTCCCAAATAGCAGTACCAAAGCTGTTCTCGTTAATGACCATTCCAACGCTGGTGATGGTGATAACTACATACATTGTATTCTCGGGGTCTTTCTTGTTCTTGACATACTGCTGGTCGAGCCGCTATCCGACACCCTCCAAGGAGCATTATCGGTACGAAACAATACAAGCTCAATATTCTGGTTACTGTCAGCATTTGGAAGTTGAAGTAGAGGCATATTAGAATCCGTACTTAGTAACGAAGGCCCCGTCCGACTCTTTCTGCTGATGCATTGTGTGCTGACTGGAAAAGCTTACCAGCCCTTGTCTTTGAGATGCCCTCAGATACATGCGGGTTGGGTCATATACTGGATCAGTTAGTCTGTACACGGTTTAGAGAACAGAGAATGGACTGGATCACACACGGAGTTGAGCCAGACTGCCAGAGCAATCCGGGAGCGACCGGAGCTGCGGTGCGTGCTCACTGAGCAATCGGTGAGTGGCAGCAGGGGCCCGGGGCACTCACGTGCTGCCCTCACAAAAGCGGCGGCATCCGAATCGGGGAACACGACCCAGCCCGGAGCAAAACAGTTCACTGATACACTAACTTAGTGCTCAGCAAAGCCAAGCTGCCCAACCCCGCGACCGACCCGTCGTCTCTTTCGTCTCGTACTCGTCTCTTTCTGGCCGCCGAACCCCGTCTCGTTGCAGCAGCTCAACCTCCCGCCTTCGGCTTCTCGTCGCGCCAGCACGCTGCTTCTCCTCTTTTTGCCTCTGGTTTCGGAAGTCCACAACAAAAACAATCACCGGTCAACAACCACGCCAGTTCCTAATAATAGCTGTCGCGCCGCTGCTCGCCCCATGTTGCTCTTTACTGTTCCCAGCCAATTTTCGACTCCCGCGCCAATTGCTTGCCATTGAACCGATCGCAAACTTGCTTGTCGGGTGAAAGAGAGAGAGAGAGAGAGAGAACACAGACAAAATGGCCCACACAGGCCCTGGGCGCCAGCCGAGGCCTGGCGATATTCTACTCGTGAGACGTACGAAGCACAACCCCCCTTGTCGCCTTCTTTCGACGTTTGTTCCTCTTTGCTAATGTTGATTAACCTGGTAGATAATTTCGATGCTCGCAGCGATGACGAATTGACTTTGCGACCCGGTGATAAAATCGAATTGATTGAACTGGACGAGGGCTTCGGCGACGGATGGTATCTGGGAAAGCATACAGTCAACGGGAGAACAGGACTCTTTCCAGGAGGTAAGAAGAACTTGCTTCCCCCCCCTCCGACTTGGGTCGGTCGGTCGCGCTGCGCACACACAGCTGACAACTGCAGTCTACACAACCTTACCCCCCAGGTTGGCCGTGCGACGCCCGGACACTGCCTCTTCCACCAACTCAGACTCACCGAGCACCGATAGCAGCTCTCGGTCTCCCCTTCCAGAAAGCGACAGCGCCGACGTGACAACCATGTCGCCTTCTGAAATCGAAGGGAAGAATGAGACCACCCCGCAAGCCTCAAGACAGGCCAGTGTTTCAGACTTCCACCACCACCACCCCGAATCTGAAACCGAGACTGAGGCCAGCTCTGAGGCATCGCATGAGGCGGAATCGCCAGTGCTGAAACAACCCCAGCGCTCGGCTTCGAGCCCGCTACCAGCTTCACCACCCCTCGCCACTAACATCCAGCGCACCATCACCCAAACATTTGCCAATCATTTGAAAGCTGGCGACAGCCCTGTCATGAATGAAACCCTGAGCGTCATTGATGAGCACATCACCGATCTTAGCACGCCTCGCCACAGTATCACCCAAGAGTCCAAAGCAATCACTGACTCTGGAAGTGAGTATAGCAGCCACATCGGCCATCGCCTCTCCTACATCCACGGCCAGGAAACCGACGAGGAAGAGGAGGCCGGCTTTCCAACTGAAGAGGACGTCCGGAGATGGGACCATGCCGAAACAGCTCGCCAGTTGCGGAGCATTGGCATCGATGGCCGTCATTGCGATATCTTCCAAGAACAGGAGATCACCGGCGACGTCTTGCTGGAGATGGGCCAAGAATTTTTATTGATGAAAGAGTTTGACTTTGGCGTCATGGGAAGGCGTCTAAAGACCTGGCATCGAATCAAAGCCTTCCAAGAGCAAGTCAAAGGCATCAAATTGCAGTCGCGAGGCTCCATGTCCAGTTACTATCCCGTTGACGAGTCGGAGCGATCTACCAGCCGCGCCAGTCATGCCACCACCTTCCTACCAAGAATCCCCAGTCTCTCAGCCGACCAGCGACCTCAATCATCACGAGGAGCCACGAATTCGGTGCCGATACCTGCTAGAAGGATGCCATCGCTCCTTCAATCTAGTCCCGGATCGGGACAACACGATTTATCGAATCGCCCATCCGCCGCATCCATTCGTGAGTTGAATCACTCTCGTCGCCATTCATCCATGGACTCAACCAATCGTTCGCCCGCCCTAAACCAATCTGCTTTTGCCCATCACAAAAAGGGCTCTTTCGATCGCACCTGGACTATGACCACTGGCATTCCTTCTATCATGAATCGACCAGGAACTGGGACTGCTACCGAGGCGACCGACGAAGACTTGATCATGCAGCAAAAGTTCCTCGATCACGCCGCAAGTCCAAACATGTCCCCACATATGCCAGACAGTTACGACTCGCTCGACCGAGGTTACTTTTCTGGAGGTGAAATAGAAACACGCAAGACCCGAAGATTGCTACGGAAACGTGACTCAGCCATGGCGAGTGCTAGCCATTCGAGACAGTCAAGTTTCGTTGATGACCCTTCACCTCGGCCTCGGCACTCTCGGTTTGGTAGCACTGACTCGGTTTCGCGAACCTCTGCTGCAGCTAAGGCTTACCATGCCGCTAAAGGTAGGGTGAAGAGCACTGGAAGTCAGATAGGAGATGGAGCACCAGGTCATCCGATAGTAACAAATTTGGAAGAAAAGTCCAGTGGTGGCCCTTCATTTTTCTCCCCTTTTGCTGGCCGAAGTGACAACGATAACAACAATGTTGGCCGATCCTCGCCAATGCCTTTCTCGCAGATTCGCAATGTTGGGCCGAGATTCCGGCGTGCTGTTGGGTTACGCACGACATCGGATAGTACGAATGGAGTCGCCAACGGCGAAAGCTCCCCAATTTCACCGATCAAAGATTTTGCCCCCGCTCCTGGTATTGGGCGAGCAGGCTCGACCACCCCCTCAGCCACATCTAAGAGCTCTGAACGTCATAGTACAGATGGGTCAGGCAAAGCCATCGATGGGCCATATGCTCTTGGGCGATCGAGAATGTCGACCAAAGTTAACACAAAGGCAAAGAAAGAGACCAGCGCTTATACTCGCGGATTGGAGAAGAAGAGCCCTCAGGAACAAATGGCCGGATGCGACTATAGTGGTTGGATGAAGAAGCGTTCAGCAAACTTGATGACCACGTGGAAACCACGGTTGTTTGTCCTCCGAGGCCGCCGCCTGTCGTATTACTATTCCGAGAACGACACTGAAGAACGAGGATTGATCGACATTACCGCGCATCGCGTTCTCCGTGCCGATAATGATCCTTTGACAACACTCCACGCAACAATCACCGGAGCCAAAGCTTCTCCAACTTCACCAGAAGGGTCGTCCAAATCGCCCATCGATAAAGCCTTTGATGTCTCAAGTCTGACCAAGCAAGGAGAGAGTCCTTTCATCTTCAAACTGATTCCTCCGAAAACAGGCATGTCTCGAACGGTGCAATTTACAAAACCCACAGTCCATTACTTCCAGGTCGATAATGTGAAAGAGGGTCGTCTGTGGATGGCCGCTTTGATGAAAGCAACCATCGATCGGGACTTGACTACGCCTGTGGAGACAACAAACAAGCAAAAGACTGTCAGCCTGAAACAAGCACAATTAATGAACCAGCGACCTCCCGCCCTTATGGAAATCGAACCGGTCCCAGTGCCCGCCCCCGTCCCCGTCCCCTACCCAGAGGAGGTTAACGAGGACGACAGCGGCTTGAAGATCCAAGGACTGAATTTGGAAAGATCAGCTGCAGAAGTCGATTCCACCCCAGACGGAGAGCCGACTGAGGAAGTAGAAAACGCTTCGCCGCAGCCGGAGCAGTCAGAACAGCCAGAACAGCCAGAACGTCCAGAGAGGCCAGAGACCGTGGCGCTACCAGAGACTCTGGCAGAATCGATATCATAAGCACATATTCACTCGCTAGCCCGGGTTGGGCTTGTTTTTATAATACCCCTTTTTTGGTATTTTCCCTTCTTTGCCTGCTTTCTCAACGACCGAAAAATTTTGTCAACAATCTACGCTGGTCATAAAGGCGTCTCCTTTCTTTTCTTTCAATATACCCCATGCTTGGAATTTCAAACTTCATTTTCCACGAGCCTCTACTGCCATCACGTATGCGCCTATGAGAAATACGAAAGTTAATGGTTGCGGATACATGTTGTGATACTAGTTGCATGTTCATTTATGTACTCGCCTTTTGAAGTTTTGGCCGTTTGCCCGTTTGAAAACTTATGATACATTTGTGTACGGTGTTTTTCTTATTGTGTAATGCCAATTTAATTTATAATACTATTTTTTCTATTCTATTTCTAATCAATACTATCAATTGGTATGGATGTTGCGACCAGACGCTGCTAGCTGTATTCGGCTATTTGGTGTTTTTTTGCCGCGGAGATGACGATCAGCGGAAGTCCACATGGACGTTCAACTTTCACTGTATTATTTACGCCCTTTACGCCACAATCCCCCTCCTTTTGCATTTTTACGGAGTAATGCAATGCTTTATTTACTCAATTATGGAACACAGTTGATAGCCATAGCCACACAATAACAACGCAAGCCTTCCATGTCCCTCCGCGGGGTGCTGCAGCGGATTCTCGCCCTCCTATTGCCGCTGTCCGTCGCATCCACGCTCTACCTCTACCTGTACCCAATCGTCCAGCAATGCGCGTTCCCAATCCCATCAACCAAGAACAATGCGCACGATCTGTCATTGACGCTTGCGGCAAACGGGGTGATTAATACGTTTTTCCAGCATATCGTTGCTGCGGAAAGTCAACACAACATCCACCCAGAACCAGCCATCTTCCGCCTCCTTGTTCTCGCGGATCCGCAGATTGAAGGCGACAGTGCGCTTCCGCGCCCAGAGGATCAGTTTGGCTCGCGATTACGGCGGCATTGGGGGAGGATACGGTCTGTTTTGTCTGACAAAATCAGTACCACCGGTGGGAGTGAGAACGTGGCCGCGAGCGAGCCCGATATCTCCTCTGTGACTTCGGTTTTGAACGACGTTGTTTATACGATTTTTTACAAGGATATCCCATCTGCTATTCGCGCGGGTTTAAAGCGTGTGGACTTGGTTGGCAACGACTATTATTTGGCACATATATACCGCACGTTGTCGTGGTGGAGCCGCCCTACACACGTTACTGTGCTGGGGGACTTGATCGGGAGTCAATGGGTGTCAGACCAGGAATTTGAGAGACGCGCGGGGAGATATTGGCGGCGACTGTTCAGCGGTGGCGAGAGGGTCAGTGATGATATTACGGTTACTGGAAAGAAGCCCTTGACGGAGGAGGACGACGGCGATGATGTGCCTCTTGAGGAGGCTGGCCTTGAGCCATTGAGTCGATTTAATTCCTCCTGGTCCAGGAGGATTATCAACGTTGCGGGGAACCACGACATTGGATACGCGGGTGATGTGTCTAGACACCGTCTGGACCGCTTTGAGCGGGTCTTTGGACGTGCCAACTGGGACATTCGATTCCAGCACCCTCCGCTTGAGGGAGGAGGTGAAGAAGAAAAAGAGAAGGACAAAACAGGCGAGAACGCAGAAAACAGCCGCATACGGCCTACGCTGCACATAATTAACCTCAACGACCTTACTTTGGACGGGCCTGTTTTTGATGACGAGATCCAGACCGACAGTTATGCATACATTAATGACCTCATCTCCCACCGCTCCTATCCGGTCGAAGATGAGACGTCCTTCACGCTGCTCCTGACTCATGTACCTCTGCATAAACGCCAGGGCATATGCGTAGATGGACCGCACTTTTCATATTTTAACGACGATGATAAAAACGACAATCCCCGGTATAAAAAGGGCGGTCTCCGCGAACAGAACCATCTGAGCGACCATGCCAGTGGGCCCGGGATTCTCCAGGGGATATTTGGAATGAGCGGAGACGCTCATACCGCCGCTGCTGGCGGACGCGGTCGACGGGGCTTGATTCTGACAGGCCACGATCACGAGGGCTGCGACGTCGTCCACTTTGTCAACCGCACCTCTCTCGAATCAAGTGATGGCGACTCGAGCGAGCATGACACCGACAACTCAACCCCGCAGTCCTGGCACTGGGACGCCGCACGATATTCCCCCTCCACTCTGAAAAGCAATAGCGATAATGGTAACCCGTCGATCCGTGAAGTCACGCTTCGCTCGATGATGGGCATGTACGGAGGCAACGCGGCGCTGTTGTCTCTGTGGTTCGATGCTGATCCAGAAGTGAATCGCTGGCAGTATGAGCTGCAGATGTGTGCGGTCGGTGGCCAGCAGATCTGGTGGGCGGTCCATGGGCTGGCGCTGGCTTGTTTGGGTGGTGTGCTTTTGGTGCTGCTGCTTTGGGTTGCTGAGACTGGTTTTTCTACAAATACAGCAGAGAAAACAAGGAAGGTGGTGTCAAAGGACCGCAAGTAGATCTTTGTATATATTAGTTGGAGCAGTGCGGTATATAATATCTAATTGTACATCAATGTAGTTTACTCTAAAGAAGAATTTTATTCGAATTGAAAATATACGCTTGCTCTTGCTTGCTTGTCAATGTTGCTTGTCAATGATTATGGGATATCTGTAATTGCATAACATGGGAAAAAAAAAGCTCAACCCCGGAACTCCGTGAACGAACTCCAGCCATGGGAAATATCGATCAATATGATGACATTGAAAGTGAAAAGGAAAAAAGCACCGAGCAGAAAACTGACCACCCGGGAAGATAAAGAGAATATTTGGTCATGTCTGTGTCCTTGAATCACGCCTAGATCAATGCAGCCTTGCTCAATTGCCTTGCTTGTTTGCCGCTTGGAATATGCCTAGAAAAGAGAAAAAGGAAAAAAAAAAAAAAAAAAGAAAAAAGAAAAAGTAGATGGCAAATCGTAAATAACACAGCCACAAATTTATGTCGAAATTTGCAGTCAAAAGATATTTGCAAAGAAACACAAAAAGTTCATGAAGAGAAATACCAGGGTTAATCGGCAATCGGGGTGATCGTTTCGTCATGCATGGCATCATCGTCGGAATTGGTATTATGATCAAAGGACAAACCGTCCTGATTTATAAACGGCTGGATCTGAAATTGAGGGGGGCCCAGTGGTGCTGCTGCTTGGCCATGTCCATGGGACTGTGTGAGGTGTGGTAATGGGGCGAGGGAGGCTTGCACATTGCGACTACTACCACTACCATCATGGACCAGCCCCAGGAAATCGCCGGCGTATTGGGCAACATCGTTTGCGAGTTTCTTGTCGAGGATATCCTCCAGCATTTCCATGTCTCGCTTCCACTTTTCTTCCTTTTTCGCCTTTTCTTCCTCCACGCGTCGGCAGGTGCCATCCTCTTCCCGCAGCTTCAAGCAATTGGGACAGAGGTAGTTGACCTCGCAATGCGAGCAGGTGCACGGGGGGTACTTGTCGATGCAATCCTGGCACACGTAAATCGAGCAGCTGGTGCATTCTCGCAGCACGCTGTTGCAGCGTTGTCGCTGGTCGCCAATGGGCCTGTATTGAGGACAGTAAAAGGACCGACAGCCTTGCCACCTGCTAATCTCAGCTGCTGCATCGTAATACACAGAAGACCGCGATGAGGATCTCGACAAGTTGGAGGTGGTTGGAGATTGGCTGCGACCGGCGGTCTGCCCACTCACTGAGCTGTCTTCGGCCTGCCGTTGAGCTCGAATGAAATCTTGTAGGACTTCGGGATGCATTCCGCCTACCCCTGGAGCGATGTGATCACCGGCTACGCTGCTCGACGCAGATGGAGAATCTCGATTCATATTCGGAGCGACCCCTTGTGGCTGAACCTGGGCTGGGAAAGGCGTAGCAGGGCTTGAACGTGATCTTGTCGCTAGCCCACCGTTGTTGGAAATTCCAACGGAAAGGCCTGCTTTCCCAACGGTGGAAGCTTGATGACTCTGTAAAGTGATCTTTTCGAGGGCAAGGTCTCGATATCCACAAATTCTTAGGCGGAGTCCACGAAGGTCATGTTCTTTGCAGAGAGGTTTCAAGCAACCCTTGCACGGCACTTTCCACCGGGTCGAGTTGTAGCATTCCTTGCAGAGATTGCGTGGACAGGTCGAGGCCAAACGCGTCGGGGGGCCAAAAAAGTGCTTTAAAAATTCGATATGCCCTATTTCTGATACATTGTCCAGGTCACTTGTATCATTTGAAAATTCTGGGTCTTCCCAGCCTTGTCCCCTTGGTAAAGGCGCAGCTCGCACCAAGTCAACGTCTCGTGTCGTGGTACCGATGCTGATTCCTCCACCTCCCGAAAATATAGGCTCGGTGCAGCACCAGGAAAACTCCAGGTTTGGATACTGAGTAGGGGTGGTCGGATTTGGCGGATTGATGTTGTCTACATCTGGGTTGGGATCATGCATGATACACGGGGACGTAACGGAGTTTGGCGTCCACCACAGAGACTGGGATGTAGATGTGGCTGGAATAGAGGCGGTTGAATTTGGTGCATACCTCCAACTGTATGCACAGCTTGCACACAGCGTTTTTCGACACCCAGTGCAGTGCATTAGGACGCTGCACTGCTCACAGCGCTCACCAATAGCCTCGGCGCATTTATCACACTTGATACCATCGACAAACGACGTATGACTCTGGCGTAGATGAGCCGGAACAAACTTCCCTTCCCCACCGCCAGGTCGATCTCCTGTCCCCAATGGCTCGCCGTGAAATCCCGTCTCCCCTTGTTCCCAGAGTCTCCCGTCTTTCCTGCCATATGCAATATATCGCTCGCCTGGAGACCCAAGCCAGTTCTTAGATCTCCATAAACGATCAAAAACAACCCATACCTCTGGAGCACCATGCGGAACTCTCATGGAAACGTAGCCTCGTCGTCGAAAACACCGTCCCGCAGGCGTACTGCACCAGGCAGTATCAGTCCAGATTCCGAGTTTATGGCACACGATAACAAGATCATGTGTAGGCCCTGAATCAGAGTCTCGACGCATCAACGAAGTAGTCAGGTAAGGGCGACGTCGATGGTGACGACAGCGATATGTGTATAGGCTTTTCAAAGCGAGTTTCTCCCGACTCGGTGAAGTTCCAGTGGTATTTTCCTTTATTAGCCCATACATTGTGAGATATGGAATAATGTGGTATTTCAGAGAAACGTTCTTGCACCCGCGCACTGAGAGGTGTTCTAATGTCTGCCGCATTGTGTGTAAAACGACGGTTGTGAGGGTCTGGCCCGATACCGCAGTGTTATCCAGTTCAAGACTTTTCAAACAGGGGCTTATGGGCATCACAACCGTCATCAAAAGCTGATCTAGGGCGTACGGTCGCGATTGGCGAGGGGCAGAAGGGTCGGGGCTACCGGCGAGAAGAGGGCGGTTCTGAGAGCCTGATGGGAAAAGCAGGCGAAAGGATAGATATTTCCATGCTGTAGGGTAAGAAGAGAGGAACCTGCGCAGGTATGAGGATGTTTGGTATAGCTGGAAAATTGTATGTGTCGGGATTTGTTGGAGGAGGGACTCAAATATGGGCGTGTGAGTCGAAAACACTCGTTCAAAGGTGGATAGTTGGAATCCGGCGGCATCATCGCCTAAACACACGGCGACATCTTCGTCGGCATTATCCCCAGCAGCCACGCTGCCGATAATCGACTGCTGTCTGTCGTTGCTCTCGATCTCGAGACTCATCATGGCTGGATGGTGCCGAGTGCGAGCGATAGAGGGTTCGTCGGCGAAGTGGGTGCAGCGGCCTGCATCCTCAGAAAGAGGGATTCGATGAAGGGGCGTTGACAATCTGCCGCGGAAGATTGATATACATCTGGCTCGAAGCTGTCGTCTGCTGGAGGCGAGGGGAGTGAGTGCTGTGCCAGGGAGTCGAGTCTTCGAGGAGTCCGCGTCCTGGTTGCGGCTGTTTGCTGGTGGAGTCCGCCAAGACCTGCAAATCTACTGTCACGCTTGTCGCTCCTTATTATCATCACTTTCGCACTCTCTTTGTCCTCGACACGCAACAGTAGGGATGCTTTCAATAATAATTTACTCGCCTCGTTATTGAACTTACTCCGACGGCGGCTAGTTTCTTAATAATAGCCCGCAATGCTTGTCTATTTATAAATTCTTTCTACCCTAGTGTCGATCGGCGGAGTTGCCCACCGTGTATCCCCTCGCAATCCCTTTACGCCCTTCCACGACAGCAGTTCCACCAGGCTCGCCGTCCTCTTCGTATTTGATCTCGAAATCGCTGCCCAGCCCTTGCCATGTCCTCTGGGAACGCAGAAACTCGGCCCCAGGAGAGACCGTGCTCCCGATGGTAGCCACGTCGCCTTTGGCTCGTTTGGCCAACGCTGTTCCGTTTGATAACGCGTTTGCAGCACGCCTCGAAGTGCCATTTGTTAAGTGTTGCATAGGACGGGAATTGGTGACAAATTGACCAGTGCGCAGGTTGAATTCTGGTGGGGCAGATTCGAAATCCGACGTGTCATCCTCGCCGTTATCTGGTGCTCCCGACTGGGTCTCGTGCAGTTCTTGGCTGGCATCAGGAGACAACGGCTTAGCATCTAGAATAGCCTGATAATCGCCTCGCCATGCACCGGTCCAAACACGGGTATCGTCACTTTGGAGAGCAAGCTCAAGCTCGTAGGGGGTGATGATCGGCTTCCAAAAGTCTTTGGTGTCCACCAGGGAACTTTCCCAACACCCAATGACAACCCAGCCGTCAATCTCACTGAAATTCGCTACTTTGGCTGCGTTCAGCTTCCCGACTACAAACATGTAGCTCTTCTTCCCGGCAGCGGCAATCTGCTTCTTCACATGATCCACGATATGCAGGTAGTTTTTGACGCTCAGAGTGTTGATTAATATGCCAAAAATGGATGCCGTGCTCAACGAGACCAGGGTTCCATAACGGCGACGTAGGGCTGCAGCAGTGGATGCCTGAAGTGGCTTGACATCCTGGCCAGACTCTGCTTTTGCAGCGGGATAGATATAGATTGCGGCGACTTTAGACGACAGGGTCAACAAAAGTGCAGTTGGAGGCTCCGAGATGTAAAAGAGCTGCCAGTCGCTCAGCGATTCTGGCTGGTCCCTCACGACCTCCGGTACCGTTCGGTTGGGGATCGCAGATGAGGGATCATGCACGACCTGAGTCGCGAAGAGATTGGTATAGCCTTCTTCCACCAGACGATCGTGTACGGCTGAAACGTGGTCGGAGTACATGACATCGGCTGCAAGGATGATCTTTGAAGACAAATCTGTAAACGTTTCTTTGAAGGCTTTCACAAGCGGATCCAAGGGCAGGGGTCTATGCGTGAAGACATGGATAACCGGTAATCTCGACGTAGGTGACAAGCAAGCTCGTCCATAATGCACGACAACGTCTGCATTGACGTGTTCAGCGGCAACTTCGTCAACGCAGCAGTTCCCGTATGACGTGTCGGCCAGAATATAGAACCTCGTTGGTTCCTCATTCTGTGACGAATTCCCTTCTAAGCTTATTTGAGATACTTTCTCCATCACATCTGACCCGAGTTCCTCTCCGGATCCATTCTCAACAGTGGCCGCGCTGTTACTGCTTCGCCCATTAACGTGTAGGTCCTTTGTCTGAATTCCGCGAGCTAATAGCTGAAAGACCCGGGGAGCGTCAGGGAGCATGTCGTCTGGGAACTGGAGCGCGATGCGCTTCCATCGTCCTTGTCGGATTTCCGTCAACGTTCGCTCGACATCGTAGATGATCGACAGCTCTTCGTCGGAGCGGGATGCGGCGCCCAGAGTGTCTGCCACGGGCTCTGTAGCGTCCAGCAAATACGCATCTGGCGTTGATAGGATAGGTGCGGACTGCATGGTGACAGCCTGACCTGACGAACCCAGTGCCTGCACGGTCTATATCTCAAACGGCGCGAAAGTTCAAATTCCTCTTGTTGAGCATGTAGCGGGGTAATGTGAGTTAATCGGGAATTTTTTCATAGAAGCCTCGATCTGCGGCTCCACTCTTAGCGGCCTGATTGGACCATTTATAGATCACCAAATAGTAATTGCATTGCTCGTCAATTGATTTTCTTTTACTGTATATACTCAAATGTTATTTAAGTAAAGACAATATACGTGCTGGTATTCGACGAATGAATTCTAATTCAACTGTGAAGCACCAGTAGCTAACTAACTACAGGTCAGCTCTGGCCGGCTCTCCAGCCCAGACTCTGCGGATCAACTCGCGAATCGGAGCCCTCTCGATTTCTCGAGGGTTCCAGTAAGGGTTGCTGATGGCAATGTCAGCCGCCTTGTCGATATCCTCTTCCTTCATACCAAAGTCCTTCAGCCCTCGTTTCACATTAAGCTTTGACAAGAGCACATTCAAGCCATGGACCGCGTCTCCGTTGCTTTCTGGCAGGGCCTCGGCAAGCTTCTGAATGGCATCTGGTATCTTTGGGGCATTGTAGGAGATTGCGTGTGGCAGCACAGCGGTATGCGTTTCCGCATGGGGGAGATTGAAACTACCGCCCAGCGTATGGCACAGTTTATGGTGGATCGACATTCCTACGCTGCCGAGACAAGTGCCGCACAGCCAGGCTCCGTAGAGGGCCTTGGAGCGCGCTGACTGTGAATATGGGTCTTGCACGATTTCTGGAAGAGAGCTAGCAAGTGCCTTGGTTCCTTCAATTGCCAGGATGTTGATGATAGGGTTTGTGTTGCGCGCATAAAGAGCCTCGACTGTTGAAACGGACATGGTCAGTAAGTTTAAACGAGGTTTTTTTGCTCTTCGAGAATATGGCATACCAGCATGAGCAATGGCGTTCACGCCACTGGTCGCGCTCATCGCCGCAGGAAGAGTCATGGTCAGATCGACGTCGTAGATGACTGTGCCCGGCAAAATTTTCGGATCACTTCTGGTCTTCTTTACCCCATTTGCAGTCTCGCCCAAAATCGGCGTCATTTCACTTCCGGCATAGGTTGTTGGGATACAAATATGCGGCAACCCAGTGCGGATACTGACGGCCTTGCCCAACCCGATGGTGCTTCCACCACCAATGGAGATGACCGAATCTGCCCCTTGCTCCTGTGCATACTGGAGGGCCTTTTCGGTGACATCGGTGGGTGTGTGCATGGTGGCATTGCTGAAGATGCCGGCGATCTTTCCGTTGAGCACTTTCTTCAGGGCTTCCACCTGGCCGATCTGCTGCGGCGTTGATAGCAGGAGTGGTGCAGAAAGATTAAGGCGAGAAATCTCTTCTGGCAGCTTTTGCAGGGTGCCTGAGCCAAAGACCACACGTCCGGGGTTTGGGTTGTACTCGAAGGAGTCCATTGTGGGCGGTTATCTTGATGTCCTCTGATTGTAGAATGGTGAGTATGCCAAACCAGAAGCTACTAGCCTAGCCAGCCGGGGAAAGGAAACTACAGTGGAATGAAGAGAGCACAAGAGAATATAACGAAAATGCAACCATGGTCGTCGCTGGTACTAATGGTACTATAGTCATCCTCCCCGGAGTCTTCAGCATGAGCGGAGAAGAAACACTGGGGAAGCCCCTCATCCGGGCCTACATCCGATGCGCATATATCCGATTACTTCGACAAAGACTTGTTACTTATTTCCGTATTCGTTTTTTGTTATTTATTTATTTATAGACACTTTATGTGCAGCTCCAAATATGACAAGGATAAATTTTTTTTTAAAAAAAAGAAGGTGGAATCCTAAACACCGCGCCATGCATGTCCATACAGACTGTCTGTAGTAGTAATAGCTCTTCGGTCCCGCTTCCGACAGAGTTGTTCCGCGGCTTAATCCATGTCCGTAAACGCCATTACGTGCTGTGAGTTTCCTCCTTTCACTTTGGTGCGCTTTCTCTTCTTGCGCTGCTTGTTTTCTTTCTCCTTGTCGCTGTCGTCGCTGTCCTGGCCTTCCCCGTCGCTATCGTCGTCGTCATCATCGTCCTCGCTGTCGCCCATCATGTGCTTTCCAAGCACACCGTTCGTGGCGCCCTCCTCTTCGTGCCACACCTTGACGATCTGTCCACCACCGCTGATCATGCGTCCTTCGACATCGAATCCAAGAGCCGTAACGCCCTCAAGCTCGTCATGTTGTATGCGCGAAACAACCTTGTTCGACCCAATGCGGACCAGAGCGATCTGGCCATCGTACTGTCCCACCGCAATCATCTTGCCGTACCCCAGCTCATCTGGGACCACTGTCAAGGATTCAAGAGCTTCGCCTTCTCCAGCGCTTCGCCCAACGTAGATCCTCTCGTCCTGGTCGTCCCAGACTCCCTTTTCCCATAGCGTCAAGACACCGGTGCCACTGCCCACGATGATTTTCTCGCCAACGCTGGTTCCAGAAGAAGGCAGGCCGCCAATGTAAACAGAGGAGACCAACTCTTCTCCTTGGTCTTCGCTGCGAGCTATGACGCCCTTTCGTAGATCTGTAGCTGCCAATGTGGTGCCTCCCGTTGTAATCCATTGCTTGCTAAACCCCGAGGTGCTTGTCTCTGAAGGTGGTAATGGTGTGAGAGACGAAATATAGTCGTCGTGCGGATGATATGTTTGTTCTGGACGTGCTGATACTGGAGAATAAGGGATGCGCAGGTCGTAGACGTGGAGAGCGCCCGAGTCGGTGCCGAGCAACAGGTTCTGGGGAGACAGCGCGTGAATTGTGCACGGATAGTCGTTCTCGACTCTGGTCCTAGAACAAGCGATGCGTCAGCAGAGGAATTAGAAACTGAAAGAAAAAAGTAGACCAACTTTGTCCGAAACTGCGGAATAGCAATCTTGTTCTCGACGACCCCGGTCTCAACCTTGGCCGCCTTCACAATGCCATCAGTGCCGGCTGAATAGAGCGTCTCTCCTCCAATGCCGAAACCCAAGCATCTGCAGCTGCCCTTGTGTCTCCGCGTCGACCAGATCGTGTCAATGTGGCCTGTCCCGTTGACAGAAGACGAGCGCTGCGACTCTGCGTCGTCGTCGGTGGATGGCAATCGGAATGTCTGCACATGGCCGGAGGACAAGCCCACCGAGACAATCGGCTCCTTGGGGTGAATTGCCTGGGCGAACAGGTCTGCCTTGAGCGGGAAGCTGCAGACAGTGTCGAACATTGTGGTGTTTTGCTGTACAAAAAAAGATGCAGAGCGCAGAGCTGGAAAGCTGAAAGCTTGGATCTCTCTCTCTTTTTTTTATGCGTGCGGAGTTTTCTCCACTGGCGCGAGCTGTTTGGGCTTAGTGCATCGCTTTCCCCGCAGCACCGAATTTCCCCTTTGGGCAATCAGTTCAGTCTCAGGAGAATAATATTAATGTGATAATTAGTTGATTCGGAGTTTTGTCGCGTTTTAAAAGTGGTTGAATCGGCGATTGTGATCTTTGACTAGTCACCGTACACTAGTAGATCGATAAACTAGGCTGCGGCTAAGAACAACTTTTTGTTTTTGTTGATTCTGATCTTTTACTCGATTCAACTCTTGGCAAACACATGGTCAGCACAACATCACCATGTCAGGCCTCGAGGCCATCGGCGTTGCTGCTAGCATCATCCAGATAGCTGATCTCGGGGCGCGAGTATCGATCAAACTCAGCACATTCTACCACAAAGTCAAACAGGCCAACGACAACATCCAGAACCTCTCCACCGACGTTGCGCTCACCTGCACGGTTCTGAAGCAGCTGGGTGACAGTCTCCAGCAAGATGAAAATGTAAAACTATATTCTCCAGACGCGTTCAGCGTCGCCAGGGACATCATGGGGGAATGCGACAAAGTCTTTCGGCAAATTGAAAGTGCGATGGAGGACGACATCAGCGCCAGTGCCAGCACCAATAATAATACATCCTCTGTGAAATACCACGTCCGGAAAGCTGCTCGCAAGCTCCATTTTGTGTTTTTGGAGCCCCAGCTATCCGTGTTGCAGAGTAACCTGGACCGTTTGAAATCTACCATGCTGCTCATGCTAAACGTCATCATCTATGCTGGTCAGGTCCGGAGAAAAGAAACCGAGATCAGTCAGCAGGAGCAAAAAGAGATTATCGAGATTCTGGCAGACGAGCAGAAAATAAAGACGAAAAGATATCAGCAATTACAAAAGGCAATTGAATCTGCTGGTCCTGAAGAAAGGACACGAGCGGCGCCACCATGTAGCTCGCAAGACGATAATGCTTCTTTCGGCGTTTTGGCCGTACAAAACAAAATCGAAAACGCGGACGAACCAATTCCGGAAGAACTGGCCAAATACGCCAATCTCATAAAGTCCTTACTGATGAGCGTCGATGAAATGAAGCTCGCATTAGACAAGGCTCGTTACCAGCGAATCAGGAACGGGGTTCTTACTATCCATGATAAGGAATTGCCTCCATTCCAAAGTCAACATGGGAATTCTACTTGCAGCAAACTTTTTGACGGGCCCTTGTTTGAACGGTACCTGACCTATAACCCCTTTTCTTTTACCACAACTAACATTCAATGTGTTCGAGTAGTCGTGAATCTGGCGAAGACGCAGAAGAACGTCTTCTCCTTGCGATCGAGTACGAAGCTGATGACTTGCGGAGGCGTCTTCACGCAGTCGCAGAGCATGGCGAACGTCTTGACACGATTACTGTGAAATCTTCTAAGCCGGTTATGGCAAGAGCAAAATTCACAGAGAGGGCGAGATCAACTACGCTTGGCCGAACGAAGACAGCCGTTACTTACCCATTCCGGAAAGTAGGAGAATTCTTCTCGCGGCTGGTGAACCGACCAAAGCACAAAAATGTTATTGAAGCAAGACCACAGGCGATTTCCCTAGGGGATGAATCTCCAGGACGGGGAACTTCCGATCGCCCAATATTTGAACTACCAGGGTCAGCTGTGATAGTGGGGGATGCAACGGCCGCCGCCGCCGCCACCGTGGGTGGGCAGTCTACACGGTCAGATGAACAAGGGGTTGAATTGTCACTGTCAGATTCCGACACTACCCCTTCGGGGAGTGCACAAATGCCTCTAATTTTTGGCGACGACGATAGCTTGGCTGAAAGGAACGGGGAGGGAACGGAGATAGTGAGAGATTCGAGGAAGCAACAAGTAGTAGAAGAAGTGCAAGATCTGATCCTCAAATGGACTACTTTGGATGTGTCCGAAATTGAATAGGCTTTGATTCTTACTTGTTAACAACTACATGTAGATAGTTATCTATGGGAATAATCAGGTGGAAATAGGGTTTAAACATGTGATTATATGTTGTTACTTTGATACTTTATATACTGGGAATAGACCCATGAATACACGCCTTGCATACTCATAGATGGTATAAAGATAGCGGTCATCCATCTACAATGGCATACTGAGTTATTGTGCTTGTAATCGGCGTGTGGATAGTCGTTGTACTCGTCACGGTGACAACAGCAGCCGAATATGCAATTCCGGGAGCAGCCATAGATTTTGTCGTGATTGCTTCCTTGACCTTTGTGTGAAACTTGGTGACGTATTTGGTTGTGTATTGAACGATTGTCGATGTGAGGGTAGTTGTACCATCAATGTGAACTTTTGTAAACACCTTGGTTTTAGTGACCCATATCTGATTTGAACCATATTAGCGACGACTCATTATAATAATAAATCGTAAATAGGACAAAAGGGGGTTTGTTACCATTCGCGGCGGTATGGTTTCAGTAACAATTTTTGTTACGCGAGGCTGAGATATAAGATAGGGCATAATGCAGGAGCATGCTGATGAAGTGTCTCCAGGGCGTCTGTCATACAGGCGGACTGCATCCAGTCCGGTTTCTGAAATAACGGGGGCTGCGGTCATAATAGCATCGGTGTGAGGTATCCAAGAATTTGAGGAAGCAGTGGACGAGAATTTTGGAATATTGGATCGTCTCCACCTATTCATGACGGGGCCCGGTTTCATCGATGGAGACGGAGACGGGGATGGAGATAGAGTGAAAGGTGCAGAAGAGTTTGTCGTTTTTGTGGATGTAGAGGAATCGTAAACAGAGCTTAACGTAAGAAAAGTAGAAGGTGTAGTGGAAGGCGGCGGGGAAATATCAGGGTGAGTTATCGTGGTGGTGTATACAGTACAGCCTGGCACGGGTGGAACGCTAGGGCCTGCGCTGCTATCTGGAGTAACGGCAATAGGAGGAATAAAGGTTGATGGAATAGGAGCAGAAGAGTGAGAGATCGAAGCAGAAGGTACACTAGGACTCGTGCTAGTATACGTAGCAGTAGCAATAGCAGGGGGGAATAGAGAAGGAGCAGAAGACAGCAAAAATAGCGCTGTGCTAGTCTCTGTTGTATAACTGCTTAATCCAGGAGAAGCAGAGCTAGGTGTGATACTAACTGCCATTGTAGAGACGATAGTGACTGAAATGGGAGAAGATGACAAAGATGAAGCCCTACCAGTCCCCGTTGCATTATTTCCCAGCGGTGTTGATGTCAGGCTGCTTCCAGTCATTGTTGTAAATTTGGGCCTTGTAGATATGAAAGGAGCCGACGATAGTATAGATGAAGGCGTGATAGTTTCTGTAAAATAATCCGATGCAGTCGTCGTGTTATTACTTGCGGTACTTGCCATCCCTGTAGATTTGATAGATATGAGAGGTGTAGAAGGTAGTAACGACGAAACTGTGACGGTTTTTGTGGAATAGTCTGACAAAGGCACTGTCAAACTGCTTATTGCACTTGTTGCTGGTGGCGGCTTGATGCTCGTAGTGATTGGCACCCCAGTAGTTGCAGTCGATGGCAAGGATGCAGCCGTAGCTGTTGTCTGGAAAATAGTTATCGTAACGGTATTGTAAGTGGTAGTGCCAACGGCGGTGATGGTCCGAATAGCCGTTGATGTGCGAGTCTCAGGGGAAGGGGCTGAGGTCACCGTGACTATCACTGTGCTATAACTCGTAGAGTCATAGATAGCACTCGTAACAGTTTTGGTCTCTGCATATTTGACAGTATTGGTTAGTCTAGCCACATCGAGCGAGCCGATGGTGGTTTCGCGATCTATCTCTGTGGACAGAGTAGTCGGATCCGAATCTATAGAAGTCGTCATAAAGATTGTTTTTGTAGTCTCATCCCCCAGGTATGAGGCACATTCCTTGCGAGCACCCTTCAACTCTCGCAGAAATCTGATAAGCGGGTCGTCTAGGTCGCAAGAACGCCCGGATACCAAGACGCTCGCGAAGAAGGAAAAAATCAGTATAAACAACAACAGTTTGTGCATGTTTAGAGACAGGTATTAGTCCCCAGGGCATTTCCTTTCGAAAAAATCATTGTTTATACCGTGCTGGTCAACTGGTGTATATATCAACTATATGACGGCTGGTAGAGTTCTCAAACACGATGATCTTCAGTGGCCTGATGAAATTCCAAGTGCCGACTTTCAGTAGCGTTGAATAAAGAAGACACGTATATATTATTCTATTAATATCTTGCTACAGCAATCACTGGATAAAATTGTCAATAGGCTATATAGAAGACCCATATGCAAGAAAGCACTATTGATGTCTGTTTCGGGAAATGACAAGGGACAACATCAATGAGCCACGTACCCAGGTTTCAAAGCAACAACCTCAAAGCAACCACAAAATATAAATTTAAAGGTCACAAGCGGGGTCGACTAATCTACCATTTCGTCATCAACCTCGTTCTAAACGGGTAATGTCAAGTGGTAGCTGGGGCTTCTCGATGGCCGATGTACATCAACGTTACATGTGGACACACTCGACTAGTTACCTGCTGCTCTTTATAGTATTCCGATATTTAGTAAATCAAAAAAATAACATTTCTGTCAATTATAAGTAAACTACCAATATTTTCCATATATAGAATTAATTTCCCAAATTGGAAATTCCGTGCCCTGGTCTACTTCACCATGACGCCGGCGTGCGGCAACCCTAAACCCATGCCATTTCTTCCTTTCCACAACATTTCATTTATTTCCTCACTTCTACTACAAACTTTTATGCAGGATAAATTGGTCCACAGTAAGCATCCAACCAACGCTTTGCTCTCATGGCAAACACCTGTTCCAGAGCGAAGCCGGCAACAAAGGGACATCTACATGCAACACGTGGATTTCTTGTCTATTAAGGGAGAATATCTCAAAATTGCTCGAGAAGGGGCCGAGATACGCTAGTTGATAGCGTCTCCAAGCCAGTCGCCGTGTCTTATGTCTTCTCTTCAAAAATGCCGGCCTACCACTAGGTAATTGGAGAGAGGGGGAAAAGCATAGCACATATATTTGTTGCTTAATCGACATTTAACATTTGTTTTTCTGAAACATGGTAATAATTTTCAGATGCAATAGTATTTAAACGTCTATTAAAAAATATACGCCATTTATATCCAACCCCGTCTTCTGTGCCAATGTCACTTGCAGCACTTGAGCTTCGCCATGGCCGCTTCCACATATAAATGCGTGGTTATCGTATGCTCGACACTGCTAAAAAAACAGCTCAAAACAGCCCCATCTGCATTCAGACAAATGCCCTCGGGCTAGTCAACCATGTTGGTTAAGTTTAATATACCAACACCACTCCTCGCAAAAAGTGATATCAAAGATGTACCTCTGACTGCACGTCTGCCTCCGCTGGGATATCAGTACTCACTATCAAATCTTCCCACTCATCACAAAGCTTCAAAGTAGCTTGACACTTTTCTCGTACAACCTGAAGACTATCCGAACCTAGGGGCAGCCGCGGCGGAAGAGTCTTTCCTTTCGCCATCCCGGAACTGGTCAGAGTCTCGATCATCCTAGCCACACCCTTGACTGGATCGCCCTTCTCATTGCGGTATATACCTTTTTGTCGTAGGACTGTTGCGTTATTAAAATTTTGGTATTCCGGTAGATTTGTTGGGAGGTGAACAATGTTTTTGGACGAGAATATCTCCGTGCGGAAGTAGCCAGGCTCGAAGATAATGAATTTTATGTCACGACTGAACAGGGCAGCAAATTCGCTCTGCAATGCTTCTGTGAGGCCTAGAAGACGTCAGCGCAATGTTGGCAGTGACAGAAAAAAAAAGAGAGAGAAGAGACTCACCCTCCAGAGCATATTTACAAGCCGCATAGGCAGACGAATTAGGCACAGCTCCCCAACCGCCCTACGAGTATTGAGTAGGCTATTAAGATCATTGCCAAAGAATGTTCTTACCACAGATCCAACGAAAGCCACTGTGCCAAACTTTTGTTCTCGCATGAAAGGAAGAACGCCTCGGGTAACTTTGAGCGGGCCGAAGTAATTCGTCTCAAAGCTCCGTTGCACCCTATCAACCCTGTTGATATTTCTTAGTTTAAAGGTCAAATGGTGCGAACGATCTTCAAGACGTACGACACCTCTTCTACGGCGCCGCTTTCGATGTATCCAGCGTTGTTCACAAGTATATCAATTCTCCCAAAGATCTGATGAGCCTCCCTGATTTTAGCAGTAATCTCGGCCTCTGACATTGTCAAGTCAAGGTCCAGAATGGTAGCACCCGTACCCTGCAAATGTGCAAGTTTTGTGGATGCATTGCGGCCGGTAGCAATGACCTTATCGCCGCGGGCCAGAGTTTGAAGAACAAACTGCTCCCTAGTTCTCGTCAGATGATGCGCATATTTAGATCTTACCAAACTCACCCAAATCCAGAGGAGCACCCTGTGATTAACCAAACCAGATATGCCATTCCTACGCAGACAATGGAAAGAAAGTTTGAAGTACGAAGGTGAATCTGCAACGACCGTCCAGAGCTGGAATTTGACTTGTGAAGGGAGGAAAATCACAGGTGGGCACTTTAAAATACTTGGATAATCTAGAGAGGGGCGCAGTGATAATCCGCTGCGGGCACAGACAGGCTAACAAACACTTGCAACAAGAAGTAAACAAGAAACTTTTAGAGCGGAAACAAGGAGGGTCTCCATGCTAGCTGATTCTGAAATTTCCCCGTGGCTGACTGAGGCAGTTTTTGGCCATGTTGTTTTACATTCACACAACATGTGCCACTGGCGGGGCACAGCACTCGTAGCGTGTAACATACCTGCCAGTCGGCATTATTCCATTATCATTGGCTATGTTACCAGACAGGAAAAAGGAAATCACGAACAAAGTAGACTAGTTAAAGCAAAATCTTAATATCATCAATTGGATATCGACACTCGGCTGTCTGGGGCCAAAAGAACGGGTTTTCCGTTTTAAGAACTAGTCCGGATTGCACATTATCAAGGCACAAGCTCCTCGACTAAAGAGAGACATATCCCCGAGAAGGGCCGAGATAGCGATTAAAGCCATGGGATTGTGCGTATAAGCTAGTGGCCAATGAGGCATCAGATCTCGACGACGCTCATGCAGCTGAGAGAAGATTCGGAGAAGTGCAGGACTTGGTGAGTGCGGGGACCGCCGGCAAAGCTCGGAGATGCTTCATGTTGCAGCGTGCTGTGTATATAAACAAGAAGTTTCCTTGACTGACTCGTGTTTCTCCATAACTCTGCTGGGGCTCTCAACCACGATGGTGAATTTTTTTTATTTTTATTTTTTTTTCCCTTTTTTAAGAATTGCGTGGTGGGTCAACGGGCCAGAGCCAATCTGGCGATAGAACGATCAAAGTTGTACCTGGGCTGTGCCATGGTACTGGTTTCAGGGTCGAGGTAGAACAACATGCTGCAGAGCGAAGCTGCCAATATGATCGCACAAACGAGATCGCGGTCGAGATGGAAGTAAGTAATAGAGAAAGAGAAGAAGGAGAAGACGTCGTTGAGGCCGTTGCGAAGTGTGGGGGCCACCAGACGACGTGATTGGGCAGCCGCGACGCCGAGGCTTTCTCTCCTGCCTCGTTGAGTCAACCCGACTATTGTTGTTGGCCTTCTTCATCCACAACTGTTGTTGCTTTGCGCATCCTGATTCTTGGCCTCTCCGGAAGAACCGTCACAATAAAAATGGCCTTCTTCCAGCAGACCGCCGATTTCGTCACTGACTCGGCCACCAATCTTCACTCCCAGCGGCCGTTCCTGGCAGTTGTCGGTGCCTCGGTCGCTTTGGGGCTGGTCCTCGGATCCTTGTGGCCGTTCCAACACGCCTCTCAGGCAAAAATTATAGCATCGCCTTTGAAAGGTCTCCAGACACTGCTATCCGATGAGGATAAGAAGTCGCTCGTGCTTCCGCTAGATGTCCTGCCTGGTGCGCGCGATGTTTCGACCCCTTACGGCTCGATCCGTGTCTATGAATGGGGCCCCGAGAGTGGACGCAAAGTCCTTCTCGTCCACGGCATTTCGACTCCATGTCTCTCCTTAGGAGGACTTGCGCATGCTTTGGTAGATAGAGGCTGCCGTGTCATGATTTTTGATCTGTATTAGCCTCCCACCTCCTCCCACCCAGCCGATGCGCGGAAGCTAACATATGAAACAGCTTTGGACGCGGCTATTCAGACACCCCTGCCGACATCCCACAGGATGATCGACTATTCACGACCCAAATATTTCTTGCCTTGACATCATCGCCGCTGTCCTGGACTGGCGCTTCCTCAGGCCGATTCTCCCTAGTTGGCTATTCACTAGGAGGAGGTATTGCCGCTGCCTTTGCATCGCACTTTCCGAATTTACTTTCTTCTCTCGTGCTTCTGGCACCGTCCGGGCTTCTGCGAGACTCTCATATAAGCTGGCAGACTCGGATCTTGTATGCAAAAGGGGCCCTCCCTGAAGGGCTTGTTAGCAAGCTAGTTAAGGGCCGTCTCAAGGCCGGCCCTCTTATTAAGCCAAAGCCGCACGGAGCTCCAAATGACGAGAAAGTTGGTGTTGAAGATGCACTTACCGAGGAGCTCTCTGCCTCTCCACAGCAAGTTCTCTCGAGAGCTTATCCTTCGTTGACAACGGCTGAAGCCGTCAGTTGGCAAGTGGATAACCACCCAGGCTTTGTCCCCGCGTTTATGTCGAGTATTCGAAATGGTCCTATTCCTAAAGAGACCCAGCTTGGAAACTGGAAGCGCCTAGGAGCGTACTTGTCTCTGCAGAAGCAACAAAAGGATGCTACCAGCCTTTCCCATGACAAAGTTTTGATAGTCCTTGGCGAAATAGACAATGTCATCTCCAAGAATGACGTTGTTGAAGACGCAACTATGGCTTTGGAAGGGAATGCTCAGTTTGAGTATTTCAGCATCGGACACGAGTTCCCCAGTGTCAAATATGATGAGCTCGCAACCAAGCTCGTCGGGTTCTGGAACTGACGCACCGGGGTAGAATGAATATAAACTTTGCGATATCTGTTCTATTATGCGTTAAAGTTTGGGATATATGTCAAATCAAATGTTGATAGCACTTGAGATAGATTTTATAAGCAATATACTAGATGGGATATAAATTCAATACAAAATGAACACCGTGCCCATAGATGCAATACCAAGTGTATTGATACACGCCGACGCCCCATTCGCAAAACTTGCTGGTCCTATGCCCGCATGTGCATGCACCAAATCCGATTGATTTCGCTTCATCGCAGCAGGTTCTCGATCGAGGCCATCTGTTGCTTTAACTGCTGCTGGTGGGATTCACGGCCCGGAGCTCTGCCTGGGAGATAGTATGGCTGGGATTCCGGGCTGCCCTGAAGATATTTCTGCAGGCTAGTATCGCTGCCCGCTACCCGGGATAGATTTTCAGGGGTAAGAGCTTGTGGCCTACTCCTAGCTCGCTGTTAACATCAACAATACCACTTGCTTAATGGAAAGAAACATACTGGGCAGGCTGGCCATTTGCGTGTGGCATTGTGAGGCTTGGGTTGATCAAGAAGTCTTTGACAAAAAAAAAACACTTGGTAACCAGCAACTTGGAGGTGCTGCCTTTTTTTTTTTTTTTTTAGTAAAACTGACACCACGAGGATGACAACTCGCGTATTTATATCCAAAGGAAATAGAGGGCACTGACAAGGCACACTCCTATCTACAATTAGCCAGGGGATCTCCACCGCCTCATTGGCTATGTGGTCAGTTGTTGTTGGTATATCCTTGACTCGACCAGCTCTTGTCGCATTTGGTCACACATATGGGCGTATCTCCTCTTCTCCTTCCTGTGTCAGCCTAAGGCGCTTTGGACCTTGGCCTAGACACCATATTTAATTGGATAGACCCGTGGATGAACAACAGCGCGAGCACCGAGCCCACAGTATTCGCCCTATAAAATTAAGCATCAGAGTGGCGGTGACGGTAGATTTCAGTCCCTCAAGATCAAGGCTCACACGAGGCAATCACATTTAGCGGCAGCCTTGCGTCGATCTGACCAAATACAAGCTCCGCAAAACGTATAAATAAACGTACGGCAGGGTAGGCATACGCAAGACCCAGACGCCACGAAAATGGACAGCGAGGCATATTTCTTTTATTTTCTGTTCGTTGTGCGTTTTTATTTGTCATTCGTTGTTCATGGATCACCAGGCTTGTTTTCTCTGTCACCGTTGCTGCCTTGCATCACAGCGCCGCCCAAAGTCGACTGCTAATTAGTTTTTAGGGTGGCAAATTTGACCGACGGAACGTTTATACTCATCCCATAACCAGTTGACGCAGGAACAAGAAATACGATCCAGCCTGCGTAACATTGTAATAAAAAGAGCCTTTTGTTAGCAGCGCCGCGCCGCCTATGCCTTGTTTTTCCCTACTTCCCCGCGAGGGAAACGTATATATGCAGTTCTGTGCTTGTCTAGACCTTTGGCTTTCCTCGATCTCGAACGTCGATCAACATTTAGATTTGTTAAAATCAATGCCGACGGGGAGCAAAGCCATGATGACGAGTCTAGACTCTCAAACGGTGGCTCGATCCACCTGCTCGAGCGCGCGGGCCGCACCGGCCAGTCCCACTTATCCACCCAACCCATACTCCGTCGCTATTCGTGATCGACTACGTGCTCCTTTTTTTCCTGTCCGAACTATATCACATATTCTCTCTCGCGTAAGACAAGGTAATTTCGGACTCGAGCCACAGCCGATCGCTACAACGCCCTTCCGCCGTTTAGGATGTATCTCTGGCGCGGTTTTCCTTTTCCATCTAGGCAACCTCGTACATCTACTTGGTCCCTGCACCTCCTTGTGCATATACCTCGATGAGAGCTGCCCATGTATTTAGAACGGCTGTGGTTCCTTCCGTATAAATTTCGGGCAGCAGCATGCGTGACTCATCACTAAGTCCCCTCGCTCGTAGAACTCAGCCTTGCCCTGTCTCTCTGATCCGAAGAGTCTAGACCGTCTCCAGGATTTCGCTATGAACGGTATGTAATGGCGCAGATCACGTCTTGCAAAGGCCGCAGATAACACCGGTTACGATAGCCCCACACTGATATCTGGAGACTTGAATGCGATCGACAGACCAGGCAACTGCAAACCATATCCTCTTTACTCGTGTCAATGCGGCGTCATACGCATTGACATGTGATGCACACGTTTCGTGCAACCCAACGATTTTCGTAGTCTCGGCCCTTTCAGACAATTGAGAGCTTTAGTTCCAGACAGATTGTTCGGGCCGTAATTGCTATAACAATCGCTGTGGTCATTGGATTTTCCACACCATGGTTCTTGTGGGACAGCGCGTTCCTGCAGCTCAGCTGAAACAGCCTAGTGCGCAAAGAAATGCATCAAACTTGTGCTACAAGGCCGTTTATTACGATCATCATATCAGTAAGCAGCATGATCAATAGTGAAATTTCCGACTGACCACTCGTCTTAGAGGCCCATGAAATTGTATTCGTTTATTTTTTCAGAGTCAACATCTACAACTACGTAGACACCAACTAGTTGACACCAAACCCAACTCATTCCGTTCGTGCTAGGGTTATTTGCGAACCATGCCAGCCTTGATCGTGACACAAGGCCATTGTTGTGTCGCTTTGAATTGCCACCCCTGACGTCTTATTCTATCCATGCAGGCATAAACTCGTTTGTGTTGGCCTACCTCCTTCAGGCTTATTACCAGCCACGTGGAACAAGAAAAGAAAGACAGCTTATTAAGCAAACAACCGAGTCTACTAAGTTAGTTAGTCTTCATTAAAGCAAGGGAGTCAATTTTAATAACTTTTCAATCTTACAAGGGTTTAACCAAGCCTAATATTTTGTTGCAGACTTTGTTGACGGAGGCTGCATCATGCCACGAGGACGGTGCCATGCATTTCACTTTATTGATAGTTTAATCCCATACGAGAAGGCTAAAAATTATGTAAAACACGCCATCCTAAAATCACTGTTTCAGCCCAAAACCAGCATATTACCATTCGATACTGCCTTCCAACGTCTAGCAACAAAGCCGATCCACGCTAATACTTTTGTGATCCCCTCTTCAGCACCACAGCCGACACTCGTACAAGAACTATGTTGACTTTCTGTTAGGTGCAACCCGGCTTCAGGTTGCTGGTCGGAACGAACTCCTGCAAGAGAAAGAAGTGTCGGAAAGAACTATCGTTGCTAATCCTGGACAATCATTTGTCTCATACGGCTATTCAAACTAAAACGAGACAGTTCACATCAACCAGATGAGCATTCTGGAAGCCTTGGGCATAGAAGGAAGCATTGCCACCCCACTATTTAAAAAAAAGAGGGAAAGAAAGAAAAGAATGAGTGAGCAAGGGCAGAAAAAAAACATACAACAGCTGGGATTCGCTGGTGGTCACCCACCCAACTACTAACCAGCCGGCGTGTGGCTTAAGTACGGCTG
This sequence comes from Talaromyces islandicus, assembly GCA_000985935.1. Lineage (NCBI taxonomy): Eukaryota > Fungi > Ascomycota > Eurotiomycetes > Eurotiales > Trichocomaceae > Talaromyces > Talaromyces islandicus. The sequence continues at coordinate 1,297,355 of CVMT01000007.1, read as the reverse complement.
AGCGGACGGGAAGCCCTGTTTTCCACACCCTATGGTCGTATGTGCTGGGATGGAGAGGAAAGAAGATTGATGTACGCACAAGGGGAAGTTGGAAATATCTCAAAATCGAGCGTGGAGCAGCTGAATATCACAGTGATAGGCATCTATGCTATCCCCGTACCTTGATGTTCCGCAACATTGAGAGATGACGCGGCTTGCTTAGAAAGGAACGAATAAAAATCAATTCACTCAGCGGGAATCCCCAAGATAGTCTTGTAATCAACTTCTTTAGATGATCGACGAGAGAGGTTGTTCTAGGCCGAGGTCGGTGGGAAGATCAGCCTTATGTTGTATGTACGTTGGCCAATGACTTTTTGTTGGTACGGTCTGGCCAGGGACGATGATCATCCTATCACTTGCAGGTGCATTATTCACGATTTTTATGAGTAAAATTTCAACCCGGACCTTTCTAAAGAAATATTGTTCAACATTGTCGAAAGCCTAGTGGATTCTGGGAAATCTCTTCCCCCCAACAATTTCCACATGTCTTACGAGGAATATAATTCAAGCCACTTTCCAGGAAAAACAAAGATTCTATATATAAAAGAATGATCTTTTGTCTCTTGTAAATTTGGGGTTTTTCGTAAACAGAGAAATACTTCAAGTCGTGATTGGTCACGTGACCTCTTGAGGGTGTGACTTCATCTGTTGAGTTGGATTCCCGGACACACTTACTGTTGACATCTCTCTGCGAAGTATTATGTTGTTCGATCCGGTCCAGTTTATTCGCCACGATGGTCATTTTGCGGTGAATTATCACCGGCCGTAGAATAATCACAGATTGTGAGTCAACAACCTACTTGCATAGCGGGGAAATAATATATGTAATTGAAGCCTTCAGGCGGCAAGTGCCATCAAACTCCACTTTCAACCGTCAAACGTTACTCGAATGCTGCAGGTAAATTTCTGACTGCTAATATTATTATCTAGATTATTGCAGCCCGACTTAGTCGGTTCTGGTTCTCTTACATCCCGACGGAGCCATGGCTAGCAGCAGCGTCAGCTCCATCCAAGAGAGGATCTGGCAGGGCAGACTGCCACTAGAAATTGTCCTGGACCCGTCAGAATGCCGGACATATGATCAGTCAGATCCTTATTTAGTATGAATCTCTGTCTCTGGATACATCATTCCAATGCTGACCGTCCTAAGATTTCATATCCCCGCGTCTCGTATCTCCCGTTTCTACTACCCCGACTTCATGCATTCTTTCGCTCATCACTCATCAACCCTGAAAGCGAAGAACATTCCGGCTGGTTCTCATTTGAAGGTGTCCCTCTAAAATGGCATTATCCTCTAGGACTGTTATACGACCTCTATTCCGGCGCAGAACCTATTTCACGATCAACATTGACAGAGCAGAACTTGACTCAGTCAGTAATTCTCGGAGGCGTAAAGCCTAATCAGTCATCAGGAGAAGATGAAAATTCAGATTCCAGATCTGGGCCCCTGCCGTGGCGACTCACGTTACATTTTGATAATTGGCCCGATGAAGATCTTGTGCGACTTGATGCTGACGGCCTTGTTATACATGATACCTTCATTAACAACGTGAAAGAGGCAGATGCACTGCGAATACGGGATGCAAAAGGTATCATGACGTTATCCAAGGAGGATACAGCTGGATTCTGGACGGCTGTTCAAAATCGTAAGTCACGGAAGCTACCTAACTCACCACACGGCGATATACTTAACTCGAACTCCATTCCAAGACGATCTAGCTTCTTACCGACGTATCGCCAACTTGCTTCTTCCACCACCATCTCAGCCTTTTCGCAACGTACCTGTTCGCCTTTTCCTTCCCCTACCACCAGATTCAGACCGGCCGTCTCTCAAAATTGTTCAATCACCGCTTCAGCCATCAATCCCAGCCTCGACGGCAGGCTCAGTTTCATCCGGTCGAATGCAGCAGCAGACAGTCGGGTCAGCGCTTCACACCCTTCTGCCAAACCTATTCCCCAGCCGAAGAATACCGGTGCTGGCGAAACCGGTCTTGCATGGAGTCGTACTGCCAATGACTGCGCCGCTGGAGGAAGTTGCGCGCAGTGCTGCGTATGTGGATGGGTGGGTGGCAATTGTTATATGCATGGTTGGGTAGGTTTATGTTTATAGAGTAAATTAAATGAGTCTTGAAAGCCGTTGTTTATGATGTGAATGAGGCAGCAAGATGTCGGATAAAAGGATGGTTTTCAGTTATTACAACATTTGAAGCGAACAATCGTCGAATTTTAAGCATCACCACAGCTATATGAAAACCACACATTTTACAACAACTCCGAACACTATTACTGCTATTCAATAAAACTTCAAAGTGAGGGGTATCTCGATTGATTCATACTTAGGATATTCCAGCTATCCATTAAAGCAAGTTTTAGGTTTGATATCGCAAACAACAAACAAATAGGGAAACTAACTAGTACGACGTGTGCCAATGGGGTCTGAATCTGTCGGGTATATAAGTGACAAGCAAAAATATCAATCAACTAAAAAAAAAGAAAAGGAAAAAAGAAAACATGCAAATCGTCACGATATTAACGAAGAGGAGAACTTCTGTGGAGAGTGGCTTCAATCAAGCAACAGTGGAATGAATGCACAATAAAGACGATGGGGAAAAAAAAAAAGAAATAAAGAATTCGCTATGCCAACAAGTAGGCGATGCCGCAAAGAAAAGTCCGTGTTTGTACAGTGATATGTAGAATATTCTTGGATTAAGGCGTGTTTCTTGATTAGAACATATTTCCGTTGATTTGGATTGATTCGCCGCTTTCCCGGCCTCGCTTGAGGGCTTTGGCGAGCATCAATTCTCTCATCCAGTCAATCCTCTCATCTCTGGTCTTGACAGCAAAGTGATGAGACTTTCCGTGGTTCATGAAAAAAGCCTTGCGCTCAACGCCAGAGTCTTTTCCATTGGCTGAAGGGATCAACGAAAAGGCAAATGCAGCATCGTCCAGAGGACCATTGTTGCGCTTCAGAACAGTCTTCTTGAAGGCAGCAGTGAGTTTGGAGTTAGAGGCTAGTGAGGAACAGGCGACGGCATAATCGTCGACATCAATGTATTCAAGAGCCTTGGAGTCGCGATGAGAGTCTCGCTCAGATTCAAACATAGCGAGTTGGGTACCCTTTAATGTGAAGTGGTGGTCCTCCCACTCATGGCGAAGTAGGCGAGTAGTTTTGCGTTTCTTCATCCAGCCACTGTGTGCAGCATCATTTGCTGTCTGAGGACCCTGCGGAGTATAGTGCATGTCTTCTGGCCGTTCAATCACGGCCACCTTCCCTTCCTCCACGCGACCCAGAGACTGTAGGCCGTGAGTGTTGATGGTAGGGTGTTGTTTGCGTTGGTATTCCTTTGTAGAGCCGGGACGCACAATCGGCTCGGCGACCATGCGAGCATGACCGAATCGCATATTGGGAGGGACAGACTGGGTGACATCTCGAGCAATGGGGCCAGCTGGAATAGCAGTCACAGGAACGTCCATTTCGGAAAAAGGAGTACCTTGGCGATAAACATCGTCAGCAGCGTGGTAATATTCGCCCGACGATCTGTAGAAATCGCCTGGTGATCCCATGTGGTTGTAACCATAAGGTTGATTCTCATAAGAAAAAGCTGGTGGGTTCATAAGAATGGACGGTGTTATAGTTCGCTGAGCCGAGACGTTGGGCGCATGGTTTTGTGCGCTTGGAATGGTAAGTTTTGGAAGCGTGCGTAAATTTTCAGCCAGAGTTGGACTTGTTTTGTAGGAATCTGGCGAGACCTCTTGAGGAGGAGTAGCAGGATCATTGACTGGTTGCAGTTTGCTCAAGTGTTGAAAATTGAGATACTGTCGAACACTTTCTTGCGGATCACGAGCTCTCATTCCATTGAGCTTCTCCTCGCTTAGCCGGAACTGAGGGGCTTGCTGAGGACCAAGTAAGTCGGACGAAGCCACAATAGAAGGCACCGCATCCGACTTGGGACCTCGCATCAAATTGGGAGCGGTAGCTGGGTTGCCGGGATCACCTGCAATGATGGCATTGCCGTGCTTGACGCTGTCCTTGGGCAAGCCCTCCGCAAGACGTGCGAGCTTGGATTGTTGCCTTTGCCACTTGCGGCAAGCTTCTCCCTTGGAACACTTGTGTTCTTTGGGGAGTAGTTGTTCAATTGCCACTATGGATGCTGAATCAGTAGGGCGGATGTCTTCCGCTTTGCGAGCTGGACGGTCTGTGTTACGAGGATAGCGGCTGGGGGTTGCAGGCCCTTTCTCATCCTCACTTGTTGAGCTATATCCACTCGAAGTATACCCACTCGAAGTATACCCACTAGACATTCCAGAGGCGTTCAGATCCTCCGTGCTGCTTCTAGAACTGTTTTTAAGATATTTGATGGCGTTCATCAATCGACGGCGTTTGCCGAATGATTGAATTTCCAGCTCTTTCAAGTCCTCGGTTTGCAACTCAAGGAGGATTGACCCCGAAATGTCATTGACTAAAAACTTGTTAATGACATCGTCGTCAAATCCTTCGTTCCGCATCCACGAAACGACGTCTTCAGGGGACCAGCCTCGGACGGTGTCTTCCCAGCTAGATGCTGCTGACTCTCTTCGTAGATGTTCTCCAGTGGATTGACTGGTATACGGAGTGTTTGTGTAAGGAGTTGTCGCATAGGAAGCAGACATCTTATCTCTGGGCTTATCACTGGAGTTGTCGAAGAAAGTTGTTGCTGTGGTTGGCGTCTTGGCAAGGACTAGGTCGACTTCCATGGTGGTCTTGAAATCAGCTGAATCCATCGAGCCACGAAACAAGTGTGGGCCTTGGGGCCCTCGAACAGACGCTGCGTCGTTGTATCCAGCTCGGCCTTGAGATTCAGGAGTGCGGACATCCCTGGTCGAAACGGTGGTTACACTCTCCGTAGCCAACTGTGGCACATATTTATGTTAGATTGCGCATTCTTTAATTGACATTCCCGGCGGAGACGACTTACAGATCCGACGCTCCTTCTCGGTGATTCATCGAAATAGTCATATTCATCATCGTAATCCGACTCAAAGTCGGTATCGAAGATCTCAGTAGCTTCTGAAGGCGGTCGAGGATTTGATGACCTGGAAGCATATGGTGGCGTATACTTGGCTCGCCCGAGCTGGATCGGGTGCTGAAAAGAAGTATCATATGCCTGATTTGATTATTAGCCAATGCTTTTCGATGAGAGCTCTTCTATGTCCAAAACTCCGAAATTCCTTACCATCTTGCTGGCCACAGTGGGTGCAAAGGCCGATCCCTGCAGATAGAGACCAGGACAGTGCGAATATTGTTATAAGAAAAGATTGGCTTCTAATGCTAATGATACCTGAAAAGACCAAATGGTGATGGTGTAACGGAGACTAAGAGCAATAGTCCGGTGAAGTTCAAAACCAAGAAGGCCCCCGGGTGCCCACGGAGTTCTTAAGTACGTGGGTAAGTGTCTTTCCCGGGGCCGGGGCTGGGTCCCTCTTGGGAGCGGTGCGCATTAGCTGGTTTGAGAATTTCGTTTGAGTGTGATGGAAGCGGTTTCGCATCTTGCGAGGCTTGCATTGGCAGGGCGACCGGACTAAGAGACTTGGGCAACAAGCCAGTCAGTGAGCGCAGGGCAGCGAGATTCCTGCGACCTCCCTGCCGGCGGCAGCAGACATGCTATCGTTGGCTACAGCATGTATCGAGTCAGTGGGGGCTTGAGAGGAAAACCGTCGCTCGTTGGGCGACAACCAGCACTTCTCGTCGAGAATCTGTGGTCGATACGACTTGAACCCCGAGAGACGACGCTGAGAGGACGGGCAACAGCGCTAATGCCGGGACAATCAAGTCGGCACGCATTGACAGGCTGTGAGTGTTTGTTGAGGTCTGCTTAAGCGCCACGCTAAGGACACCCCAAAGATGTGACGAACGGGGCGATAGGCCCGCGATGAGAGCCCGTGCAACGTTTCTGCTCGGCAGTCAACGGCAGCTAATATGACCGCGTTGGGCTAATTATAGCCATTTTATGCTTGTTTTTTATCCGTAAATAGCCCCTTGATGCGTTCTTAACCTGCTTTCCGCCACCTGCAAATCCACTTACAACAGCAATTATGTATCCTAATAAGGCAGTTGATCTGCGCGACATTAATGACCGACCTCGCTAAAAGTCTAACACCTAAGGCACATCTTTCCCGCGTTGCTATGCGGTCATAAAGGGTGGTCAACACATACACTAATGCTAGAGTGATCCATCACCCGCCATCGTCAACGCAGAAGCTTTAACCTACACGATGCCACCTGCTGTCGTCACATCCCCAATGCAACCTTGACGTTGTTGGTGCAAATGTAGTTTTAGTAGCAGGAGTTCTTGTGTGTTGATACCCTAAATCACCAATACCTGACCTTGAGCAACAGCTGAGAATTTGGGGATTAGTCTAAACTAATACAACCCGCTCTGGTACTAACATTGATGCTTTGATCATTGTGTTGGAAAGCCATTTCGCATGTTGTGATAGGATGGAGTGCGACGCAAAGCAGCTTATGCCCGAGGTCAAGATAATTGAGCGGGCCGAAAAAAGAGCGAATCTCGATAAGAGAGTGGCTGGGGGAGGGGGTGTACTTGAGCGGTGTATGGTTCCTCTCAGATTGAAACCAATCAAGAGAGTTGATTGGTCCTTTTTTCCCCTTTACGACGTTGACTTGTGACTCGTAAGAAATTTTCCGCGAACTGGGGAGGATTGTTGGAGGATTGTTGGAGGATTGTTGGGACTGTGGCAGGTCAACGCTGAGAACATAGATGTACCACATGACAGCCAGAGTATGTGGGCATTGATTCACCGATTTTTCCACCGCCAGTCGAGTTTTCCCTGGCTGGGGGGTCTTTTTAATAAAGGAATAAATTGGAGATAGAGAAAAAAAAAAAACAAAACAAAAAAAAAAAACCTCACCATGTGACTAAGGAACTGTTGTTCCTGCGTCAGAGCCTGACAGACAACTGGAGGCGAGTCATACTAGGTGTATCTGTAAGAAGAAATAGAAGCTGGAACAAGTGTGTTGGTGAAATGTATCCCTTGCTGGAGACGTGCAAAGACGGAGGGAAAAATTTTTTTTTTCTTTTCGGTTTCTTTGCGAGAACTTTATTCTATTTCACATCATGCATCACTGTTCTCGAGCTCTGGGCGGCTTCGATCATTTCCTATCTTGACTAACGATATGCGCTCCGGACGGAGTTTCGTATGGCATACACCGCCAGATAGTCTAGGTCACATCGGAAACAGAATTAAAAAGTTCTCCGGTCTCCGAAAGTACATTTTTAGAACGCACCTCGTTTAACTGGCAAATTTTTGGAATGTTGTTGCTAATTATGTCTCACGACTCCAAATTTAGAAATTTGTGTTGGTGAGCGGCGTAAAATGCACATGATGAGGCATTTAGTTTTGAGTTATTTATAGTCAATTAGGTCTGCATCAGAGAACCAGCTGTCACTAGTTATGCAATGCGACTTGCATGACAACCAGAAAAGGCATCAACCAAACAGAAGCAGTAATTAGCCGCCTTTACTGGTGGGTACCTAAATGTTACTAATTAAGGGAGATTCAGCTGCAGCTAAGGCAATCTTATCACGTTTACCCCTCTTCAGTGGGGCGCACGGAGCACCATGGGACTCTTCCGCTAAGGGACGGGCCTAACGATCCCTGCATGGCCGCATCAACCCAGCGGCAACCCGTGCGGATGTCCCGTGCGGTCCGTCCACTGATATCGATCTTCCGGCCTGGCTCTGCACTAGGCCCTCAGCGGCGTGATCAGCGGTGTCCAATGATCCGCCAGAAGACGAAGCTTGGCACGAACGCTAATTGTCACCTCGTCTTTGATTCGCCCGCCTAGAAACATTTCCCTGTTTCTGACTGTTTTGCTTGCTTCATCCATTGGTTCTGCTGCTCGCTCTTTGATCATCCCTTCTTCCTCCAGCATCGACAAGATTGAGGTAACGGGATGAATTTTGGGGCCATTAAACGAACCCGAATTGGAAATTCCAATGACAATATTATGTGAGATTAAGGGCATACATGGAGTACGTAGTAATGGCAATTCAGCCTACTTTCAGGCTTCGGACCGGGTCGGTCGGCGATTTTACACTAAACAGAGATTTTGGGTGTTGATTGGGCGTAGAGTTAGATTGCGCCGTGGCCAGAGTCGGCTCCATGATTGACAGCGCCGCAAGCAAAAGCCCAGCAGCGGGTGTTGGTGATACCAAAGCAGTGGTCAAAAAACATGGAAAGAAAGGCTTCTTACCGCTGGTGTTCCGAGAATAGAACTTTTGCGGCGCTGCTTTTTGGTGTTCATTTTGATGTTATTCAATCTATTAGTCGGCGGCTGCCAAATGGCATCACCAAAGAAAGCTACTTGCGGTTGCATTGGAATGACACTTGATAATAACAACCAACGGAACTAGTTGGGCCTAAGTGGCTGATCGAGCAAATAGTCTGAAATGTGCTCCTTCATTTTGGGCCAGTGACAGGTAGGTCGCGCGCGGTAGAATATCGAACCCCGTCCCCTCCGTTCTCCTCCGTACATTAGCGCGAGTTGGTTCCCGTGAAGCTGCCAGGCTAACGAGTTGGCTACCGCGCTAACCAGCGGGTTAGTCCTCTTCTGCATCGTGCACGACCGCCAAATTTAGTGTCATTCCTAGTTCGCTCCTCCCCTCGTCATGGGTGATCTCGTCGCCCATTTGCCGGCCACCCCTCAGATGCCCCGATGAGGCAGTCCCCCCACCCGCCCAGCCTTTACAGATCATCGTCTGCATGATCCGCATGTGCAAAAAATAGAAACCCGTGCCACAGCTCCAAAGCTCATGTAACTTGCTCTCTTCGTACTCCAGAAAGATATGTAAATAACTACTTCAGCTGCCCTTCATCGGACTCTCTTCAACCAAGTCGCCTTCAGTCCATTCTCTCCATCCATCCCAAGCAAAGTCTGCCGGTCCAGCTTTGCCCTTTTGTTCTTCCCAAGAGTTAGATACTTCACAGCCGGTACCTGTCTGATCATTGCCCCGTGTGCTCCTTTTCTCCCACCTCTCTATACTGCCTCGACACAACTTCCGCCAAAATGCCAAACACGGAGATAGCATTGCTTCCTGCTCCTCCTTTCTCTGCTTCTGCTTCTGCTTCTGCTCCTTTCTCCGATCCTTTCTCTACTCCGGCTCCTTTCTCTACTCCGGCTCCTTTCTCTGCTCCGGCTCCTTTCTCTGCTCCTGCCCCTGCGCCTGCTCCTGCTTCTGCTCCTGCCCCTACCCCTTCCTCTTCTTCTTCGGCACCCACCGCCAACAAGCGCTCTTCCACCAGAGGAGCGAATAGAAGAACCCGACCGCATACAAGGTCACTGTCTGGTACGGATCCTTTTCATGTTTTAGGGGGGAAAAGAGGAAAAAGACAGTCGTATATACTGACTTTGTACCTCATAGGCTGTTACACATGTCGCCTGCGACGCAAGAAATGTGACGAACGCCATCCTTTCTGCCGCAATTGCACTGGCCTCTCGGTGACATGCGAATACGAGAGACCTGGGTGGTGGTCAAATGTCAACCAACGCAAGATACACAAGGAAATTGTCAAGGAGAAGATTAAACAAACCAAACTCGATGAGAAGAGCAGAATTCTAGCAGGTACGGTGGCTTTGGATAGGGAGTACTGCTGATGCTTGTGCTGACTTTCATTCCTCTTTCGTTAGGCCAGAATCATCGCCATAATTTCGCTTTGCCTTCGCCAGCACTCAATGCCGACTTTAACCGTCTTATCGCTACCGAAAACCGCGACCCATTTGTATCCCAGCCGCCAGCTCCCGGTCTTCCACCTCAATTTGCCAATTATGCTCCCTATGAGGTCGATGTTAGAACGGAGCATCAGTTGTTTGTGAACGATGTTCCAGCTCGCCACGACACGTCTTTCTCAACATTCAACACCTTTGCACCGGCTCAGTTACAAGCAACTCTTCCTCCCTTCCCTAACAGCGAGTGGTTCCCTCAGCCATCGGAGGCTGGGCCTTCCTCGTCCACGAGCTATCCTATAAGTACTTATGTGCCGCCGGAGCCGCATCCAACCTTGCTGATGCAAATGTCAATCCCCGTCGAAGATGCGGATCGCCCATTGCTGGGTCACTTTGTGGATAACGTCTTGCGACAGATCTTCCCGATCCTTGAGGTTCATCAAAAAGGCTTTGAACGCGCCCAAGCCATTCTTCGTTCCCTGGAGACAAACAAATCTTACCTGCACTGCTGTCTTAGCGTGGCAGCGACTCACTTGAAGACCTCTGTTGGCATGGTCGGAGAGGATGTTGACCATAATATCATGAAGCACCGATTCGAAGCAGTGACGCACCTTTGCCAGTCACTCAAAGAGGACAAGGAACACGAACAGATCCTTGAGGCAACTCTCGCTATGATCTTGTTTCATTGCTTCGTTGGTGCTGTCGACGAATATCTCCCCGACGTTGCCTGGAATGACCATTTTCTTGCTGCAATCAACTTGGTGAAAAGGCTAGACCTTCCAAGCACTTTCATTCAGACCACTGCTCCATTTGTGCAACCGCCATTCAATATGACCTTGACTTCCTGGATCGATATTCTGGGTGCTACTATGCTTGGAAGATCGCCTCAATTTGCTCACGCCTATCGTTCAAACCATTTGAATGCCACTCCTGCTGGCTTCCGTGAATTGATGGGCTGTGATGATCGCGTGATGTATCTAATTTCCGAAATCGCTTGTCTTGATGCACTGAAGTCTGAAGGGGTCATCGATGACTTGGCAGTCTGTTCCCACGTGTCCGCCTTGGGATCCCAGCTAGAATATACCGAGCCACTTGACCATGATCTTGAACACCCTTACTCTCCTTTCAGCGGAATTCGACCGGATCAGCTCACCAAGAATATTACTGCCATTTACCGATTCGCCGCTCGCATATACCTTTGCAGTCTTGTTCCTGGGTTTGATCGCAACCAATCAAGCAATTTGAATTTGGTGGAGGCTGTTACAAATGCCCTTCAGTTCATTCCCAGTGGTCCTGATGGCTATGACAGATCCCTTGTTTGGCCGTTGCTTATTGCGGGTGCCAACTCAACGCCCCACTGCTCATTCAGACAAGTACTGTATAACCGCACCGTCGAGATGGGTGAGGAGGCCGAATTTGGTAGCTTTGCTCGCATGCTCCGCGTTCTTGAGGAGGTTTGGCGACTTTCAGATGGCCCGGTCATTCCATCGTCTAACGTCAATGAACCTTTACCGTCTCCCACATATCCCGTCGAGCAGCAAGGAAACCTATTTCCTCCAACAAGCATCGTATCCCCAGGGGGTGTTCCAGGAGGGAGGGGAACGGTGCATTGGCGAGATGTCATGATCCAAAATGGGTGGAGATACCTTTTGATATAAGTATGATCGAAAGGGATTGGCTTACTATCCAAGCTCAATGACGAAACTCCGATTTTATTATTTATCGCACCATCTAATCATCAGCTGAGCCTTTTCTCGTTGAACGGGAGACTTTTGGCTTCTTTCTTGCCGGTACAAAGAGGAGCTTGAAAAAACCTTTTATTTACGACTCAAGTCGTTAAAGTGGACTCATTGTTGAGGTCTCACACCACAATTGATGCAGGACATCAATTTAATCATAATGACCATTTGCCTAATTTCAGGGGCACATACCAGTTGATTGTCTAATGAGACATTATATCTGCATCTTTCTCGGTTAGTCATCAAAATCCTCATTCGAGCATAGGGAGAGTTTACTAACGGAACAGATAGATGACAGCAAGTTATTTATAACAATTTCCATTTGTCAGACTGCTCTATAGTTACAATTTCTCAGTTCCTTCTCGGTCATCTTTTCTGAGAGCGAATGTTATGCAGATCAATTTTGAGATACCCTCCATTGTTTGCGAGGTGGCTTTTTGTTTTTTTATTTCTCTTTATGTTCCTTTTCTTCGTTTCGTTTTCTTCCCTTTTCGTGCGCATGGGCGGTGCTAGTGATTTCGGAGTAATGGCTTTTTGATGTACATAAACCTCACAGATGCATTCCAGTGCCTCAAGTTCATGTGGGTTTAGTTTCAATGGATTCAGTTCAGGTACATAAAGCTTTCCATTTCCGACCTAATTTTCTAGTGTAGCAAGAGAGCCTCCGGACGCTTAACCTGACGATTCCAGTAACCTATGCTGCAGTTTTGTACTTAGAATTGCAGCTCGGGCAAGCCATCACCCTCAACATATTCATTTCCATAGCATTGTCTTTTTACCGACTCAATGAGTTCACGGTCTCCACATGAAATTGTATTCAGATACTGTTCCATGATGTAAATGTTGTCGGTCCACATGGCCGTATCTGCTTTCCACGTAACGATATCCCCGGTTTTCTTTTTGACACTCGCAGCACCGCTAGACTCAAGGGCGTTCTTTTTTGCTTCGAGCGTTCTCAACTCGGCACTCAAGGAAGACTTTTGGTTGGTCAGATTACCTCGTTCAACAGCTTTCCCAGCAATGATAGCAGGGTCATCGCCCCCGTTATCATCTTTCAATGGGGCTTCCTTCTGGCCTATTTCGGCTTCCAGCTGCTCCGTATTCTTCATCAATCGCTCCAAATCCCGAACTAGTTTCTCCTTTGCATTCTCGCGTTCCCGTCTCTCATCACTGGGGAAGCTCCAGTACCAATTGACACTGCCGATCTTCTCTACACGTATCTTGCTGTCGTCTAGTAAACCCTGTATATATTCTTTGACTTGAATTCCGTTGATCGAGGCGACGGGTGGTAGAGACTTTTCCAGATCTTTCATAGTATGGCAAGTGTGAGTTGAGCGTATGTAATTGAGTATTAGTTGGCGTTTTGTTTCGGGCGAAACAGACTTGGTCTTGGGAGTCTGTAGTAATTTCTAAGTAACACACCCCCCCTAGCATTGGCGGTCGTAAACAAACCATTTTTCAGTTTCGCACTATTCCTGTCGTCACAGGTGCAATTCAAAGCAATTCCTGAGACGAAATCGCTGATCATTAGACAATCTTTAAAAATAGGTGTAAAACGTGAAGATGTCAAAAGGTCGCGAGTCCCGTGAGAAGTTACGGACAAAAAGGGAAGTCGCCACCCCACAGACTATACAAGGAAGGCACAACTAAACCATCTCCTAGATCAGCCATCGCTGATCTGCATCGCTTCCACGTCTCTGTCTGTTGCTGTAGCCTCAGATGCAAAGCCGCCCAAACGAGCTCTTTTCTTATTCCTTTTGGCTTTCCTCCGAGACGAACCAGCACTTTCCTCTGCGCTAGATATGCCCGAGGTGGCCTTGCTTCGAACAGAATTGGATCGCTTTCTGACTCTGCTTCCAGTAGACAGGGCGCTGACAACGCTTTCCAAGTCGGATTCATCCTCATCATCTCGTTCTACTAGAACCAAGTCACCTGTCTCACCCAAAGAATGGTTGGCCAGTTCTTCCAGCAGAATACCCATTGCAATCAACGCCGTTTCGTCCATGCTAGCAAAGTCGTTGCTCCTTTGATTATCGACTGCGTTCGCATAGAAATGACTAGAATAGGTGTGAATGGCTTCAAGCAGATCTGACTCGGGAAGTCTAATGTTGGGGCTCACGGAATCGACATCCTTCGAACCAAAATTTTCGTCTTCCGTATCTTCAAGCCGATCCTTGCTAGACAGGAAGTTTCTCGATGACAACGGGGCATTACTTGAAGACAAATGATGTCTCCACCGAGACGCGTATGGGCGGCCGATAAATCTATTCTGGTTTATTCTTCCTGGTCTTGTTAGACGTGTCTCGTTTTCACAAAGGGTTTGTTGTGGTGCTCACCAGCAAAAGAATCTTGCAAAGTTGCTCCCCTTCCACGATGCAGGATTTCTGATTCATCGTCCGTGCTTGCTCTTGAAACTCGGTCCTTTGACAAATTCGGTGGCTGAAGAAATGATCCCTGGCTTAATGCCAGAGATCTCCCAAAAGACATGGTGATCCTTTACCATGGTCTCGCTCACAAAGCTGTTGCTGGTTATTTTTCTTATCGCGACAACTCGGCGATGATAAGAAATGTGGCGGAAAATATATATTCCGCTTGACATACCTATCAATACCAATGCGAGTGAAATTACGTGCACTCGGTTGGAAAATCTGGCTATCCCTCATCCTGCTGATGCATGAATTCATTTCTTCTGAACAGAGCCCAAGGCTCTATAAAACCTCTGGATTTTCATGTGTCTCAAACCTCTCACTTGGTGCGACTTATTGAACCTTCCCCGAGACTTCGCTTCACCAGCACGGCCGCCGCAACTCGCGGAAGCCATGAAGAGCACCCCTTCGATCATGGATTAAGCGACGAAGTTCTCGCTCATAAAGCGGGCGTGAATGTTCTTGCTATTGATAAATACGGTGGTCGATAGTGTGTGCTTCTCATATTCGTATTGTGGCTATGGACTCACAGGTTGAATGGCAGCATGATATCAGGTGGTGCCGATCCATCACTCCGCTTATGGGATCTTGAAAGTCGAGGCTCAGAACTTGATTTTCTCTATAAGCCTATTGCATCTGTTGAAAGGTATATCCTTATTTTCTGTCTCTTTTCTTCTTGATATTACGAGATGACTAACTTCTAAAGGACATCGCATGAATCCGCCCACACGCGTGCAATAACATCGATATCGATTTACCCATTTGATCCAACGCCATCAACGATATTGTCAACATCACGCGACGGCACTCTTAAACTTTCGGCCATCGCACCGGGGGATATCATACCCGCACACACCTTTCATTTGCACGCGACGCCGTATTCTCATTCGCTTTCGTCACACCCAGCGTCAACATTGTTAACTGCAGTCGGCACCTCAGAAAGATCGGTTCGTCTGCTTGACTTGCGCAGCGGATTAGCAACTCATACTCTACCCGGACACGATGCAGCTGTCTTATCGGTGGCTTGGGCACCGCACAAGCCTCACATCCTCGCCTCGGCGTCCGCGGATAATCGAGTCTTTGTTTTCGACGTTCGTCGAGCTGGTACGAGCTCTACCATTGCAACCTTGGACATGGATGACTCCGTAGGTGTGGTTATGCAAGGTGATTCAGCGGGGTGTGGTACCAGGCATAATACTACCATTCGCCAAGGACGTGCCCACAATGGCGCTGTGACTGGAGTGAGATGGACTTCGAATGGCAGTCATGTAATCACAGCGGGTCAGGATTCTCGACTACGGGTTTGGAATGCGACCACGGGAGCAAATACGCTCGTACATTTTGGGCCTAGACTTCGAAATAGCATGTCTTCACATCTGGCTGAAAGGGTGCCACTTATTTTGCCAAACGACGTCGTTCAGTCTGGCTGCGAGACTCTATTGTGGCCAAATTTTAACGATCAGGATGACCGCGGTGAAATACTCATGCTAGAGATGCGAGAAGGGACATTTGTTAAGCAATTGAAGGTTCCCGGCGTTATGTCAGCTACACGTCGACAACAGGTTGGGAAATCGAGTGCTCTCAGTGCTGGGCGAATCAATGCTTTAGCTTGGCGAGGCAACGGAGGATCCGGTGAAGGCCTGGAGTTTTTCTCTGCTCACGGTGATGGGACTATTCGAACCTGGGTGTCACGCGTCCCTGAAGAAGGGCCAGACGAGGAGGAGGAAAATGAACTGGAAGACAGGAAGCGCAAACGCGATGTCCTTGAAGAGATCTATCAGGGTCTCACAAGTTCTTCTGTTACTTTCACTTAACTTAGTCGATTCTCAACACTAATATTTGGGACTGCATTTTACTAGGCTACATATATACACACACGTTTCTTATACTCTTGCCGACAAAAGTCAATTTCACAATAGTTTGCCTTTGCCGCTATTCAGATCATTCAAGCTCTCTGTTCAGGCTCTCCTACCAGCTGACCGCCTTCGGGATTTTCTCCGACAAACTTGTCGTATGCGCTGCTAGTTTTTGCGGCATGCTTGATATTACGCAAGCTACCCTTGGCGCCGGGATCGTTGGTTTGAGAATGTAGTCTCTTGGTTTCAATCTCGGCCGTCAAAGAATCACCGGTGGCGGTCATAACCTCTCCAGTTTGTGCTACGTCGCGGGTGCTTCGTGGCATGTCAGTGGCATTATCTGCGGCTGCAGGCACTGTAGGTAGTGCAAGTCCGTCATAGCTGAAACGAGGATCCTCCCCCAGCTGATCTGGGCGCGGTTTTGAAGGAATCGTATTTTGAACACCCGCGTCGTTGGGCATGGTGGTCCCGGTCGGAGCCATGTCCTCGAGCTTGCCACCGCGGTGAGGATCGTTCCAAGACATTTTCATATGATGACTTTAAAGGAAGTATGACCAAGTCTTGGAGAGGAAGTATAGGACGGAAGGGGAAAAAGTTCGGATTTTTTATCGACAGTCAATATCTTTGATTTCTGGTTTTCCATGGTTAGCGATTTGTTAGGCTATATATGGCCTTCAAGAGTGCTGGAGTTCCACCCTGATGTCACTCAGATGCAATGATGCGGCGATGACATTATCTCGACATCTCTTTCTCGGCGTGTCGAGACTAGATGAATGGGGTTATTTCCCTTGAATACAATAAAGGATTTGTCATTAACGATACATTCAATATACATGTGTAAACCTGGCGGGAAGAAGTTTGGAGAAGATACAGCTTCAAACTTCTGCATTAGATGTTCTAGATGTTATCTCAACATCAACTGATTGAAACAGCTCTTTCAACATTTGAGTCATTATTGGGGGGCTGAGGATTGTCCAAGACGTCGTCAAAGGTTACATGCATGTACTGGTCAGTATTTAGACTCGTGAAAATATATAGAAAAAGATTCTCAAGCGAGCGGTAGATATATATATTGACAAACAAAAAAAATCAACTCCTGTCGAGATGCAAACTCCCTTCATATTTAACGCCAGCGTCGTTTCTATTAAAAGACTAATCTTCTTCTGTTGGGTATCCACAACGCCGATACAACCCCTCGAAACGCAGATAAATTCCGGTAAAGTGGTATATTCAAGTTCCAAAAATCATCAGACATCCAAAATGCAAGCACGCTAAAAGGAGGGCGTTCGTCTATTTGAAAGTAAATTAGGCAGCCATACAGCATATGCTTTGTTTAGCGTTGATATCGCGGAAGGGCCTCGTCACCCCCGGCGTCCAGGCTGCTGATCTGGTCTTCTTCATCCAATACTGGCGCTGTAGGAGCGGCACTTGTGACACCATCATGGTGGGTATTACCTTCGGGAGAAGATACCGGGGCACTAGCCTCCATCATGAGACGTTGTCGTTCAAGCTCATTTTTGTCATCAGATTGTGAGGATGACGGATATCCTGAAACACGTGCTTGGCTAGGACCTGGTACAATTGTGTCGACAGACATAGCCGATGACTGCGCGATCGTGCTATTGACATGTGTTTGAGGCTGATCGTCATATTGAAATTCCTCTTCGGGAATGTCAGGGGCTGTGGGAGCTGATGCGACTGTCGAAGGTCCCGGAACTCCTTCAACGGGAGGTTGACTCGGTAAAAGCATGCTCTCTTCTCGCTGAAGTCGAGCTTTTTCATCTTCAGGTTCACGAGAACCTGGGGGCTGTACAGCCTCTTCTAGAGAATGGTATTGTTGATCATCGGTAGGAGGATATTCGTGCCAGTATAATTCATTTTCGTGGTCATGATAGTTGTGGTATGGATAATATTCACCATTGTCGTAAAAGCCCTCTTCGTCCGTATACATATTATAATGAGCGTCGGGGGTATCGTAGTCTGCGGGTTGAAGATTTCCTGCAGTGTCTGGAGCCGATACGTCTTCGTCCGGGTGCTGTTGCTGCCGTCGATTTGAATCGCGCGTCCCAACCACGACTTCAAACATCACAGCTACTACCCCCTTTTCACGCCGAATTTGGTCTGTATCCAAGATATTGCCAGACCAATTCGATGTCACCGAGCTGTTGCCTGTATCAGGAAAAGAATGAACCTGGCCATTGCTTGAGAAGTTGCTCCCTCCAGAGACCATATTTAATCGAGGTAGAAAGCGGTCCGAGGTGGCTAATTTGCCACGTAGATCAATCACTACTTCGACATAATACCTGAAACTAATCATAGCACCAGGTACACGAGCGATAGTAGGGAAGGAGTCTTCGGGTAATCGAATGGATGACTTGACATTAGCTGTCATGGTCACAGGGTCGACAATTAAGGGTGCAAATGTTTGAGTGAGATCTTTTCGAAAAACGCTACTGCTGCGCCCAGTACCCAAAGAGAGTCCACTCAGCCCAGTTCTTGATTTAGGGATGAAATCTTCGTAAACCTTTTTGCCTTCGGCATCCGAAGGCCCAAGGGGTATGGCAGGGTGCATATCGATCCGGCCTTGTCGAAACAAAGTAATAACAATCCCATGAGGGCTGCGAACTTGGCGAGTGTGGTTGATAGCGATTTTTATAGGAAGTGTATCACCAGGCAGGGCTCCCGATCGTGAGAGTTCTGCCGTTGCTGTGATGCTTTTTTCGACTGAGGACGCGGATGTACTGCGCACACTAGCAGTTCGATTTGTGTCACCAACCACTTGAAAGCTTTGGCTACTTGTGCTCAAACGACTAGAGGAGCTAATCTCGCTTGGTGCAGGGCTTAAGGGTGGCACTGGGTCTTGCACGCTGAGCCCATTAGAGGCGGGGTCCTGAATTTGTTCGCCTGAATGGACCTTTTGTTTGAGTTTGGGTTTGTTTTTTTTGGAAACAGGCTCCAAAGATACCACTCGAGGTTTCGGGGGCGGGAACGGAGCAATATCCAGATTTTCCAGAACGGTTATTCGCCGGTGGCAGGAAGTAGTAGGGGCGATTGTGGTGGGACGAGTTAGGGTAGACGTAATTACATACGATATCGTTCCGCGTTCAAACTGCGAATGAATATGTCAGGACAAAGGTAGAACTTTCATCGAAGGAAGAGGGAATCACATTTATACTGCTCGGAAGATTGTCGGGCGGCAACTCCAATTCAAATTTGAATTTGTAGATGCCTTCCTTCAGGCGCCCATCACCACATAGAACCAATTCGTCTTCAAAAAGTGTTGCGAAGCCATTTCCCATGTATTCTCCGGCTCTCCTCCCTCTACCGGGGCCCATAAATCCAACTTCGCGATTCGCTTCGCCGGGTAGAATGGTGTTTTTGAACACCTTGACATACCCGTGCAAGCAGACGACCAGATGCGTGATACGGACAGGTTTCACAACTTTTAGGACGACCGTGCCCTTAATGATATCTCCTGGGAAGTAAGACCTCCATGGGTCATCAGGCTGGACATAGTATTCTGAAACATTCCGGTTGCGATTTCCGAAGTGCGAGGTCAGTTTATCGACCCATTTGTTCCGTTGGGCTGACGGGGCTGCAGACGGACCCGACAAGGGTTCTACAGACATGACAATTCATACAGACCGGGCGTTGAATCCATATAAAGGTGGTGCTGAGCTGTTGCGCAGGTGTCCGAATCGTGTTTGTTGAGGGACCCCTGAGGAGAGACTGCGACCCGAGGAAATCAAGCAGTTGATGTCTTCAAATTGCCGGTGTATATCGTGAACAATGCGAAATAAATAAATATTATCGGATTTAAGAGATATTGAGGTTGATGCAGAATGTAACGCTCACGCGAGTGTCGGTAGAAGGTCAGCGCGGTGTCACGGAACACATTGTATCGGGATGCAACGAAAGGACAGTGCGAGGTCGTTTCTATTCGGAGCGAGAAGGATGGCGGTAAAAAATAATAATAAAAATAAAAATAAATAAATAGTTTTATGAAGAGTCGCTGGGTGAAGGAATGACTGGGCTGCAACGGAGGTGAGAGAAAGTCACAGGAGGAGGGGGAGAGGTTATGATGGTGCCAGCGAGCGGGGATCGATCACACACGGCTAAGACCCGCGCCGGACTGCGACATAACACGAGGCGCAACGACGCCCGGCTGGAAGGGATCGGAACGCAACACTCGATGTCGACGGTGCGAAATAACTGAAACGCTCGAGATAGGGGCGCGCAGCAGTGCAAAGGAAGACAACAGGCGCAGGAGAGAGAATGACGCTGAGGATATACGCGTGTCCGGGGTAGGGCGACTAGGCGGAAGCCAAGACACCAAGAGTCACGAAGCAGCGCGACGGTTCACTGAGAAGAAAAACGCAGCGGTGGAATTGGGCGAGGCGAGCGAAGTTAAGCACCGGGTGTCGGGGCACAGGCAGGTCAAGCTTTTGAGGCGGGCCTTGGCTGGCGCGGCGATTCGCTTTGGCCCTGTTAAAGCCCTTTTTAGCCCGGGGGCTGTGCCGTGTTGGGTTGGTTTGATCGGATTAGCGACCTTGCGTTGTGGTTGTGATTAATGGATTTAAGATTATTCCTCCGTGTTATTTGTACCCAGTCCAGTAGTGGATATCTGCCTCCACGTCACCCTCAGTTGTTACGCGTCACAGCGAGACGTTATCGTTGGCCTGTCGCGGACTCATCTGCCTGGATCGGTGAGGACGACGATCCCAGTCAGCCCTGAGCTTGGCGATAGAACGGTCTCAGTCGGAAAGCAAGACGCTGATGCCAATCGGGCCCGTTCAGCCCATGATCTTCTCCGCCGCCTTTTCAGTTTTCACCGCAGTTTGCCGTGTCTCAAAAAGAAGAATTCCGATATTGGGCGACTCCAGGCGATGACCCGGCGTGGATTGGTCCGTTCTCGCTGCACTTTCCGCAAAGTCGTCGTGTCGATATGAGCATCAGCTCCTTTTCGAACAATCAACGTGCACACTGTCGCACAACGCAGGGTGTTTTTCACACTCGACCCGGCGATGGTTGTTCAAAGCAGCAGAAGAATAATAACAAGAAGCAGAACATCATCAAACAGCAAGAGCGACCACGAAACTTGTGCCTTCCCCAGGCTCGTGCTGGTCTAGCCGCATATGGACTAGTTTTCTGCTTACGGCTCAGCGATGATTATTCTTGCTTCTTCTATGCAGTTCTCCTCTCTCTCTCTCACTATTACTGCACCCCGGCACATCAATCCAGTCATCAGAACCAAAAATATGCATGTCCGTATCACCTCACTTTTTCGGGCGTGCATAGTGTGGCCGGATCCCAGATGGAACGCCTGCTTGCTGCGGAACTCCACCGCACGTGACTTGGGCAGTCATGAAGGTGTCAAGACCGACAATTGGACCTTTTAATCTGACTTGTTCATTTCAGGTCTTTCGGTGAAGCCCTCTCTGGAAAACCCAATGCGGTTTTATACCATCAGATAGAAACAATGTCGCTCTGAGCTACATGAAACCGGCCACGAGACCCATGGAAACTCGTAATATCTACGACAAAAGCCCGGACAACGCAGCCAAAATATCCCTCTCGATAAGTAGCAATATGGAGTACTGTCACTGTAATATGGGACACAATCCCATACACATGTCTTCAGGTTCGACATCATCTCCGCCATGATACACTCTTCGGGTGTCCGGATGGTGCCGATCAAAAAGTGTGAAGCCATGCAAACCCACGCGGATCTCTAGTGCTGGACCGATCAATGCATTAGTACTGAGAAAACATTTCGTATCTGTCAGTTTAGTCGATCCTTTACGCACGCAAAGGCGGTGGTCTCGGGACGTGAGGGATGCTGTCAATATGACTGGACTGTGACACAGCTGCAGTCAAGTGCCTTTTTCCTCACTCTAGTCAAAACCACATTGACTAAAATGCTCACACAATCGCTTCGGTGATTGGGCTGTCGTCAAAAAACCATCGTGTGCCTGTGATAGAGGCAAAGGGCTTATCGCGCACGAGTCGCAACCGAGGACGGATATCTTGGCGCTTCAGCTCCACCTCGCAATCTTACACGGACAAACCGCAGCACCCCTAAATCTCTTCGCCTTTCGAATCCGCGCGCACTGTTTTTCTCTCGATTTTCTTGCATTTGTCATTAGTGCATAGTTGTCTCGGTCCATTTCTTTGGTGTTTCTTTGTTGGCCTACAGTCGGTCTGGTTGTTTTCGCGATGGCTCTTAAGAGTGGGTCGTTCGCGACCTTTCTCATCGTCTGCCGTACGTAATTCTGGCCTCTGCCCACTTGCTGGAGACCCTCTTCAGCACGCGGGGTTGTTTTCTCGATGCATTTTCAAATCACATACGTCTTTTAATGACTTCCTGGCAAATGTACTCGATGCTGTGCAAGTTGGCTAACCTTACCTATACTTATAGCGACGTGTTTCTTCTTGGGCATCATCTTCTCGCTTTTTCCGTATGACTATCCGCTGCTCTGGGCTGGTGAACCTACGCCTCCCTCGCACTATGACTACCTCGAAGCTCATCTGCGCTTCCTTCACGCCTCGCCGCCATTAATTCCACGCATCCTGCATATCGTCATATTTGTCGGACTTGCCGGCGTGATTACAAAGCTATACAAACCTTCCGAGTCGAACATGCTGTTTGATGGAGCAAGTCTGGTTCTCTATGTCTGTGGCGTGACAGTTTACATTGCCAACATTGTCAAGGGACTTCGTCTTGTTACTGGCGGAACGTACGGTGCTGAGTTGGCTCCGACTGAAGAGGATGCCGAACAAGTTCTTGGCCGAGAAGACAGTCTCAAGGTTCTTGCCGCCAGCAACACCATCCTCGCCCTCATACTGGTCGGTGTGTTGATTCTTCAGGCTGGCCAGTGGTATGCCGAGAGAAAGGACGAACAGGAGTCTGAGAAATTCGACAAGAGCAACGACAACCCGCCCAAGAAAGAGCGTGCTGAGTCTCCCGTCGCTACCCGAGCAGCGAGCCGCCAGAACAGCAAGAAAAGGCAGTAGTATTACTGTCCACTGAACTAGTCTCGAATTACAAGATAACCAAAAAACCTTTTGTTCATCTTATCTACTTGTGTTGGTGAAATTGGTCTTGTATGTGGTTGAAAACAAGTCGAATTGAAATTGCATCATCTGTATCTCCGTGTGGAACTTTACTTAGCACTGCCATTTGTACAGTGAGGGCTGTTTTTTGAATGGCGTTTAAAATAAAATGTCTTAGTCTTCATTAGGAAAGTGCTCATCTGATGATGATGACAACGATTTCGAAGCCGAACTTGACTTCTTTCTTTTTTAAACATCTCTTAAGGAAAACAGACAAGAGGATAGAACGGTATATAAGAAAGCTAACCTGTGTCCTATTTATTAGCAATCAGAGCAATCAAGAGTTCTGAAAGTTTTAGTTGTGGTGTATTTTTTTCCTTCAATATCTTCAAAGTTTATTTAGCACCTATTTATTGGAATAGGAAGTTATTCAAAGTGCTATAATACAGAGCTTCTGTCAGGCCAAAGTAAACACCAGCACGCAGTACCACCTAGTACGTACTCTGCACATCCGATGCGGAAGTTCGGCTAAAGGGTATCAAGCGCCAAAGGCTCAGAAGTGATATGCTAGCCTCTTGTTCATGTTGTATAAAATCGGAGGGACACACATATGTATACGATAAATCGTATAAGTTGGTGGATTTGATCCAAAAAGAAAAGAAAAGAAATTTGTAGAGTCAATTGTCCGTACTGTCGATAATTGGTCAAAAATGAGGGTATTGTTGCTATAAGAAACTGCAAAGAAAATTGGTGTCATAAGTCGTTTTCTGGAGATTTCTAGCTTGAGGCTGAAGCTGGCTATTTTTGGGTTCAGTTGGTGTTAGTTTGAGGTCTCTGGAACGTAGACCCTTGTGTCCGATTTCGAGAAGGAAAATGGACTAAGAGGCAAGTCAGGGGTGCGAGGACTAAGTGCCTTTGCAAACAGGCCATCAGTCGAGTCTGTACTCTCAGTGCGGGTTAGGGTATCCATGAAACCAAAATCTGTGGCACTGTTCTGTGCCTTTTGGAGTAATGGCGGGGGTTGATGTGATACAATCCGTTTCGTATCTATGGCGGATGATTGCGGCACATGGCGAAAAGACTTAAATGAAGAGATGGCAACATCAGAAGTCTCTGGCGACAGGAGATGGGTTCTTTCGTCGCCATCACGGTGAGTATTGTTTCCTAAAAATCGGCGGCGTCAGCAATTAGTGGAAGTAGCATAGCAATGCTATTATTACCTTCCGCTCTCTTTGTCAGATCTTTCTCACTGGTCTCCAGTTTCAACCCTTTCAACTTATCTCCTAAGCTGCGTCCCCCAGTGGGCGAAACAGGTGTGGACGCCTGAAAAGAATACGACACAGGGGCCTGGGAAGGGGAAGAAATGCTTTGCGCGGGGGTGGAAACCGAAACACCGTAGTTTGTTTCAATCCATTCCTTCTCCTGAATGGCCATCTGCAAAGCGACGCCTTCGACATTGTCGAGTGATTCATCCTTGATTTCCTTCTCCAAAGCCTGAAGTCGCTTCTTCGCCCAAATGGTATGCAAGACGCCCTTCTTTCCTGCGGTTCGCGCAGTGGCGCCAAGTTCTGGCGGAAAGATGGCAGGCAATGGGTTGATCTGGACAGACTGCGGCTGCTTGACAGTGGCCGCTGAGTTAGGATGTTGCGTGTAGGTCAATGAGACCACAGGTGGGACAGTCGTTCCAGGAGGTAGCAAAAAATAGAAGCGGCGCGTACTGTCACTTGTCTGTTCATCAGCGGGCAGAACGGTCGTCTTGCCATGCCATGAAACATGCCAAGAGCCCGATTGTGAGCGCGAGATATCATCATCTTCCCATTCAACCATCAAGATCTTGGTGCCATCGTTGCCTTTTCCGGCTTCGAACTCAAAGCGCGCAAGGGCTGCGATGGAGAGGCTGTTCTCCGACGCAAGACTAGGCGACTCTAGCGACGGCAGGTCGCCCTCGGCAGCGAAACTGCGAGACATCGTTTCAAGGGGTTGGTTTACACGTCCAGAACCTGTGCGTGTCAGCAACCTGGTGCAACGGAAGAGCTCTCCAGACAATGAGGGGGCCGACAGCAAAGAGGATAGGGCACAATGCATGGCAGGAGGGCGGGGGGAAGGGAAGGGAGTGGAAAGCTAGAAGGAGGGGAAATCACGGGACGTCCTCAAGCAATCTCATCACAGCTAGTTAATTAGTTAATTAGTTATTATGCAGCAAGGAATCTAGTCGACCCCGTTGCGGCCACTGATGGTCGTCCTGGCCATTCTCGCCCGCAGTCTGTCATCAAATCAGGCCTCGCGGCCGCATTGCGATCTGCGCCATTGCTAAATATAGTATCGCGTAGCGCCTGCCCGGCGGTTACGTCGCGGACATTCGTTTTTCCCGCCCCGTTTGCAGCGTGGTCCTATGTTTCCCAATCGGGGCAATGGGAATGCTCCATGGCATGCGGATTCTTGTTCTTCAGCAAGAGGGAAACGGTTAAGGAGCAGATTAGTTTGCTCTTTTCGTTTTTTCCCCCATCCTTTCGCGATAAGCGTTGATCTACATCGACTTGATGCCTATACGTAGAATTGGGTAACCCAACCCTAACCCTAACACTAATCAACCTTGTGCTTGCTGTAAACCTGGCGATTGGAAGGCTGCCTAGTAGATCAACCCTGCGTTAGAATACTCATTCTCAACCCGTAACATGGCTAGCTTGACTGCTGTCATAAGAATAGCATCAATTAAGTTTCTTCAGGACTTGCTACGAGCCTCCAGGGGCAAACTATTCTCAAAGCTCAACGGTAGAAACAAAACGATTGGTATCGAGATCCTGAACGATCTCGATACGTTTCTTCAGAGTCTGCAGCTGCAGATTATTAGCGCTGGAGCTAAGCGGCTCTATAGACCAACTCCCTCTGTAATCTTCCGGGGAGAGTATAGTTGGCCTGACGCTTGCTTATAGATCCATGCAAAACATCACCCTGAACTCCACGAATGGAGCTACGTAGGGAGCCAGCTGCATGGAAGTGCGATGTGTGAAGAAACCTAGTAAACAGCTAGTTGTTTGAGGAATCCAGGTACTGCGAATCATGAAGCGTTTCGCTCGCATCATGTGAACGGCGCGTATGTGCATATCAGTACCCAAACTAGTAGTTTGTTGATATGATGCCGCCAGCCTTCACAGTGTCTAGAACCGCTTGTTCTCGAGGTCCCGTAACTATTGGCCTAGTTTATTCCAAGAGCAATTCATTGAGATCTTACTAAATATTCTATATAGATCCTTCGGTTCTTTTCGATCGAGCATCGGTTGCTCATTTAGAGTGCTGCGGGGTCAGGTTGTATCCATGAACCAAGGGCATACGCGCTTCAGTTTCAAGTACAAGAAACCCCCAATTTGCTAAAACAGCGCTGCTGCAATACTTCCAAGCCACGGCGATCTATAGGCCAAATGAACGTCGGTGAAGTGACGAGAGCCAGCGGTTGAGTGTTTTCGAAGCTAAGCCTGGGTGCATGGCGGGTCCCGTCGACACTCGAAACAGGGGAGCCGCGCGCTTTCTGCTGCACAGCCAACCAGAGCGCCGCAGCACCAGAAACCTCAGCGCCGTGCTGAAACACTCTAAAAGACAAACAAAGCCTGAAGCTGCATCATTCGCATGAGAGCAACACTTGAGGCTTGCTTCACATAGCGCGCGGGAACTCAAGCAATCTACTGTTGTCGTTGGCGGTTGCCAAACCAGGAAATGTGTGTATATAATGTGTGGCCATCTCCCAGCTATCTGGAAATCGAAAATCCTCAAGCATTTTGAACTTGATTGTTGTGACGTCTTCTTTTTCCATTTCTTTTCTTTTTTTTCCTCTTGTTATTCCCTTGTGACTCTTCTCTTTCAGCTCGCTCACTTGCCTCTTTTCTTCTCCCTTTACTTGATTCGTCGAGTCGCAGCACTCTATTCCGGTCGGATTATCTGGTTATAATCGGCTTTCCGAATAGACTTGCCCTCGCCCCCGAGACCCCCAAAGACAGTTGACCTGGCTGGCGGCTCTCGGTTGGGAAATCAGTCAAGAGTAAGTGGGAGAAAAGACAGCCCGCTCAGCTCTTCCGTCTTGGGCTTAGCGCCGATATGGCAACCACAACGTTTTTGGTTAGCGTATTTTACTGACTTGCGCTGTTTCAGAACTGTATTAATACTTTACGTTTCGCCCATTACACGTATTACGACCGTCATCAGCATTCACCACCCCAAGATCTGTCGTCTCCCTGAAGGTGTGATCACTGATCACTGTCCACAGCCGCTGGTCTGACTGCGGACAACTACTAGTCTCTTTTTATGTGGTTGGACCGATAACGCCTTGTGACTTGCATCTGGGGCTCCGTCGCTTTTATTTCTCAACTTCTTATTCCGACTTATTACAGCCCTTCTCCCTCCGGCTCCGCCCACTTCAGGTCGCAGCCAAACTCTTGCCTTGCAGCATTCAGACGCAGTCACCTTGCAGCCGCATTACTCAAGTCGTGACTGACTGCCTTCTCCTCTCAACCGAGAAAAAGTCCGATTTTCATCTTAACCTTAAGAACACGATCCAAGACTCTGTTCCCCTCCGTCTCAACTCCCGAAGATGGCGCCGACCAAACCAACACTTCACCCTCTCAAAACTCCCAAAAACACTACCTTCCCTTCGGAGATTCAGAGCGCCACACCCTCTTCGATATCCGATACAAAGCGCGAACCAATGTCGACGCCTATTACTCCTCCGCTCGCCTACACCGAATTCCTCAAAGCCATGACGCCCGTCTTCACGAGCCCGGTCAGCCCTGGGGTTAGCTTTCCGCGATATCCTATTGAGAAAGCAAACACTCCAACGTCTCAACCTGCCTCGGCAACATTTCCATCATTTCCCAAGGGAGAATCCGCTGTCAAGTCCGCAACATTCCCTCCGAAATATTTACACGCCCCGCATTCAGCAAAGCCCTCTACCGGGCGGCGACGCATGAAGGTGTCACCCATCAAGACATCTTTCAAAGGAGCTTCAACAACCACTAAGTCTCCACGAAGTGCTTCGGCTCTTCGGTCCCCGTACTCGCAATCTGAGTGGAAGCTACAATATGTTGAAACACCCGTCAGTGCGTGCGGCAAGTCAGTCAGTGTGAAACAAGTCGTCACTCGAACGGTCACCTATAAGCGGACCCCTTTGGAGCAGCCTCCGAAGGGAAAGCGGCGGAAGACTAGCCAGGTGTAAACGGTTTCTATACTTGATTTCTATGCACGAAGTTATTATTCACGCATGTTTTCCTGGCGATTTCTTAGTCCCACTGCGTTCCACCATTTGTCTATCGGGAATTGAATGACGGAGTCGGATTTTACTGGGGCATAAGGAAGCGGAGTCTGACGGTTCGATCATTTCTGGGTTTATTCTATTTCAGGGCGCTGGCCGGGAGAGCCGATTTTTCTTTTCTTTTTTCTTTTTTCACTTTTCATTATTTTTTCTCTTCCCTTTCCTTTTTTCTGTTGGTTTGTGTGCTGTGTGCATGGGGCTTGTTTGACGGGTTCAAGCTATTGGTTCTATAACTATATGTGCATGCTGGGCGAATCAGTCCAGGAATAGCACGGTTGTGTTGGAAAATGTCCCCCCATGCTAGAGCAGATTGATGTGTGTCCACGACGATCCCTGTTTCCCTGTTAGAGTATTAATGAGCCATGCCATGTATATTCCCTTGCGTGCTTCTATGTAATCTATATTCTCGTAGCAAATAAAAACAGGCAACGAATGACCAGGGTCCACGTCTAGCCACGGCATGCGAGTCATGGCTATCAACTTCGTTGTCCAATTTTGATTAGTATACATACATAAAAATAGAATTTGATGTGATCCAACATGCTAGCTGAGCTGTTTCCATCCGAGCATTGTTTCTTAGTTGTTTTCTGGCTATTTCCCTTCCCAACGGCAAAAACAGCCCCGTACCAGGGTTTAATGCTGGCGGCAACAGCAGGGATTGATAATAATACATATAAGGTTGACGTTATATCTGTCCATGAGTCAATAAATCTTCCGGCTCAGCTACGATGCTTGCTTCTTGGGGTCTTTCTCCAATGGCAGAGGGATGGGACATATGCACTCGCCTCGTGGTAGACTAGGGCGGAATGACTAGTGGGTTTGTTTTGTTGGTTGGGTTTTTATCCAGCAAGTAGCAACTAGTTATACAAAATACGCTCATGCACAACCAAATTCTACGCCCCTCCATCCCAATTAGGTCTCGGGGCCTCTCCATGTGTTTGGTATAGCATGACTCGCAATAAATTCCAACATTCAGTATAGAGAGACGATACGTTGGGTACTTACTCCCACGAGCTTGGGCCCTTGGGAAGTCGGGTATGTTGGAAACAAAGAAAAAGAAAAACACACTACACACCATGTTTTCTATGCGGTCTAAATATCATGTTTTTTTTTTTTTTAATTGCGATGTTTACATTTATAACAAGATTGAAATACGGCTAGCAGGCAATACCGGGTCGCAATAGGTTTTTGAACTTATTGCAAACAAAAAACTCTCCTCTGGTAAAGTACTCCATACAGAAATTGACGGACAACCCTCATGGTAAGGAGCAAAAAGGCTGTGCGTCATTCAATATTGAT
This sequence comes from Talaromyces islandicus, assembly GCA_000985935.1. Classification (NCBI taxonomy): domain Eukaryota; kingdom Fungi; phylum Ascomycota; class Eurotiomycetes; order Eurotiales; family Trichocomaceae; genus Talaromyces; species Talaromyces islandicus. The sequence goes on along the minus strand of CVMT01000007.1, from coordinate 1,267,920 downwards.
TAGACTTTCGACCCACCTGGTCGGTATTAAATACGCATTACAATACACGGGCTGTATGGACCCGTCTCGGGCAGGTATGAGCGGACCATGGAACCAGTTATCAAGCAGCATGTGGCCAGGCAGACTCCACCTAGTTATGCTCACGAGAGAGGCACGACTGATGAAAACAATAATTGTGGTGGTTAATAGCAATCACAATTCTGCATTCTGCATTCTTCACACTACGTACTTGTTAACGAGGGTCCCGGACTCGTTGAGCATTACTCAGACTTGTCCGGCCAATGACATCGGCCCCAGAGAGATTCTGCAGAAACAACATCCCGGTCGCGACGTGGCAAGATCACCAAGCCAATGCAAGAAAAAAGTGGGATCGGCCATGGTGTGACATAATATCAATAGCCAGAGCCTAAGTGCGCTCTATACATGCAGTCGGAGCTGACCAAGCCAGTAAGAAACTGCATACGGAGTAGTCTTCGTCCAATTTTCAGTCTACCCGACTTTGGTTACGGGCGACTATCTAGTACTATCAGCTTCTACAAGACTAGTTACACTGGTGTGTCTTTACAAGTTCATACAAGAGAACCCTTCAGCTGGAAGGTTTGAGACTATCCGACTGGACACAATAATACCAGTAAAACCGAGCGAAGGAATTATGTTGATGCTGAACCATACGAGGAGCTTGGAACGATGATGTTTAGGGGCCCAGTAAAGCCGCAGCCCACCCACCGGCCCCACCAACGGGCAACCAGCCAACCAGCGATCCACTGACCCAGTTTCTATCGAAGATTAAGCGCCGGCGCTTTCCCTCTTGTAGAATAGTGGGGCATGGCTGGCACACCCCAGCAATAGACTATCCATGCGCACACCACGATTGGCTGAGCCGCTGCCCTCCTTATGCGGGGATCATGCCGCTAGCTTGTTTAGTTCGTCTCACCACGCACCGTCGCAACGCATCAGGAATCGAGCCTGCGTTTTCGTTGTCCAGATGAGTGGGATAAAAAGCCAATAATGGGCGTTTGGCTTTACCGCTTCGTTCTCGAGGCGCACTGGACTACGGAGTATTTCCCTCATTGAAAAAGAGAATGCGCATTTGTAATCCTCCTAGCCGCTTTCGCTATTTTTTCCGCGGTATTCTCGAAAATAAACACCGCTTACCCTCAACAAGAGAGGGGCAGTAATAGGTCCATGGTTTGCTACTTGTATTTCAGCTTATCCCTGGAAATGCGGTCACCTACATGCGAAAACGGATCCAGCCATTATCTAGCTTGCCAATCTTAGTTGCGCCCATCATGTGGACGATGTACAACACTCCCTCCCCTCCCCATGCAAGAGGCCGTAATAAGGGTCGCATGCATTCGGCCTTTCTTCTCTTCTCCTCTCTAGACCACGGACGCAATACTCCTAAAAAGGATGCGGCCTCCATGCAGCTGCATGCTGACTTACGATGAATGTTTCCACACACGGAGGAGATCGGCCGTCTATAGGGGAGCTTTCCGTAGCATGTTCTTCGTCTCCTGCATAATATTGGCTCCTATTGGCCGAGACCTGGTGTGATGCGGACAGGGGACCCGTGGGAGTGGTAGGTCCGGGTACACAAAGTCTGAAGATGCCATTTTTGGAAACATGTCGGCGCCAACCTTGCCTAAAGAGGAAGCCCGTTTGTCAATCACTTTTCGGTCCGTCGATTCAGGCTCACCAATTGACGGTGGTAAAGCCCACGACTGACTAATCGCCGAGAACTCGGAAATTTGCAATTTGGCCATACTCGGAACTTGCTATGTTTTGTTGACTTCTTCCATTTGTATCGACAATGTGAAGAAAACCGAATATACTGTTCAAGCTATTCCAGGCGTCCTCCGATGGATGCTACTCAGTCCTAAAATTCAACCCTGTCGCGATAGCCCAATCATGAACGTTAAAAGCAAATTAGGTACATCATATGGCTTTGTGGATCTTTGCGTTCTTGTTACCCGTCATTGGCCTGTCAAGAAATAGTGCGTTTCACGTAAGCGCCCCTCAAGTGACACTGTTCTATTCATAGAACACTAACTACTAATAATAACAAGATAGCGTCTTTATATATAGAAATATAATCTCCACTCTTGTCCTCTTTTAATACAACCTCATGCCGCCTCCCCTCTGCTCCCTGGGCTTTTTGTACGGTGTTATGTCGCAAAACAACATCAATTGATGACTCTAATGGTCTAGCTCGGGGCATTCCGCATTAAAGGGCCAGCGGGGACCTCCGAGTGGGAGGTGACCATCTTCTCTCTCGTTCATATATGCACGTTGGACCAGACATTGACCGCTTATCCCAGTCTCCATTCACTACTTAGCACTTACCCCGGCCGAAGATCTCCTCAAAAGTTTGTTAAAAAAAAAACCAATAGCAGCTGCTCAATTCCCCCCATTATCTGGCCTTGTTCGGACATAGCTCCTCACCTGGTCATGTAACTAAGACTAACTCGCCCCCCTTTCCCTCTTTCATCTTTCATCTTGCTTTTGTTTCTTTTTTTATCTGTTCCCAGATCTTGTCCAACCCCTCCGATTCGTCCTCGCTAAGATGGCAAGTTGGTTTATTTATAGTTTCATGCTCGCTAATGCTGTTTGCTTCTCTAGGTTCATGTTCCTGATTTACATAGACCAGTCGTTGAGCTCGCTGGGGTGATCGGCCAAATGCATGTTCCTTATCACATCCCCCAATGCAAGTACGAAAACAGTATGTCCATAAAAGGCATCCCATTTATCTAAATGTTTCTATTTTCAGGTACATTGACGCAAGAAAACGCCTGTCTATCGCTATCTAAGCTCTTCAAGCGTGCGTTCCGGGCGTCATATTGGCGATCACTTGACATGGACACTACCGCCAGTCTTGAGTTCTATATTTATCCATGGTTCGTGGTATGTAACGTGTTTCTGTTGTTTTGTGACTGTCAGGTATGTACAGTGTAATCATACCGGCGTGTCCTTGTCAAAAATCACACTGTTCATGGTATAATTGTGGGAAAGGTGTTGCTAGCAGTGAAGGAATGTCCTGCACACTAGTCTGAGCGACAAAGGTCCACTTTGACTCGTTGAGTTGGTGAAAGGGTTGGTGAAAGTCTAAGAGTTGAAGTGTCCAACGACGGGTGCCCAGGTTCCTGTTGCTGCCCTAATAAAGATGGCACCTTGAACGGCGGGAGATACCAAGTCATGACTAATACCATAAAAGGGAAGAAACAATTTATATTGATACTTGGGCAAGTTTTAGTAAGGAACGAATACATTAGGCCATGATTAAATAATTCAAAACAAGATTATAGTGAAACAACAGAAGCCAGATACATGTAGCACAACGTGATGCACGAGTTGCTGCATGGTGTCTTGGGAGCTTTCAGACAGCTGATGTAAGGATGTCAGAGATTTGTCGAGTCGTTTTTTCCTTAGAGGGTTGTGTTTTCAGTGGGTAATAGCGCCATTGTACCGGACAAGGATTCTCGATCAGTTGGAATAGAGGTCAGCAGAAAGAATGACTCGAGTGGGAATTGTTGACCAGTTCCAAGATGATAAAAGAGTGGATAGATGATGAATCATCGCAGTGCGGGACCCGGCCCCGAGTGAAGACGATACGACCAAGAGTTGAAGTTAAATTAAAGACCCGGGATGAGGTAACGCTGGTGAAAGAGTCTGGAAGTCGTTCCGTACGTTTATGGCCTATGTTCACATAAGGAAGGCAAGGGCACCCACGACAGCCATGCCAAATCCTTGTGGCACAGACAAGGAACCAGCACCACCAACAAAGGCAGAAGTACCGGGGCTGCTGGAGTGAGGCGCGGGAGTTGCAGCCACGTGTGGAGTAGGCGTAGTCCTATGCGTGTGCGAAGGCGTAGTAACCACGAAGGACGAGTGTGCCTCAACGCGGTACGAGACGTACGGCAGACTGTGTGAAGATGGCTTGGTGCTGTGAACTGTGGCAGAGTGAGCAGGGCTGGAGTGCGCAGCATGGCTCGTGTGAACCCTGGCGTGGTATGATTCGCCTTCAGTGGCCTCTCCAAGGGGTTTGGGGTGGCCCTGGTTGAATTCAGGTTGAGGTGCCGCCTTGGCTTCATATGTGGATTGGGCCGGGAAACCGCCGACGGGCTCTGGCCGCGCTTGAGGGTAAGGTGTCTCATGGTTTTTGGAGGTACACGTGGATTCTTCCTCTCCCTTGCGGTCTGGGTGAGGCTGTTCTTCCTTGGGCTGGGTTGGGTACTCCTGAACAGTATGCTCAGCAGGAACAGCGTCGCGAGCCGGCTCCTTGGGGTGAGAGGGCTCCTCGTGGTGAGGCGCCTCGTAGCGAGGAGGGTCCTCGGGGTGAGAGGGCTGCTGAGGGGTTTTGGGAGAAGCCGGGGCAGGAGCTGGTGCTTGCTTCTCTTCTTGGTGAGGAGAAGGGGCGTGGTTCTCATTGCCAGGGGCTGGGCCTGGACCACCTTCTGGGTGTGCGTAGTCACCAGGGGGTGGGGCATGGTGTTGGGGCTCCGAGTGCTGAGCGGGAGGAAGTTGCTCTGGTCCATGTTCACCACCTCCCGGGCCACCGTGGGGAGGGCCCTGGGGAGGAGGCCCTCCGTGAGGGAAGGGAGGTGGAGGAGCAATGTAAGTATTGTCTTGCTCGCTGTCTTGCTCAGACGAGGCATCCTGATCCTGAACCTCAGCGACTGGGGTAATGACGATATTATCGTTGTTGACGCCACCATCAACCTCGTTGTCTCCGCTCTCAGTGTACGGTCCCTTTTGCTGGGTGTGGTTGTAAGGGCCGCTGACAGGAGCAGAGTCGAAGTTTGGAGAGTTGATATCAGTGTCCTCATCAGCCCCAAAAACATGCGGGAAGTCAATATCAGGTGCAACATTGCGAGGATGCTTCACAGTGCCAGGGGGCCCTCCGTGAGGGAAGGGAGGTGGAGGAGTAATGTAAGTATTGTCTTGCTTGCTGTCTTGCTCAGAGGAGGCATCCTGATCCTGAACCTCAGCGACTGGGGTGATAACGATATTATCGTTATTGACACCATCAACCTCGTTGTCTCCACTGTCAGTGTACGGTCCCTTTTGTTTGAGATTTCGAGGGCCACTGGTAGGAGCAGAGTGGAAGTTCGGAGAGTTGATATCAGTTTCCTCATCAGTCCCAAACACA
>CVMT01000007.1:1237653-1262293 GCA_000985935.1 Talaromyces islandicus | reverse complement strand
TGGGGGACGTCAACGTGAGGTGCAACGTTGCGAGGATGCTTCCGAGTCTCCTCAAACTTCCGAGTCTCCTCAATGGGACCTCCCTCGGGACCATGGCCATCTGGCTTCTTGTGAGGCTTGTTGAAGCCGTCACCGAGGAAGTCATGGCCATAGGTGTCTCCGAAAATGTCAGGGTGCTCGATGTCGCCACCGAAGACGCCGTGCATCTCAGCATCATGGCCATGGCCGTGGCCGTGCTCTTGTGCTTGTCCAACTGCAGCCAATACGGCCAAGGGGATCGCTGTATAGATGGTCTTCATCTTGGTGATTTGGAATTAGTATCGTCTGTCACGCACCGGGTCGTGATGGCCGCAAGGTAATAATAAGGAATGACTAGTGTATAAAGAATGACTAGAACGAAAAGAAACTACAGAAGAGAGCCCTCAATCGGTGTGGTGTCGACGCTTTCGCTGGTCAAGAGAAAGAAAAGAATGACATGAAGCCAGCGCTGTCCAGCAGCTTTATCCCCGACCGGAACCTCGTGAGGAACTCGTTCTGGCGTGTTGGAATGCCCGCGAATGAAGGAGAACCATCACAAAAATGCGACCTCACAATAGGCTACACAAGCCGAGAATGCCAGGAAGAATGGCCTATACGGTGAATTCATACAAAAGCTTGGTCGGTAGCACCATACTTGGTGGCCGAGAAGGGCAATATCATAACATTCCGCCGCGTCGCAACAGACCGGTATGGAGTTGATCTCGCATTGCAACACAACGATGCCGCCTGTCGACAACAAACCATTCGTCGACTTGGGCTTCGAGGATCAACAATCCAATAAGCAGTCACAAGACTTGTATTGAGGATTGGAGGCAACGCTGCGTGATGATTTCATTGGTATCTCCACCCCCACCGAGTACGTAGCCAGAGGCAGCACAGGGGGAAAGACATTTTCCAACAAGTAGTAGCACCATCGTAAGTGTTGATTCTCTACGCTAGAAGACGCTTACTTCGCATTTTACTCAATCCTGCATGGGAAAGGCGCAGTCTACGCAGATGGCCTGGCTCTACTTCACTTAGATGTATCCCGTCATCAGCATCCCCAATCCATCGCCCTCACCAAAGAGGACTCAACGGAAAGGAAACTTCCTATCGAGGAATGTCGGTCTCCAGAATCAAGAGACCCCGGAGGGTCATGGCAACACATCGCCGTGGAGAAAGGCTGAACGATGGTCGTGGCTGATTCTGTTAACTTTTTGATGAGGAAAGAAAAGGGAAAAAAGAGGAGGAAAAGGCGGATTGGTTGTGCGCGCTGAAATAGCCGCCGCGCCGTCACGTGGCTCGGTGTTTAGTTGATGCGGCCCGTGCCTGCCTGCTTAGATAGGCGATAGTTACTGACAAACAAACTTCAACTGCAATCAATATTACAACTGTTTCTCTTGGGTTCTGCTGCGTGGCGAGTCCAGCTCGTACCACTATTCTAAGAAATACATAAACTATCCTGGCTATGCTACAGTACGCGGATCATCCAGCGATTGACTCCTGTCAAGTCGGGTGCAGTAATGGGATCCTCTGGTGTATTGACAACTCAGCCTCGGTAGGACCAGATCGATGGTCGAGACAAAGCGAAATCGAGCGCAAAAATTACAAACCCGGCATATGCTCAATTAAACGAAACTCCTAATACTCCAATCCATAACAGGCCCTAGCCGCCAATGGCGCCGTGTTGATTGTGCGATTTCCAGACACCTCCTCCCACGGCAGCCGTTATCCCGAGCGCGATGCCAACCATGGTGCCGACGATGAAAAACGCAATCACAAGTTTGACGGCGAGGCGCTGTTTGGGGGTCAATGGTGACAGGTAGTCGCACCGCCTCTTCTTCTTATTCCACAATTTCGACTGTCGCACGCCGTGGATATCCAGCGAACGCTTGCGAGGTGTGTTTGACGGCCCGCTCTCCAGGTCATTGGATCCGTATCGTTGTGCCGAGACAGTGGCCTCGTTCTTGAGGTATTCGAGGGAGTCGTTGTCGTTGTGGCGGAAAAATGGCGAATACGGCTTTGCTCCAAGGTGCGGGTCAAATTCAACGATAGATGCTTGGACAGACTGGATTATTGGCGATGGAGGCAACACGCTCGATGGCGCCTCATAGAGCTTGTTCTCTGAGTTGTTGGCGCTCGTCGTGCTGTTTATCGTGACACCCACGACCGGGTCAGTCGGTAGTTCTGCTGGGTGTGACATTGTCGATGCCAATGCACTGACTGCTGCCGTGTCCAGTTCTAACAAACTCCCTCAAGGCGAGAGGATAGGATGTCGAAAGATCTGCGAGATGTGTCCCTTGCGGCTAATGATATTCGCGATGACGACAAAAACATAGACAGCCTTCACCGATGGTCGACAAGTGAACAAAGGGGGATTGTCGAGGTATTTGACCTGCCAGGCATTCCTCTCGAGGTGGTACCTTTTTAAGTGTGCCTAGCAACCCGTTTGCATTCCAACGGCAGTAAACGAGGGATAGACGAGAACAACAGCCGTCCTGCGACTACGTGTTCGTAGGCGAGTATCTGATAATTGAAAACAGGTAGGTTTTGGCAGAATGTGGTGGTGAGAATGCCAGGGTTATTTAAAGCAACCCCTGGGCAGCACACGGCCTTGTTTTTCCATTTGGATGGATGTTCTCCATAGGACTGTATTCCGGTGACAGTCTCCACCTTGGGCTCGGTGGAGATGAGACAATAATCATAAGCCACCCTCACAGGCCTGATCTCCCCTTTTCACAGTTTGTTGTGCGGGGGACGTGCCCTGCAGAAGGGGGTCCGAGATAGGCAAGTTCGTAGTATGTAATTATTATCTAGATAACGGTGGTAAATGGCAAGTCGCAATCACAACTGCTTGTATCTCAACATGTCACCACCTAACTGGCAAGCAACGACGTTACAAGACTTATCACACAATCAATTGTCACGGATCCTTTGCATATCGACCTGCCGGCGGCCTTTTAGAACGACCGGTCCCTTGCAGCGTTGCGCGATGTTGAACTCTCTCAAGCCCGGCGGTTGGACTCTCCAAACCCTATTTTTGGCTTGGAGTTGTGCGCTTTCGATCTAGTTAAGCTTTTTATCGGTTCAGATAACTCTCAATTCCAGGCAGCATCGTTCGATCCATCTGCCATATTCCTATTATTTTATTATTTACTGCGCACAAAGCATTTTTTTTATTGCTTCTTTTCTTTTTAATCATTCAGGAACGCACATCTTATGATTCGCCCGGAATATGATCGCTGCTTTCATCAACCCGCTGCAAGGGATAAATGTAGATCTTTTCCCTCCCCCCAAAACAAAAAAAGAAAATCAAACAGAAAATCAAATTCTTGGGTGTAAAAAAAGAAGCTTGCCCGAATACGTCTGTTCCTATCTTGAATCTTCGCGCGCAGGCCGTGCCCGGTGATACTGTAATAATGGTTCCGTGGTTGAGCCCAAAGCTAGTCAAGGATAGAGTTGGCTTTGTATAGTGCACTCTTTCGTATCGGGGCATTGGTCATGTGCTCGTTTTGTAAACATGTAAATCAAGTGACCTTGTGACATAATTTATTTTCTACTGGTACGGTACGCAGTGCTGTGTACATAAGTGGGTAACGTGCCTACGTCAGCTGGGCAGCTTTTGAGTTGCAAATCTGATATTGAGGTGAAACGTAGATAAAACTGGTCATTTTGCTAAGTTGGTTATGTCTAGTACCTGCATTAGAGTACATAGTTAGTATGGCACAGCATTTTGCAGTATTTTAAATGTGGATTAAGTACATGTAGTGCTTGATTCATCATATTTCATCCATCTGTGGGTGACGTATCAATATATATATATTCCGGGTATGCCCGCACCAGTTTACAGCACCAACCAGTTGACCAACATTGAAAAGCACTACATGTAGACGCTAGGATGCTAAAACATTTGAACATAAACAAATAATATCATTCATGTTCGTTATATGCAACAGATAACTGCGACGACAAGGGGTGGTGACCAACATTGAAAATATACCATCCAGTCTGGTGCTGGTTTTCGTGGAAATTACGGTGGACGGTTAGTGGTGTCGCCGTAATCAATTGATTGATATTATATAATATATATTATAGAACTCAAATATATCTATATATCTAATACTCAGCTCTAAAATACATTTAACATCTCATATGTTGGAATCAATTTTAACATTATGACATCAATAAATAATTGTTACCCATATATCCCATTATATACAGTAGTAAATCTAAGCCTCATCAACACTGAAAAAATCCTCCCGCTGGATACCACTGCGGTCGCACATGCTTCGAAAGACACCGCCTTTCTCCCACAGACTCAACGGCGTATCCAGCTCTGAAATGCGACCCTGGTCCATCACACAGATGCGGTCGTACGTGATGATGGTGCGCAAGCGGTGTGCAATGCACAGCAGCGTCTTGCCCTTGAACCCAGTCGCCATGGTACGCTGGATCTTGCGATCGGTCTCAAAGTCGACCGACGAGGTGGCCTCGTCGCACACGATGATGCGCGAGTTGCGTACCAGTGCGCGTGCCAGTGCCATTAGCTGGCGCTGGCCGAGTGAGAAATTTAGGCCTTCCTCTTCTACCACGCTGTCAAGTTGGACCCGGCTTCCATGGTTCTGCCCCGACTTTTCTGTAGGGGTCATTCCACCCCCTGCTGCTGCGTCAGATTCGTTCTCGCCCTTGGGCTGCTCCCCAACCAGGTGGGCTTGTCTCAAGGCATCCCACAGCTCCAGATCGCTATGCTCGTTGAATGGGTCCAAATTGCTACGCACAGTACCCCGGAATAATGTTGGATCCTGTGGGATAATCGCCAATCGCGAGCGCAGATCCTGAAGGCCGACTTTCGCTATATTGAGCCCATCAATGGTAATGCTTCCCTCCGATAGTTCGGTTATGCGGAAGAGGGCTGACATGATGCTTGACTTTCCAGCGCCGGTACGCCCGACTATACCAATGCGTTCACCACCACGGATATCCATATCCAAACCCTGGAGAACCAGGGGAAGACCCGCGCGGTAGCGCATGTGTACGTTGGAGAAAGTTATCCTCCCCTCTTCTGGCCAACTGGGCTGAACATCGCCCATATGCACGGGCGCTTCCTCCTCAAGCTGGGTTCCATAATAATGCACACGTTCCGTTGCATTCATGTTATTCTCAACCTCAGCAAGCTGACGAATGGTGAATTGTAACATCTGCACAATGGCCAAGATATACGACAAAACAAGACCGGAGATGCTGGGAGAAACGTCGAATCGCGATGTCACTACTAAAATGCCAGTCACAAACACCATAACATACCCAACAAAGTCAAGACGGACACTCAACCAACGTTGGTTGGCATAAGTGAGGAAAAACGCGCTATCCATTTCATCGATTGCCTCGCTGATGGTGCGTCCGAAATGTTCCTGCAATCCGTAGGCCCGGATGCTGGCGATGCCGGTGATAGCCTCGCTGAAGCGAGAGAAAACGTGAGATCGTAACACAGCTTCAAACCGCTTCATGTCACGGGCGGATGCGCGGTAGTAGCCAGCTGCGAGCAGGAATAGAATGAGCAAAGGGCCGAATGCAACGGCGAACTAGAAAAGAAACACGTTAGTTAAATTTCTTTTGTATAGTGCAGGATGGATAACTTACGTAGTGATAGTAGACGATAATCAGAACAATAATCGATATAATCATCGTGATTGTGAGAGCGTATATACGCATTGCATCGCACAAATCGTTGTCCATGGTGTGAATATCCTTTGAAAACCGATTGGTGACTCGCCCCAAGGGTGTCGTGTCGAAAAAGGACATGGGTGCCCGCAAAACCCGGCTCATTGCTCGCTGCAACATGGTTTTACTGGCATTGGTTCCCGCATTGGTGAGGACTGTCGAGTATATGAAAACGAAAATCGACTGAGAAGCGGCGAGGGAAGCATATCCCGCGATATATTCACCTGTGCTGAATGGGTACTTCTCCGATGTCCAGTATGACAGCCACAAACTTGTCATGACGTTACTACCATTCACAAGTAGGATCATCACCAAAACGACCAAAACATTGAAAATGCTCCCTGTCGATAGAATGTAAGCCTTCCACACGTCCCAGCTAACTGAACTTGTTGCCCGTTCCTCTTGCTGCATCAAAGCCACCTGTTTGCCAGTCTTGGCCTTCTTAGGGGTGTCAGTGCCGTCCTCTATCTTGTCATCGCCGTCAGCTGCCGATTCCTTCATGCCTTGGTGTTCGCTTTCTTGAGTAGTGGTCGACATCAATCTCTGGAAAAGTTGATTGTCGCGCATGAGGTTGTCGAACGTATCCACTGCTGAGACATGTCCACCATCCATCACGATTATTCGATCACAGCGGTTCAGCACGTGGAGCTGATGAGTAGCAAGAATACGGCACTTGTTTTTGAGAAGACCGCAGATGGCTTGCTCCATGATGTGACGACCAACGTGAGCATCGACTGCTGACAACGGATCGTCCATGAGAATGATATCGGCATCAAAATAGATAGCTCGTGCGATGTTCAGACGTTGTTTCTGTCCACCAGAAACGGTAATACCTCGTTCACCAATTTCAGTGTTATCTGCAGCTGGAAAGACATCAAAGTCGGGGCGTAGCGCGCAAGCATCGACAACTTTGTTGTACCATTTTTCATCGAAATCTTTTCCGAACAAAATGTTGTTCTTAACAGTGGCATTCTGGATCCACGCATACTGAGGACAGTAAGCTCTGGAAGCTCCGAGACGAATACTGCCATCGGTCAAACGCATGTCTCCCGCCAAGGCCGCGAGTAACGAGGTCTTGCCCGATCCCACAGTGCCGATCACCGCAACCAATTCGTTCCGTTTTATCGAAAAACTCAAATCCTTGACCTGAAAAGGTACAGAATTGGTATCTGACGTAGTGACCGACGATTCCTTTTCCTGGTCTGCTCCCTTGGCTTTAGGATTCTTGGAATCTTTCTCGTTGGCTGTATTCCTTTCCCATGTAAAACTGGCTTTCTCCAAGTTGATGGCATCGCTCATGTCTTCATTCCATTCTATTTCGTCCTTGATCTCTTCCGCAAGAAGGAACTCTTGGATCCGCATAAGCGCAGTCCAAGCATCGGTGACCTGTCCGAGGACCTGGGGCAGCAAGTTCAAAGGCATACGAAGAGAATTGAAAAGGGCCAAGGAAGAGAAAATGGGAGCCGGAGTGAGGACATGCTGGGAAAGCGAATATGTAATGAAGGAAAGCATAGAAGCAAAAGTCGGTATGGACATGGACACACACAGGACAGCATTGCGAATTGCCAAGAGGACCTGGAGAGAAGCAATTTCGCGCTTCCGGATGTCTTTGAGTCTTTCCAAGAAACTACCCTCCCATCCAAAGAATTTAACAAAGCGAACAGACTGCAAGATTTCCTGAGTGAGCGATACTCGCTGGTCGGTAACTTTATTGATCGCGACTCTCCTCTTGAAGAGACTTTTGACGGCCATAGTCACGGCGGGGACACCAATCACCAATAGTGCAAAGCCGGCCAGAGCGCTGTATCCGATATTGATACACAGCAGGATCAAAGTGACTATAATCGCGATGGGCGAGGTCCACATCATGTGAAACATGCCCGAAGCGGTATTAATTCGATCGACATCGACACTCATCAGGGTAATAATGCGCCCATTACTCCAACCCTGGCCGCTACGAGCTCCATTCTTTGGGGCATTAGGAGTCTGCCCAGAACCTTTGTTATCTTGGGATTGAGCATCTTCTAGCGCAACATCACCTGCTCTCGCCCGGGCGGATATCTTCATTGTTTTGTCAAAAAGCATATTGACCAGCACAGCCCTTATTTGTCCTCCGACCATAAAGCCACGATAGATGAACTGATTGGTGCACAAGCTCTGCAGGATTTGCATGCAAGTGATTCCCACGGCATATCCAATGCCACTACCAACATTTGGCTCTGGCTGATGCTGGGTCTTGGCTTCGTAGGCAGCGGTTGCGTATGCGATCAAGTACCGAGTCATATACGGGGAAAAGACCATGAGCAGAGAGCTGAAAAACTGGCACACGCCGCCGATCCAGAACTCGAATTTGAACGTGTCGTAGAGGGCCCATAGCAACGGGTACTTGCCGCCTTGTTGCAGACGGTACTGGAACGACTTGTTGAGCCTTTCCTTGAGAAGGAAGACTGATCGGTCCGGGTTCACTTTCCAGATATCCTGATGTTGCAATGGACGTAGATAACCGGTCTTGAGATTGGGTTCATTGTTAGAAATGCAAAAAGGCGGCAGATACAAGGGATCGAGTACTCACGTGCATCAACGATGCCATCCATTGGAAAGACACCAGACTGAAGAAGTTGGCGCCATATTCAGGCGAGACGCCTCGGTCGCTGGGGACCGGAGGAATCTTCTGGAGACGCAAAGGATTCAGCCTCTTATACCACCTAGGCTTTGGCTGCTTGACCTCCCCTTCTTTATCTTGTCCCTGTTTCGTCAAGGTCTCATCCTGTTCCTCTGAATCAGCCGAGACAGAACTGGCGCCAGCATGAGCATTGGGATTGGAAGTAGCAACTATCTTGTCGTCGGCAGCTGCTTGCTGGAGCTCGTGCGTAGCGGGGGGCATGTCGGTTTGTCGGGCCCAAATAGGTAGTCGGCGCCGAACGCTTTCCGTTGTCTCGCAGGGCGATGAGCTTGAAATCAAGGGCAAGAGGAAGTATTCATTGCGAGAACAAGAAATGAGGGAGAGAGTAGAGGGCAAGGTTTGCGCAAAGTCGTAGAAAATCCTACGCGTCAACCAACTCTTTAAATAACTAAAAGCTAATACGTAGTTAGTACGACGTCCAGTGTTATCACTTTTTTCCTTCTCATAATCCATCCTCGGGCAGTCGGGTTTAAGACAGGAATTCCGAAGCAAGGCGGACCGGCGATTGGTTGGGCATCTGCGTGAGACCCGCTTCCGGGGAATCTACAAAATGCGGAATGTTTTGCGGGCGCTAGACTAGAACAGGGCAGTCGATGGATGCATGCTAGAAGAAGGCTTAATTAATTAGTCCCCAACTATGTATGACCTTGGATAGTAATCAATACGAATACGCTGGGTATCATCTACAGTGTCCTAGCAAATCAGAGTGCGCTGCGACACACCGTCTTTCTGATCTTTTTAAAACTATGCATGTGTCTTATCCCTGCCGATTAGCCGAAGCCCATAATAGTCTAGAACCACCCCCCAAATAGTGAGTGAGGGTGGGGTGGATGCCTGATTCATATAATCATTGTATTTGCCAAAAGACTAAATAAACTATAACTTGATCTCGACGACTGCAGTATCCATCATCATAAAGATTACAAGAAAACTGCAATTGCTTTCCAAATTTCACGCAACCAATCAAATGAAAATTCACTTTTCGACCGGCAATTGAATAGCGAGCCATGGCGGCCATCATCGGCTGGTGTTTCCCCTCCAATATAGCCTAATCTGGCCGCCAGCGTAGCAACCCAACACCACATCAGACATCTGCGTGGCGCAAGGCCTTCAGCCTGGGCGGGGAAACCCGTAGTAGCCGTTGCTATTTAATCCGTCGCCCCCCGGTCACACCAGGGATTGATTTCGCTCCGTCTGCGCTTACCTCGACCGTGGCTTCACAGCCACTGGTGACAGAGAGGCAAGACTCGAACATGCCGGCTTGGACAGGAGCTACAAGCCATGCGATGCAGGTTCACCTCGTTCGGTGACGAGCCTAGTTTTCCACACCAATCTTAACCTTCTTCTCTGGTGGAGGAATAACTTCGTCTTCTGCCTCTCCGGAAAGAGAGGGGAGTTCTTCAACCGCCTTCTGGATGATGCCCAGTGCTGCTTGAATCTCTTCTTCGGTGATCACCAGAGGGGGAGCCAGGCGAATGATATTCTGATGAGTGGGCTTGGCCTAGAAAAGATATTAGTGAGTATGGCGAGAAATTGCCAAGATAAGATAAAGCAAAACACTTACAAGCAAACCTTTGGTCTTCATCAGCATACAGAGGTCCCAAGCCGTGTGTCCGTTTGTCTTGCTCTCGTCAATAACGATGGCATTCAACAGACCCTTTCCGCGAATCGTCTGGATGACAGGACTCTTGATTGCCTCGAGTCCCTGGCGGAAGACCTGACCGAGATGTTCAGCGCGTTCTACCATGTTCTCGTCGCGGATGATCTCCAGTGCGCGAATCGCAATTGCCGACCCGAGAGGGTTGCCTCCGTAGGTTGAGCCGTGAGTACCGGGCTCAACTGTGAGCATGACATCCTTCTTGCCGAGCACACAGGATACGGGGTACATTCCTCCAGAGATGGCCTTTCCAAGAAGGACCAAGTCGGGCTTGATGCCGCTCCATTCGTGACACAGAAGCTTGCCAGTACGGGCAATGCCGGTTTGAATTTCATCGCAAATGAGCAGGACGTTGTGCTTGTCGCACAAAGCCCGGGCTTCTTGCAGATAGTCGTCATCCGGCACGACAATACCAGCCTCACCCTGGATAGGCTCGACTAGGAAGGCGGCCAGGTTGGGGCCAGCCTTCTCAAAGGCCTCTCGCAGCAAAGCTTTGTCGTTGTAGACAATTGGCTTGTCGGTGCCGGGAATCGAGTGTCCGATGTTAGGCAGGTACGGGCCATAGTTGTCTCGGGACTCGGGGTCGGAGGAAAGCGAGATGGCAGCAAACTAATTTCGGTGGGTCAGTCTATCGTCATTAACAGAACTCTGATGTTTGGACATACCGTGCGGCCGTGGAAGTTGTTCTCAACACTGAGCACGAGGGCCTTGTTCTCAGGGATACCCTTGACTTTGTATCCCCACTTCCTGGCAATCTTAATGCCGGTCTCAACGGCTTCAGCACCAGTGTTCATAGGCAGGACCATGTCGAAGCCAAAGAATTTGGTGACAAACTCGGCGAACTTGGGGAACACGTCATTGTAAAAGGCGCGCGAGCTCAGTGTCAAGCGCGAGGCTTGGTCGACCAGAACCTTGACCAATTCAGGGTGGCAGTGTCCCTGGTTCACGGCAGAATAGGCAGAGAGGAAGTCCAGGTAATGGCGGCCCTCTGGATCCCATACCGACGTACCCAACGCACGCGCGAAGACTACCGGCAGTGGGTGGTAGTTGTGAGCGGCATAATCGTGCTCGGCGGCAATGGCAGCGTCGCTGGAAGTGGTATGGTAGTTGGATGGGCTGGTTTTGGAGGGGTTGGCGTTTTGTGTCTCAATTGCACTGGGGGCCATTGTTGCGAAGACTGTCGGCCTATGTGACCGGTGGGACTGTTTGAAGATATTCTTTGGTAGGGGAGATTGTCTCTCTCGAGAGCGGGGTCAGGTACGTCACAGAGAACAATTCCTTGGGAGAAGCTGTGTGGTAGCGTCGTGGAGTAGTAGAGGAGAGGAGAATGATGAGAGATTAAGAAGAATGGAAGCGGGAAAAGAAAAGAAAAGAAGCAGCCGCGTTCAGCCAGAGGAGCAAGTGGGCTGCATGCATCATGACGCTGGCCCTAGGCCTCTAAGTGCAGGTGTATGCGGGCGCCCGGCCCGGTGCTATACGCCGGTCAGCGCCTTCCCCCACCCGCCCATTGGCCGCATCATGTGACTGCCAGTGCACGTGCCACGTTCTATGATAATTTATTATTATGATTCTTATTAATAATATGTATTATTCCTGTGCAGAATTATTGATTTTATAAGCATGCTGGTAGACACGCAGAGCGAGTTGAAAGTTCAAAAGTGAAAGTGAATTGGCATGATGTCATCACTTGTGTACCTGTTATTTAGCATGATCACTTTTATATGTAGCTACATGACTTTTTTGCTTACTGTTGATGAAATACATACATGCACTCTCTGCATGCAAACTAATAATATGGACCTTCTAGATGTTCTTTCTCGAGATATAAGATATAACTATCCCCATAATAGTCTATAGGACTATATACGGAGTACTACATAGCATCGTCGCGGACGGGCCACCCACCGCGGATTGCCGCCGGCAGCTGCAAACCAACGGCGATCATCTTCTACCATCGCCAACGTCCGCTTTGGCCTCGGCATGCAGCTGCGTCCACCATGTCGCTGGCATCATCAGAGCTGTCGCTCGCATCAAGTGACACGAGCAGTGCTCTGTCCCGGTCTGTTTCCCGCCTGAAGCGCCGCGCCGAAACTCAAACGACGCCGCAGAACGTCCTGCTGTTCCTCGTGGCATTTCGCATCCTCAACGCGCTCTGCGTGCGCACTTTCTTCCAACCCGATGAATTCTTCCAGTCGCTGGAACCCGCCTGGCAGGCAGCCTTTGGCAAGGACAGCGGTGCTTGGATCACCTGGGTGAGTTTGTTGCTCTGTCGTCTCATGTGGTCAGTTGAAGCTAACCGCCGATGCCGCAGGAGTGGGAACACGAGCTGCGGTCCTCCATCCATCCTCTCTTCTTCACCACGATATACTACCTCGTCAGATTCGTCGCAGATATTGTGCATCTATCACCCTTGACCGTGGCAGATTTCCTCATTGCGGCCCCTAAAGCGGCGCAAGCTGTTATTGCTGCCACCGGGGATTACTACACATGGAAGCTAGCTGGAAAAATCTATGGGTGTAATAGCTATGGCGCATGGGCTACGGTATGCTTGTCTTGGAGGCATTGGCTGTATCTGTGCTGATGACATACGTATAGCTCGCGTTGACTACCTTAAGTCCGTGGCAATGGTTCTGTTCAACCCGGACGTTCTCGAATTGCGTGGAGACTACGTTGACAGTAGTCGCGCTGTACATGTGGCCATGGGACTGGCTCCTTGACACCACGGAGGAGGATAACGCCGATACAGAAAATGAAGACGATCTTCAGAATACAAACACTAGCCTTGAGAGTGCTAGCAGACTTTCAAGGTATCGATGGCCTGGACTCAACGGCGACATTTTGACGATCATGTTTCTAACGGTTGCGCTGCCCAGCCTTCGAAAGTGCCTTTTGCTTGCAGCATTGGCGTGCGTTCTACGACCTACGAATATCCTTGTGTGGGCGTGCCTGGCCGGCTTTGCCGTATACCAGAGCCCCAAGACTGTTTCTTTAGTCCTTGTTAGAGAGGCTACTCTGTGCGGGTAAGTTCAGTCAGACGTACAACATTTTTAGGTGCTCATGTTTGTAGGTCAGCAGTCCTTGGTTTCTCGGTTCTGGTCGACCGCGTCTACTACGGCGTCTGGACGTTTCCCATTTTCAAGTTTCTTTGGGTCAACGTCGCCCAATCGATTGCCATATTCTATGGCCACAATGACTGGCATTACTACCTCTCTCAGGGGTTCCCTTTGCTTCTGCTCACGGCTCTTCCGTTTGGCTTGCTCGGGATATATAGATCTTTGCGCACGCCATCTCAGAATCGCAGCGCTCTGATCCGGTTCCAACTGGCTTCAGTCTGCCTTTTCATGCCGGCCGTCCTTTCGGCGATAGCCCACAAGGAGGTCAGGTTTATATACCCTTTGCTACCTGCTCTTCACATCTTGTCGGCAGAGCCGCTTGTGTCCTTTTTCCTCCCTGCTATTTCCTCTTCGTCGAGCTACTATCTACCGCGCCGGCTCACACTAATTTTTCTTGTTCTCGTGAATGTTTTTATTGCGTACTATACCACTTTTGTTCACGCATCTGGACCCAACAGTGTTTTATCTTATTTGCGGGAACGACACGTCGCACACCAGACCGGCTCTGGCACCCTCCACGCGCCAACTCTGTCGTATGGGCTGAGCCAGCCTGCGCATGATGCGACACGCAATATGACCGTCGGCTTCCTCATGCCCTGCCACAGCACACCATGGCGGTCTCATCTCGTCTTCCCCTCCATCGACGCATGGGCCTTGTCATGCGAGCCACCACTCGGATTGAACGAGAGGCAAAAGAGAGTATACCTCGACGAAGCGGACCAATTCTACGAAAACCCAACCAACTTCCTGCAAACCCATATGGCGGGGGGTCTATGGCACATCCCTCG
The DNA here is from genome assembly GCA_000985935.1 of Talaromyces islandicus. Lineage (NCBI taxonomy): Eukaryota > Fungi > Ascomycota > Eurotiomycetes > Eurotiales > Trichocomaceae > Talaromyces > Talaromyces islandicus. The sequence goes on along the minus strand of CVMT01000007.1, from coordinate 1,248,313 downwards.
CCGTCCGTCATATCAATCCCTGGGCCCGCCTCAATCGACCCAAGCCCACTCGCAGAGCCGGAAGGAATCCACGCACGAATGGCCCGACTACCTAGTCTTTTTCGCACAGCTCGAACCAACAATCCGAACAACGCTCCGCAGCAGTTCCTACGCGGAGTGCTGGCGCACGTGGAACACAGCCTGGCACGACGACTCGCGCCGCAAAGGTGACATTGTAGTGTGGTGTCTCGACCCAACGGAGCAGCACACCTGGCGCCAGACCCAGCAGCAAAAACACGCGCAGTACCGTGACAGGCAGTTTGAGCGCATTGTCTCTGGGTTCCAAAAGGAAGCCGCCGCCGCCGCCGCAAAGAAGAAAAAGAAGCCGCCTACCGGGTCGAGCCCCTGGGATATCTCTAGCTTTCTGCGCATGCCCAAGCTTTCATCTTCGACCGCTTCGTACCGCTCATCACCATTCAACTGGAAAAATAACCTCCCGTGGCCATTTGCAGCCGCCAAGAAGCAGACATATCTGCCGTCGTGGCTAACTCAGTGGCCGCCATCATGGTTGAGTACCAAGAAGGAATATCCGTACATACCGAAATTCCTGCAAAACTACCTGCCCCAAAACAGGGGTTCTTCATGGTTTCCGTTTTCGTTCTCCTGGCCATGGAATAAAAAGAAAAGCTCCGGATATCCTAGGATGCCGGAATTTGAGCGTGATTTGTGGAGTTGAGATCCTCTTCTCCCTTGGGAATAGCACCCTGTATATATACACGTATCTGGATTTTATTGATCTGGTAATTCGCTATCTATATGTAATAAACCATAGTAGTAATCATCATGGCTTACACAAAGTGGACAATTTTATATACTCAGTGCAGCGCAATCACAGATGTCAGGTTTCGTAACCCCATCTAACTTGGTTACTCAATGCCAAATCAATTCAATCCAGGCCGTTGACCATGCAATAACCAGATCCAGTTGTCATACATATGTACAGTAATTCATCTTGCGCTTCATATGTCCAAACCAGTGCCAATCCCAAAATACAAATCTATGACGAAAAAAAAAGTAAAAGAAAAGAAAAGAAAAGAAGAAAGAAGAAAGGAGCCTCAAAATAAGTAGAAAGGAAGAAAAAAGACGAAGAACAAACAGACAAACAATAAATCAATCAATCATGCATATCTTGCACTCAAGCTCGCAAATGCATCAGGACTGTGACGGCCATTTTGTAATCCATTGATATCTACACTTCCTTTGCTCATATGAGACGTTGGCATAAAGTTCATTTTCGTAGGTGGAGGGGGAGGCGCCGCTGCTGTCTGGCCTAGCCCAATTCCTAAACCGGCAGACTGGGCTGGTGCAGCCACGGGAGCTGCTGTTGGAAAGGGGTTTGTGCTTTGTTGTTGTTGCGGCTGGGCAGTGTTGAAAAAGGGGTTGTTGTTCAAGGGATCCGAAGGTCTCGGGGAGACAAACTCGGGCATTGTGGCGCTCCGTTGCGGAGTGGATATATTGTATGGAGACTGCGATTGCATTGTCTGAGGTGTTGATCCTGATGTGGTCAAGAGTGAGGGCGCGGGGCTGGTGGTTTGGTAGGGGTTGTTAGTTTGTTGCTGTTGAGGCGGCGGTTGCTGTGGTTGGGACTGTTCGGGAATCGTCGACATTGTGGTCGGTCCAGATGGCCCGAGATTGTAGAGAGACATAATACTGTTCTTATCCATTCTGGCTGTTGGCGTCGCCATCTGCTGGTTTTGATATGGATTGTGTGACGTCAGAATTTGCTGCTGCTGCTGAATATTGAAGGATGAAGTGTTGGAGGTATTGAAGGGATTGTACGATGTTTGCGAGGATTGCAAGTATTGTGGTTGCTGTGGCTGTTGCTGTTGCGGCGCAAACGTCTGCGACGAAGAGTACATGGGCATAGTATTGGCGTGTCGAGGGGGAGGAAATCCCTGTGATGACGGAGCTTGGTTCTGCTGCGCACCAGTTGATTGCGCAGAGATTGACCCGAAGAACGGGTTTCCAGGCGACAAGCTCTGAGTAGGTTGGATCGGTGTAGATTGTGCGGACTGATTGAAGTACGGATTTCCAGTAGACTGGGCCGACACAGGTGCTGACAAGAAGAAAGGGTTGTGGTTTACTGGCTGCGGAGAATTTGTGTAGGAGTGTGAGGTCTGTAGCGGCGGAATGGCTGTGGGTGCCGTCATCTGTTGGCTAGGATAGCCACCGGTAGTATGAGGGAAAAGCCGTTGCGAGACCTGCAGGCTCTGGAACGAGTTTTCAAGGCCCGTAGTAGGTGCCTGCTGCGGCGTAGGTTGAGGAGCATCAAAGGGGTTGTAGGACTTGGTGGGGGCTGGAGCTGGAGCTGGAGCTGAAGGTTTCACCTGCGCACCGGCCGAACTAGACACTGTTGTGTTGATACTCCAAGGATCATCGGCAGCAGATTTTGAAATGGGCGGCGGAGCTGGGTCCGGATTCGACGGACTTGCACCGGCTGATGGCTGTGAAGGCGCATCCTGGCCCCCTTCGCCTAAGCGAGTCAAGGATTCAACGGCTCGCTCCATGTCCCCAAAGTGACCTTTCAATACAGAGGCATTGCGCCTATCATTGGGAAACCCCATATCTCTCAGCATCTTGAGTTTCATTTCCACAGACGCCACATTCGCCTCTCCGAGATTCAGACCAAACACGCGGGATTGTTTGTTTATCCCCACTGAAGGGGACGAGGGACCGTACCCAGCAGACGAAGGAGAAGACGGCGTCGCTGCTCGATCGGTGGATAGCTGTGGCAATCGACTCGTCGAGGACACAGATCGTAGTCCGAAGCCAAACTTCCGGCCGCTCTTGGGAGGAATTGGAGGCGAAGTATGCTGCACGGGTTCGTCAAACGACCTTTGCGTATGATAACCAGAGTCGTCTCTGCTCGGAGGCTTCGGTTTCCCGTCTTCCAGGATGCGGTGTTCGTACTTTTGCCGGATAAACCGCTCCATTGCCGAATCGACCTCGTCAGCGTCGATGGGGATGGCAGGCTTGATGCCTTTGGGGTTGTATTCTTTGTTGACAGCATCGTTGCCTCTTCGTCTCATATTCTGCAAACATGAGCGTTTAGAGGGTGATAGTTAGCATTAGGAAAGGCACAACGTACCTCGACCTGATCGGTTGTCCAGCTGTCCATGCTCAAGGACTTGACCTTTGAGATATGCGTGCCCATCTTCCGATGCAGCGACCCGCACCGCATGCAGAGGAAAATGCCCAGCTGATTCCCAGTCAGTTTTAAGAGTTCGTCCGTCCATCGTTTTGTCTGGTTTCGAGCGAATTGCGACTTACGTTCCAACTGGCCCATCCTGAAGAATAACAAACGTCAGCCAACTGTTGCACGACGACAAAAAGGAGGACCACGCGACAACGTACCTGGGTTTCTCGCCTGGCAATCGGCACATCGATCGTTTCCGGGCACGGAGCGGATGAGTTCCTGCAGGGCCCTCTCATTGCGCGCCTGCTGGCGCTTGTTGATGACCGAAGTCATGCTGCGATTGATTCCGGAGAGGAGACTCGCGTGTGTGGTTTGTTGTCTAGTGACGGAGCGAGGATTCGACACGAGTCGTTGGTGGTGTGCGTGCGTGCGTGAGGGGAATGAATTCAAACAAGCAGCAGCATTCTGGGGGGGGGCGTTGCAACGCAATGCCGTCGGCGGGCAGCGGTCCAGAGACAGTAGCGAGTGTTATTGCCGGCAAGATAATAATATTATTATCGTCAGGAGGAACCAATACGGAGCAGTGTACTGGGCAGGTTAAGCTGTGAAGAAGATGGCAGGATGGACTCCACTGGCGGCGGGCGAACTGGCTAGTGTTGCATGCGCGACTTTGATGCTTGTAAACCGCCCCAGCTGCCTCCACAATCCGCTGCGACGCGACGCCGCTCAGGGGAAACCTGATTCTGTCGGCTGCTTGCGGGTACGACTCAGTATTACGAGTAGATAATGTAATATTCTTCAGTTTATTCTTCAGGCAAGAAGAATCAACCGGATTTAAGGATTTGGTGCTACCCTGTTGGAATATGCAGGTCAACCGGCACTTTTTTTTTATCTTTTCTTTTCACTGAACAACCAAGTATTATGATTTTTGCCAGTACCAGCACTACTACTACACTATCATAAAAGCTTGAAAAAAAGATGTCGGAGCAATTGGAGGACTCGCCCAACCATGCTGAAAAGAAATCACCAAAAAAATATCAGAGAAATCCGGTCTCGGCAAGAGAAACAGTTGCCCCCGAGTGTGTCACTCTGGTTCGCCAATATGACCTGCCATCCCATAGACTGTTCCATGATATGAAACCATGGAACGGGAAATTGGAGGTTGATTATGCGTTCGTAGGTAAATAAATGTGTGATTTTTTGGAACGAGAAACGCGGGAGAGAAAAAAAAGGCGTTTTTGTATGCAGTTTTTTTGCCGGGCGGTGAGAGACTGAGCACGTGACCCCCGGTTAGGCTTTTCTGCTTTTGTTTTCTTTTCTCCGCTGTTTCTCCCTCTTCACTCACCAACCTCAGTCGGCAAACAACAAGAAGTATCAACAGTATCAACTGCTGGAAGAACCACTCTCGATAATGGCGCGAGACTCAATTCATCCAGCCCTCACGTAGAGAAGAAAAAAGAGGAAGCCACTAGTTCCACGTCTTTGGTATCCCACACCATAGAGGTCAAAACTTATTTTATCGTTCGTTCGGTGGCAGAGCAAAACCCAACAGTTTTTAGCAGGACTGCGTCTACTCCACCCTGCTGTTTGGCATCTATCGAACAGCAGGACTATTTTTATGACGGACATTCTGGAGAATAGAATAATAGTTGTGTTTTGTTCTATTGAAATTGTAAATCAGAAAATCCCGTGTTCCTATTTTGGGTCCTGTAAACTTTTTAAAATAACTGTCGGTTGTCGTTCTGACCTTCATCATGATCGCCTCGAGTTCATCGCATGGGAAGAATACGCAAACAACCGCAGTCTGTTAACCGCACTAAACCATGTTTGCGTGTTCATATTATCGCCGAGTTTTTCCTTGCAGTACCTGCTTACATCTACCATCAGTTAGTCCATAGCTTCAACAGCAAATAACCAGGCTTTTAGGCGACGTACCACGTGTGTACTGGAGTTGGATCTGTCCAAGAATGTGAAGCAAACGGCTTGCGATCGGGTCCTCGTTACCGTTCAAACGACGGTTGATTTCCTTTTTCTTTTCTCGAAATGAATGGGCGAACGAGTGAACGATGGTTCTAAATGCCGCCTCCGACTCCTCTAATTGCCTCTTTGTCTCTTCCCACTCGCCCCGTTGGTCTCGTTCTGCTAACGAGTAGTTGGCTCGGAGAGATAGCTGGGCATGGTTGATGATGACAATCAGCAGGATGGACACGCAGTACATGTTTCCCCACTCGCGGTCATTCATTGTCTTGCTATTCTTCACTATGTCATTTAGCTGAGACAGGACCTTCCGTTGCATTTTCTTGTATATGTCGAAAAGCACACATTTGACTCCCTTGTTTATTTGTCGTGATGTGTTGGTTGTATATTCAGGCTGAGGGCGCTGTAGCATATTGATGATGACGTCCAACTCCTCCGCTGGCACGGTTATCTGGAACGAAAGGATGGTTGCCAATATTGTCGAGCACCATGCGTAGAAGAGCGTTGTGTTAATTTGGTAATGATGTTGGCTGTTTTGATTATTCTCCCTCCAACACCCACAAGAATAATTCCAAACTGTCTCCAACAGCTTCCGTACCCATGTGTCCTCCTCTCCTGGAAAACAGGCCCATAGCCACTGACTCATACTGTCTTCGTCTCTGAGTGTCTCTTGAAGCCATTTCTTTAACAAACCAGCAATATCCTTAGACCCTCCACGTTTATATGTGGCAAGGATTGGAAGCCCACGAAAACGTAGAGCTTCTCCTGTTTTGGACCGAACTTCATACGAATACATTGATTCTTCGCTCAATGGACTAAATTCGCATCCGAGGAATCCATTAAAAACTTTTCCGAACCCAAAGCTCAGCGGCAACGTAAAGGCTTTTTGGCTGAGGGGTTTTGTATGCGTCCTCATCCAACTTTCGTACGACCCCAGGTGTAAGCGGTCTCCAAGAATAGCTGCTCAAAGATAGCCCCGTGTCAGCGTTTTGAGAAGTTAAAAAAAAAAGGATTAGATGCATTCGATGATACTCACATGGTATTATTGAATTTTCCAATTCCGAGAAGGAGCGGTAGCAGCCTATCCATTTGCGACCATGCTCCTTCCTGGCACACTGATCGCATGGGTCATGTCTCGAGCACTTGGACAGCTTAGCGCGTCTTTTTTAGTGTCAGAAAGAGCGGTTCCCCTTACCTTCTCATTGAGGGCCCAGCATCGGAGACAGGATCCTCCGACTTCGCGAACTTCCTGACAATTGTTGGCGGTTTCTTCCGGAAGATGCGTCCCACGCGCACGACCGCCTGACCGGACTGGGCGAGATTGCCTATAAACGGGATGTTGCTGTCGGATCAGTTGATCTGAAAAGGGCTCTTGGCTGCCAATGGCATGGGCAGACAAGCCAAGATGTAAGTTCTCGGGCTGCTCGAATACTTGGAGCGAGTGGAGGAACTGGGATTGTGTCCGGTACCAGTGTTCAGGGGTTGAAGGGTTCCATGAAGGAGACCAGTTCTCCATCGGAACGACTGCTCGCTCGTGGCCATTAACTGGATACAGCTGCAGCCGAGCAGGCTGGTCCAGGATGTGGTCCGAGTGGTCAAACTCGTAGCGAGGTGATATGCCCTGTGTGTAGATAGAGTCTAGGGGATATTATAAGCGGAACGTGTTTTAATTCGAAAAACACGCGATCATGATTACCTTGCTCCGGGTTGGGCGAGTAAACGACATAGTGCTGATAGTGCTCTTCCCTCATGCCAGGGTTAGGAGGCGACAAGCGCTCAGCCCCTGCGGTCAGGTATCCAGTAACCAAGGAGCTCATCGAGTCAGCCGAGCTGGGTGTCTTCGGCCTTCTAGCTATGTTTGTGGTTTGTTGATTGGTTCTCGGTTGACAAACTGCTTGCCGTATGATTAGGCCAAAGGAGAGAGCCTGCCTGTGCTAGCTTTATATTAAACAATATGATGGGGCAGCAGCAGAAGTGTCTCCCTGATGACGGGGGTTCGGGTGACTGGCAGTGAAAGGGGTTGACATCTAGGAGCATGTCCACTTTCTGCGTGCTGGACAGTCCACAACCTCGCCACCCTCTATGCCAGTACACCTCAGTAGGCAGCCGAGACATTGGCGGCATCACTTTGTGACGCACGCTACAGCATGTACCCGTCGGGCATTGGCTGAGTCAGTGTCGAGAGTTTCTTTTTTGTTTTTCTTGCGACGGGGTAAGTGGAGCGTGTGTTTGCCCAGGTAGATTGACTAAAACATTTGTTGGGCTTCTGCGGTCTTTTATTTCTTTTGTGCCCGTTGGGACTTTGTCCGCGTACTCAAATCAAAGGTAAAGTTCCGAACCCCGCAGGGACGCCCTGCATCCGCGCGACATGCCCGGGCGAAAGACCACCAGAGAGGAGAAAACCAGGCGTCCGCTGCTGGCTTCCGATTCGATGCCTTGACAAGAAAACGAGCCCATTGGGCGCCATTCAACGAGCCGGGGGTCGGGCATAGCCTCGCCAGGCGCAATCGACAAGGGTGTTCCTGTGTCTGCGCCTGGGTGTAGCCGGGGTTGAATAGGGCCTGGATCCTGCGTTGCCCTCGCGCTCGCGGGTGCTGGAATCCATGCTGGCAGACAAGGAATTAGAGAAAAAGAGAGTTTAGTTTGGTCTGTGGCAAGGCAGACACGGCGGTGTGAATGAGACGAGGAAGCGGCAGGTCTCCGTCGGCCGCGAGACGTATACATCAACTGATAGCACGCGGCCCGGTTGCATGCCAGCCCCAACATTGAACATTCCTAATCTCTTCTCTGCACGATTTTCCCTTGTCATCCTGAAGAAAACAAAAGATAGCCCGCCTTGGATAATAATAATAATACGAACGCGTAGAGTTTGTCGGAGCTCCTGCGGATGTCTTTCACCTTTTGTTCTTCACGAATGCTGCCCAAGTGCCTCACTTTTTTCGTGCAAGAACAGGTAGAGACAGAATCCGAGGTGCACGGAATAATATTGGCTGCAGCTGCAGCTGCAGGTGGCAGCTGCCAGCTGTCAGTCGTGGTGCTTGTATAACCAATTACGACGCTAAGGCGCCGATTGATGCAGCAGGGTGCCGCTTGGTGGAAGCCGAGCTCATGAAAGGTGCAATATCAAATGGAAAAGGTATTTTTGAGTTAATGAGATTTATTTGAATTTTTGTTTGCAACGTATGGTTTCTAGGGTTGTAAGTGTAACCTTCTACGCTGAAAGTAACATTGAGTGGAGGCTATACAAGCTCTCTTACATCTCAACTGGTGAATGTGTACAATTGCCGGCTTTGCGGTGAATTGAAAGGGCGACCGCATAAATTCTTAGCATATTTACCACTAATAAAAACGTCATTGGTGGATTGATCGGCTCTTATATCCAACATATAATGACTGGGTGTCTATACTGTAAAACTAGTTTTTATACTATGCATGCAGACGTAAACGGGTGTGACTCCAAAAGTACATCAATTAATTGATACTGTATGCAAGAGAACCTGCTTTTACAGCGGCAAGAACGATACCGGATATACCTTATTATACCCCCCAAGAAAGACTTATATAGCTAACTATCAATTGCTCTGCGTTCTAGGCTAGATCGATTCGTAACGCTAACAGCAATAGCTACAGGTCCAAACAAGCACCCAGCAACGAGAAAATGCAACCCGATCCAAGAATTTCCTCACTCCAGGCCTGTTCGAAATGAGGCAGCAAGGAGAGGCCCTGCTATTATGGATCCCATTGTCTCAAAGACACTAATCGTAGTATACATCATATTGAAATGACACTTGTCGATAATAGACGCCAGTAAACTGCGGACTAAAGGAGGATAGCCATAACCTAGCGCAAATGACCCTAGGCCGACATAAATTAAACCTTCTGTTTCGGAAAGCCCGATTATGAGGGAACCAAAAGTGGACATGAATACACTTATGCGCGCTAGCCATAGGTTTCGACTCTGCGTCGATAGTGCTGTTTTGCGAGCAAGGACTTGGCTGGCAATAGGAAGGATAATTGTAAGAAGCGTAAGAGAGGAAAAGGCTTGGAAAGATAGCAATCGGCCAGCCTACAGGGAAGAGTTAACATTGATGATCAAGGTCAATCTTATGTAAAGAATACTTGCCTAGGCCCATGACCACCCGTATCGTTTTGGAATTTACTGAAGTAAAATATCTTGTGCCAAAGGAGCTAGAGTCGTGACCAAAAATGCAAGCAATAGTACTGTAACTAGGATATTGCCTCGCACAAACCACATGACCATTGTGCCTATGGCTATGAGCTGCTCGCGAGCTGTCTGTCCTGGAGACTCAAATTTTATTGGGTAACGTTGTATCAGAATGCTGATGATATCTATTCTCAGCAAAGATCCCGGGGAGAAAAAAAAAAGGCCATGATGGTTGCTAGCCAAAGACACCCTAGACCACAGAACATGGGGAGCCAAGTGTTGTTCATAAGGAGGTACACCAAAGGACTCTATGTACACCTGGTATTTTCACCTACTATCTCTTGGATTTATTTGTATAGAGGCTATTGGTTTGAGGGCCTAATAGTTACGACCAGCAGAAAGATGTACTTTATGGTGTCATATTATTAACGAAAATTCTAAAGCATGAGGGAAGAAGCTAGAATACAGAAGCGATCGGCGGGTGGATATGTGCGAAGTGGGGCACGTGCCTACCAAAGCTCCAACCCTAGCTGCCTTAGGCAGCCAAGGCCGAGGCTGCAGTCAATCCACGAGCCGGCCGTCACATCAGGTCAACATAAAACAGTCTCATTTAATAATTGTGGTAGAAATAGCTTGTTACTTGAAACTCTTTATGTGATACTCTGCTCTTTTTGAAGACCGTTTGAACATTCTGAGTATATAATGGAGCAGATACCCGTTAAATGTCACTATCTAGCAGAACATAGAGCTGTATTGGCATAGAAGAGTCTCTACTGCCCTACATGATGCGGTTAGCGGTCAAAGGGCGCTATCATCCTCCAGGCTGCTGCTACAAGAGATCGATTAATAAAGGAAACTTTAGGCAAGACAGCAAAGCTCCTTGTTGGCTCCTACACCCTACTTTTAGTTTCATGACTCATCATTCCCTTTATCGCCCAGCCTATCTCTTGGGAGAAGAGAAACCAACCCAATCTGTAGGAAATTCGGTGATTGCAGGTAAGACGAGGGTAGAGTGAGCAAGATTGATTCTTGAGGCAGATGCCTGTGGGAGACTCCATATATGACAGGATCATGTGATCACTTGATAACCCAGGGGTTTCCTTCCTTCCTCCTCCTCACTCTACTTTGTGAATCTCCCAATCTCGTCCACACCACATCCTGAATCTCACAATCAGCACTTTGGTTCTTCGTTTATCTATTTTTTCTGGCGAATTTCCTACAACATCCCGAGCTTCACAATGGATGGCGACTCGTTCCCTGGATGGGTACGACCTCCTGATACGCGTGAACGGGGGTCCCTCACGACCCGTTACTAACGCCCCCCCCCCCCCCCCCCCCCCCCC
>CVMT01000007.1:1113856-1237628 GCA_000985935.1 Talaromyces islandicus | reverse complement strand
CCCCCCCCCCCCCCCCCCCGACTGTCCGCGCAAGAGAGTGCGTGAATTACGAGATTCAGAGGACACCGATGGCGAAATGACGATTGAGTCATACTTGTATCGAACAAACCTGTACAGATCCTCGACGATCCCAAATCCCCCGCCCTATCCTGTTGACATCACGGAGGTTCCAGAGAACTTCCAACCCCACTATACGCGGATTGAAGAGATATTATACCAGCATGGATTTCCAAACATCCACAGATTAGTAGAAAGAGCCAACTCCTACTCTCCTAAGGGGAGATTCCAAGTCGTGAAGATGTCAAAGCCGAACTATCCTGGCGGCGAGACCCCCAAAAATGTCTTTCTGATAACATTTTTTGATGGCGGACTCCCGAAACAGCTAGGGCCTACGAGAGACAAGATTAGAGAATTCCTTGCGATGCAGGGACTTCACGTTGATGTTGAGATCTCTGTTTTAGGGTATTTCCGGCAGGTCATTTTCCCCATTTCCGCGAGTGACCGCGCTGTCCAGACCTATATGGAAGCTGAAAATGGAATTATCGGCTGCTTGAATAGAAATCTCACCTCACGTTGGGAAGGACTCTCCTTGTTTAATATTGGCTTTACTCAGGATAAAATTACACCTACTATCGTGGTCTATGTGCCGCCTACAATGTCTTTCGACTGGGCGACTCTCCGCATGCATATATTAGCCCTGACCATCTCTTATCCTGATATCAATGTGGCCGTTCACCCTGGAGCTGTTACTGGTGCTGTTGACACCGAATCTCTACCAGGAGCTCCAGGAGATTCCATTGGCACCAAGGGCTCGGGCTCATCTGGAACACTCGGCGGGTATTTTGATCTTGAAATTCATGGGGAAACCGACAGGGTTTCCTAACTAATTACCATGTCATTTATCCGTGGAATGCCCCTGAAGATGTCCAGAAGAGGGCTAGCGCTCTCGGATCCTCTCCTACCCATGACGACGAATCTCGCTGTGAAGTCATGTCGCCCTCTGAAGAAGACGTTACCACTGATATTGACCAAATCAATGCCTCGCGAGACAATCTTAAAGTAAAGAAAGCCGAGTTAGTCAAAAAGGACGATGAGTATAAGTCCCTCGGAATCTCCAAGAAGTCTCTCAGTTCTAGAATTACCGAGGTAACTCAATCTATTCAGATACAAGAAGAAAAGCTGCAGAAAGTGAAGAATTCTCTGCCATATACCCTAGGGAAAGTCCTTCTTTCGAGTGGGACAGCTTGGTATGACGGACAAGTGTCCGACTGGGCATTCGTGGAACTAGAAGCAGGCCGGCTTGCTATACCAAACACAATGCCTCTGTATAACAAGGCTCAGGCACGAGACTTTCGCAATCAACCATCTGTTGCCGAAGCTGGGGCACCAGCAACAGGATTTGGGAAAATCCAACTCGGGCAGATATACCTCAAGAATGGAAGGGCTACTGGAGTTACCGTCGGGGTCTGCAATGGCGTTCACCTATTTGTTCCCAAGCACGTTCGCCATGTGCGTGGAATTTCTTGGACGCCTCTGTTGCCCCTGGATAACTCATTTCCTGGATCTAGGGAGTTTCTCATTATACCTACTTCTGGTACGGCTGGCTTTTGCCAACCAGGAGACTCCGGGTCTCTCGTCTATGATATACACGGAAAGATTTGCGGCTTACTGTTCGGGGGACTTAAAGACGAGCTCGTCGCTGCTCCAGCTGTTGTGACGGCATTCCCGAACATCATAGAAGCCATAAAGGAGAAGGGAGGCGTCTTAACTGACCCGAATGTCCCCCCGTATGAGGAGATTGAAGATTGCTCATATTGATATGGACGTCGTTTCTATCCCTAACGTTAAATTTTTATGTTTATTAATGCCATAAGGAGTTGTTGAGGTTGAATTATCGGAGTTTCGCTTTATACCCTGCAGGGGGCTGATGCATAACGGGTTTCTATTTTTTTCATTAATGAAACTTTTCCACTGTCGACGCTGCTGTTTCCCCTCTTCGGTAAATTTCCTCACCATAATTTATTGATCACATATGGGGAGCAAAAAGTCTATCTGCCGTTAACATTCAAATACACCCTGTTTGAACTGTTAAGTAATAAACATGTATAGTACTTCCCGAAAACGGTGTCACCACTTACACTCTTTGTTTCCTAAACCCTAATGCCAAGGAACCCTAAACTATTGTTGGAATAATTAAAATATTTTTCCCGGTTTAGACCTTGTACTGTAAACTACCGGATACTATCATATTGGCGTTGCCGGCTGTTTATTACCTGTCAAAGCTTGACACCTGCTTTCCCATTGCCCTACGTCAACGTTCCTAATACGATTGAGTTCTCTTTCACGACGAACCAGCGGTGCAGTGAACCATGGTTCCCACCCTAGCCAAGTCTACGCCAATATTTATTCAGGACAAAACATAAGCGAACTGACTGATTCCCAGATTGCTGAGGTCCGCCTCCTCGCTGTTTCATTTACCCTGACCCCTCGCAATTAAGTTGGATTATAAACCACAACCCACTAGGCTGGGTACGGGTTCGTATTTTAGCCTAGTTGGGAATCAACTAATTAAGTCATATGCAGGCTGCCACAACTGAATGTGTCGCTATATATCCACGTAGAATGTCCCCCTCCCTACTGACGAACTTTGAGCGCTCGCTGAGGCCTGTCATGGCCTAATTGCCGTTCCCAATATTAGGCTCCCCTTCTGATATGCGACTCCAAATTCGATGTGATGCCTCAGCAAAGACAAGAGCGGCATTGATCGTGCTGGTTCGGCTGGCCCTAACATGCTGTCTCGCGGCAGGAGCCCAAACCAATATTCTTTTACTCTTTCCCGAACCCTACGCTTCATGTAGCCTTTAAACAGCTAAGCGCGAGCTTAGTTATAACTTTTCTGTGGCCCAATGTTTGAAGCTTGACCACTTTCGCACGAGCGCAGGGTTCCTGAATGAGCGAGAGTATATGTCGGTGGCACCAGTTTTAGAACGAGCGTGCCAAAAGTCCAAAATCGAGCTCATTGCAGTTCTCCATCTAATCCACAAGTACGATTCGGAAATAGAGCAAAGTCTCAGCCGGTGTATTGCACACGCACACATTTCTTGCCCATCTAGCAGCATTCCCACAAGCCAGCTTGTTCTTTACGCCCTTTGCACTTTCGGCATCTCACGGAAACACCTCCTAGCTTCTTTGGCGGCAGGAACATTCAACTCTTCCAATCTGTATCGCCCCGAGCACAAATGGTAGAATATATATCCATGGATGAACCGATCAATGCGCTCAGTCAAGATAGCATCGTCCGATAGTATGCTACGAATCTTCCGGACCTCGTCGACGGTTTCGATCCGAAGTTGAAGCAACGACTGAAGTGAAGTGGTAGTACTATGGACCTTAGCATGACTTTGGATAAAGCCTGGGCAGTCCTCCTCCTTGAGCTCTTCCTTGTAAAAGGACAGCAGGTCGTTGACGTAGCCCAGAAATAACATAATACTTGGAATAGCGGCAATGTACCTTGCCAAGTCTCGACCCTCCGGATTAATGTTCTCTGGAAAGCAGAAAAAGGCAAACGGCTCCGCGACCCCGGTCTTGGCCCTAAAGTAAACCAGATAATCGGTCCCATCACGTGTTAGGTGACTAGCATCCTGTCTCTGCTCAACTACGGCCGATGCGATGAACTCCATAGAGCCTTTGACGATCATATCGCCGCCAAATTTTCCAAAGAGCCGCTGCTGGTCGCCTAGGAGCTTCGTGAAACCGCGAAGTAATTCATGTCTCTGGGTCTGCCCGAGGACCAATTGAGTGCTGTAGTTTTCAAGGTCCGGTAAGATCTCGCCCGTGATATCATCGATAGAGATAACGTATGTAGCGTATAGGGTAATAGCTTCTTGAACTTCGCGCGAGACAAATGGGTAGGTGCAGCTGCTGATCTTGGTTGCCGTATCGATGCATTGTTCGATCTCCGTGATGAATTTCCTTGAGACGCCATGGGATTCAAGACATTTTTCAACCCGAGACTTTAATTCCACGTCCCATTCAAATTTTGGAATTTGGAATGAGATGTCGCCTAAAAACCGATTCACAACTTCTTCATAGCTTCTTCTGGATACGGTACTGCCAGGACATAACTTCTCCGAAAGAGTGTCTGGAACATTCGTAGGCAACTTTGAGAGCGCAGCCAGAATGGCCATCAACAGCAGGATGAGGACCATAGATGACGGTGAATTCGTCGCGACCCAAGTCCCATTCTGAATAGCACCCACGGAGAACAAAAACCTTTCTGTGATTGAGGTCTGCTTTCCAGATTAGTCGTGCACTCGTAATAGGGTATTTGCATCTTTCTCTTTACCATTTTCTCTAAATAAGTGAAGCCGAAGGTTTTCGCTATCTGAAAAGTTACCCTGAAATGAGACAGGATGGAAAACGTACGCTCTGTTATTATACTCCAAGGCAAAAGCTGTCTATGTTGGATGCCTTGGCCACGCGGTCCTACCATCGTTCGGCAAGCAGGCAGAAGGGACGGCCCACGGTTCAGTTGAACTGGAGCTCAAGGGCAGGCGTGATCACTGGTCATTCCCTCCATCGATCGTCGAACAGGCTGCAAATCTAAGGTTGCACCGCCCAGATGTGTCACACGACGCTCCACATGTCATAGCTTTATGGCATTATTTCTGATCTTTCTCGGTCATCAACTGTGTTGTTCCCAATCTGATGATGATGCATAGTCTATTCAGACTTGAAACGTGATTATGATTGGCAGAGGTTACTAGATTCTACCACACCATTGGCGTGCTATGCGCATCTTCTCGCGACTTACATACACCATTTTTGCTTATTACTACCTGGTAGGACACATAATTGCACGTAATTGCCATACTTGATCAGTCTCATGCAGTCTGGTGCAGCTGCAGCTTCCGTCACATCCGCCACATCCGCCACAGTTTATTGACACTTTCTAACTAACAAATGTCAACTATTTCCCTGACGAGATACTTTTGGAACCGACTCACTCCTCATGTTACCACATGTGCATCTTGTGTAACCAAACGTGCTCCCTTGTGCCACCGCATGTTCTGCGCGTGCTGCCAGTTTTCGCAATTCCGAGAGCCTACCTATCTTATTTTCCAGACAGAGTTGCTCAGTAATCCACGGAGAAAGGCCCGTTAAAATATATACTCCGGTCATTTCCTGTCTCGACAGTTGACCACAGTGGCTGTTGAGACATTAAAGATTTCAGTAACTATGTCTTGGTCTTCAAATTCACACCGTAAAATGTGGCCAGCCTTGCCAGATAGGCCGTTGAATCTCTACCTATTCATCCCAATCTTGATCCTCTTCCTGCTCATGGCACACAGATTTGTTGCCGCGAAAAGCAAGAACTTCCGTCTACCTGCGGGCCCCAAGCCTCTTCCGATAATTGGCAATGTCCATCAAATGTTGAATGGACGACCCATCGAAATTATGCAGAAGTGGCATCAGGAATACGGCCCAATGGTCACACTTCGATACGGCCAGCAGCTGGCAATTAGTGTTGGCTCCTTCGATATTGCCCAAGACCTGATGGGCAAGCGAGGCGCCATCTACAGCTCCCGTCCTCGGTTCATCATTGCATCGGAGCGCATGACCGGTGGACTCAACTCCGCGATCATTCCATACGGCAAAAAATGGCAGAACCAGCACCGTATTATGAACTCCGTGCTAGATCCTAGTGCGGTAACTCGATACCGTGGCGTGCAAGACATGGAAAGCAAGCAGGCTCTGGTTGAACTTTTGGCTACCAGCGATTTTGAGGCCAGCATATCGCGCTATGCTGGTAGTATCGTTATGACACTCGGGTACGGTATTCGGTTGGAACACACAAGCAACGAAATCCCCACAAAGCTTCTGCAACTCAACGCCCATCCGTTCGACGCTATCGGCAATAGCTACTATAAGGCGGTAGAGTTATTTCCTATCCTCGATGGTCTTCCCGGCTTTTTGGCCCCTTGGAAGCGACTATCAGCTGATGTGGAACGAAAAACGACTGAGTTCCACATGAAACACTTCGAGGTAGCCAAGTCAGCGTCTACATGGAACTGGGTCCAAAATGCATTACACTCCAAAGCCGGGTCGCAGACTTCTCCCAAAGAACTTGCCTATGTAATTGGAACGCTTGAGCAAGCTGGGTTTGAAGCCAACCTTACAGTGTTACGGTTGCTTATCAAGGTCATTGTTCTGCACCCTCATTGCTTAGAAGAGGCTCAGCGGGAACTAGATCGAGTTGTTGGGCCAGATCGACTCCCCTCATTCGACGACTTCCCTCAATTGCCATATATCAAAGCAATGATAAATGAGGCCATGCGCTGGCAGCCGCCGACCCCGTTTGCAATTCCCCATGCAACGACCGAAGATGACGAATATATGAGTTACACTATCCCAAATGGTACTGTCATTATTCCAAATATTTGGGTAATGTCTTTCGACCCGGACATCTTTCCTGAACCGCATGAATTCAAACCGGAGAGATGGATTCAAAATCCAACTCTTGAACACAGTCCGTTTGGTTTCGGTCGAAGAATCTGTCCAGGGAGGCATTTGGGGTGGAGTAGCATCTTTATCCTCATGGCACGGCTGATGTGGGCATACAATATTACTCATGCATACCGAGATGGAAAGCGGATTGATATCGATCCTTGGGACATAAAGATCACGTTTACGGCAGCGTCCAAGCCATTCGAAGCCTCCTTCCAGGTTCGAGACCAGAAGAAGCAGGACATCATAGAAAGAGGGTGGAAAGCGGTACGTGAAAATACTGCCGAGATTCTCGAAGAACTTCGGCCAAAGAAGACTATGTGAGATTGGATTTACGGTTTTGGAGAGAGACTGGTGACTCAAGCACATCGTATTTTCTGATTCCGTTCTCGTGCTCTGATATGACCTTTTCGGGCATAGTGCTGTGAAATAAAGTATGTAAGAGATGTAAACGTGTGCATTTCTGAATACGTTACAATTACAGGGCTACGAACAAAAAACAATTCAATCTTGCCTAGGTTCAGTCAGCAAAGGGGTGGGCGGAAGCATTGTCATACTTGGGTTTGTGTGCTGTATATGCGGCTACAGGCGAATTCACACAATAGAGTGAACATAAGTCATGGGCGCTCGTCAAACGCGCACGTGGGCTAGATAAGTCCCCAGGCTTGTAAACCTTTCGAAAGTTGTGTTCGACGTGACAATTGTCAGAGAAGCCAAATCACGAGGTTTCTTGCTGATCACGAGAGAGAGGTGTGTCTTCCCCTAGTATGTATAGCGAAGTAGCCCTCTCTCTGTACTCATAGCTTCACAAACAGCAATATCCTTTGTGAATCCACTGTACATAAGCACATAATCGAAGCTCGCAGGACCTGTTGAGTTGAACGATGTGTTGCCCGGAGTATTCAAATAATCTCGCTCGGGGATTTGTTGCCATAGCCACCAAATCCGATCCAAGTTTACGTGGTATAAAAAGAACAGGGGATGTCGATCTTATTAGTATTTTGAAAAAAGGAACTTAAAAGCGGTGTGCTCACCATTTACAGCGGTCATGCCTTTGAAATCTCCGTTGATAGAAGTATGAAGTGTATTATGCAGATCCCTCTCAACCCTTAACAAAAAGTCTGGGTAGCTTTCTTGGTCGCAGGATCTCTCAAATATTTTCAGGACTAAATTTCTTTCCAGGAATGCGGCCTTTGATGTCGCCGTCTCGAAAGTCTCTGGATAAACAGTGTACTATATGTGTGTAGTTATATCTAACTGGTCGTAAACCTGAAAATGACTCGTCGGTTACACAGCGACCCTCGCCAACAGTCTCTGGGCTGCTCGGGTCTCCATCACCACCGAATCCAGTTGTGCTATCCCAGATAGATGAATTGGCAAGATCCATCCAATCGAGAGACCAGTCCCAATATCTAACACCAGTCAGTTTACATAACACCTTGTATCATATCAAGTTGTGGCTACGTACGGCATGAGTCCCTGATAGCCGCAGCGGCGATGAAGTATGGCCTCAATAACTGATAATATGTTCCTGTGCCACGGCAGAAAACATGCTGATCGATGACCTGTATGTACTGTATTCAGCCGAAGGATGCTTCAATGTTCTTAGTAGGAACTTACACCAAGACCCGATTCCTGCATGCAGTGCCGTGATATCATCAAAAATTGTCCTATTTGACTGTAAAAAAAAAAAAAAAAAAAAAAAAAATGGCGTCGTGCTTATATACTGTATTGCACCGATAAACCCATGCTGCTCTTTCTGGTTGAGAGCTCTCCATTCTCGACGAACCCGCGGATGAGTACAGGCGGGCCTCCCAGCAGCGCGCCATGCGAGCTCGGCGAATACCAAGAAAAAATCAAGCAAAATATTAGTATAGCACAGGCATATAAACAGTACATCAAATTGGGTTCCAGATAAGCCCAGGTGCTAGAATCAACCGTTAGAAGGAGCACTTGGGAACAACTAGACAAGGGAAGAAGAAGACTCCCGCTCTTCGTGCGTTGCTGACCTTGCGTGTTCCGAAAAACTGTTATGTTGGCTTTCAGGATCTTTGCTTTTATTTTCAGAATCTGGACTTTTGGAGAACGGCGTATTTTGGCTCTGATCGCGGTCGCAGTAATTTCATGGTTTAGCCCTAGTCACTCGAAGTTACACTGCCGTTTACGTTGCTATTATCTAGAGATTTGCTGTATACATTGTCACTCGAGGCGTTCCTCATATTCTTGACTGAACTCTTAGTGGATTTGCCCAAACTCTTTACTTTGTAGTTATATTGGCGCTTCTTGCGCCTAGGGTTGCATTAGCAAGCAAAGGCGCCGGATTTCTGCAGATAGATAGAGTAACTGAGTGGGAAACTGCCAGGCCTCTTTTTTTTTAAACTTTCGAGAGCCTTGCTTCTGTCTGCCTCATCCAGAAGATCCTAGACTCTCCGGATGGTACCAAAATCGTGCAAGAAGCACTCCAAGAGAATGCAGATGCAAGGAAAGATGCATCTAGGTAGTAGGAGATATGGTTGTATTTCCTATTCATATTCAGGTTGGTTGCGCAAAAAGAGAGCCCACATTCCTAATGATGTTCGTCAATAAGTTCTGCCCCGTAGCATTCAGCCACCACGACAACGAATCCAATCTGGCAGCCTCCGCTTCACCAAAGGCCGCCGCGATACTGCTACGAGCCAATACCTGGCGGTAAGAGAGCTTCACTCGAGTCCTCCCCGAAGATTGCCGCGGTATAAGTATAATGGTCTCTCTTTCCAGAACTCGTACCGCACCGTATCCGATGAGAAGCTCTGTTACTTCTATCCAAGCTTGCCGGCCTTTCTCGTCAAGTCGCTGAAGATCTTGTCCTACGACATCAAAGAATCCCATAAAAAGTTTCCAGACCGTGGAACTACCGCACTTTCCATTAGGATCCCCACCTCGATCTAAGATCAAGCGGACGAGCTCGATGTCAGGCTGGTCATGAGCACCGCCGACAGGGTGATCCATCTGTTCAGCCTGGCCATCAACTACGGAGTGGATTCTCCGACGCAGGGCAAAATCCAACAGCGGTCGGCCAGGTTGTTTAGCGACGAGAGCTGGAGTTGATATTAAATTTGTTTTCACGTATCTCACGAGACCATATTGGATGGCCAGTGACAAAAGAGGTATAGGACCCTGATCTGCGCAGCTCCACGTCTTAACCGGGCAGTTTGACAGCGAATCGTTTGACCACGCTTTGTGGCGTTGGGACTCCAAGACCTGATTGAGATGTTCGAGCAAAGGTAGCAGTGATTGGGAAGATTCTTCTTCAAGCTGAGCTGCGTTATGCATGAAGTCGGCAAGAAGTTGCTTGCTTGGAGTCCCCGTCATCTTGATCTGGGCTAGTAGCGCCTTGCACATGAACAGATTGACGTCGAAGGAAGAAACAGACTCCATATTCACCTGCTTTTGCATATTGGCGTCGAGGAGGAAATCTCGCGCTGTCCGATGCAGGAATTCAACACTGTGTCGATAAAATAAGTGCCTACTCGGATTTCGACTTACAGTTTCTAGCAAGTCCAAGCATAGTACGTTGACACGACCATCGGTCAGTTCTAGGCGCTGTATTATTTCTTTCTCAGCAACAGCCTTCATGGGTGTCTCGAAAGGAAAGCGTAGGTTTTCTTCGTCCAAGAAAGAACAGGTCATAAGAGATAGTCCCCGTGGGCTGTTCAAAGCAAGCTTGAGCAGCTTTAGAGCCTTTTGTCGGTAGAAACTCTCGATATTATCGAACATCTGAAGGAAGTACTTTTCTAGTTCTTCAGGAATCTGCCTAAGTCTGTCCAGTAGATCGGAGACTGTGTCACGATTTCTCAACCCGCGCAAAAGCGAGCGGACCACGACTATTACCCAAAGCCAGACACCTTTTGCCTTTTCGATAATCTCGCGAACAAGCTGGGAACACAGGTCTGGGTACTCCTGACGTAGTGCTTCGAATTTATCATTTGCTTGGAGCTTTGCATTGATATAGGCTTCGATGTCTTTACGGGTCAAATATTCCAGACGTATATTGGGACAATCGGCGAAGGCATCTTTAAAAAGTTCCCAGGGACGGCTTGAGACGCAAATTTTAATGTGAGGATATGCAGCGAGCTCTTTCAAGAGATTCAAGATTTCGATGCGTTGGTCATCATCCCCGGCAAATTCATCCAAGCCATCAATGAAGAGGCATACTCGTGCATCCTGAACTGCATGTCGAAGAAGAGTTTGGAAAGCAGTCAATAAATCCACATTAGTCCATGCCGGGAAATGTGCCAGCTCTAGATCGTATGAACGCCACCTGGGGGGTGAAATTTGAGCTATCAGGTCAGGCCATTGTTGGAGCAATTCGTAAAGAAGGGAGCGTAAAAGCCCCGACAAGGACTTTTGCACATCACTACCAGAACTCCAAAAGAAGTAGTGTGCAGTCAGCAGCAGTTTGCCTCTGGACCATGATTCAAGCAATTTCGTCGTCCGATCTTCCTGGAGAAGCCACTTCAGCAAAGTCGATTTGCCAGAGCCGGCTTTCCCTGATACCCAGTACAAGCCATCAGAGCCCTGGAGCCAGGCGGGGATGTTGGACCATTGTGATTGGATCTCTGGCGGAGGATTGAAAACCCATTCCAACGTCGCCTGGTGCTTCGCATCGATCATAATATGACGATCATCGATCTTTTCAAAGTATAGACTGTCGAGGACTTTTCGTCGATACGTCAGCCTTTTATCATCTTCGTCCTTTTGACGCACGCTCTGCAGGATGCGGTTGAGTTTCTCTTCATTCTGTCTTCTCCATTTTTCAACCAGTTTTTGTCTAGCCTCCATCTTTTTGGACCAGTCGTCGTGTATGTTCTTGGACTGCTCCTGAGCAAGCCTCGACAAGTTCTCGGACAAGCCCTGTACCTGCTGCTTTATCTCATTAATACCCTGGCAGACTCCATCTCTTAATTTAACTTCCATGCCGTTGATCTCGCTAGTAATATTTGTAAAAGCGGTTCTTTGATGGTCGCTGTAGGGCCCCCATGATTAGCAAAGACACATATATCCTGCATAACGAATAAGGAACTGCCCTACTTGACAACAACCAGAAGGTGTACAGTAACCAGTTGTCGAAGACGATCCAGTCTCTGAAGCCGTTCCTCGATTCCTTCTTTCTTCCACACACTCTTCAGAGCCTGTCGGAAGCTCTTCCATTTTCGGTGATTGCCAGTCACCCTCAGCTCGTCGATGGCCAGAGTGAAATCCTCAGCGACTTCTCGACAATCGAGTGCGACTTCTTGCAGAGCGTTCTCGGCGGGCGACAGTTCCCTCGTAATCGCAGACACGTCAATCGAGCCCGACAACGCTCTAGTCAAGTCAGCCAGCTTCGCGGAAATGGCGGCCTGTTCGGCATGATCGGCGAGAACCCCATCGGCACTCTTGTAGATTTCCTTGCCCTTTGAAATGAGCTTCGCACCAAAGTCAACGAATTGAATGACCGAGGTTGCGACGCTGAGCGCCGTCAGTGGGTCAAGAACCATCGGACAGACTGCGAAGTAACTACTCTGCCTCGAAGTGCTTGCTGGGACCGATTACATAAAAGGTCGATTGCTAGAAGCTAAAAATAACCTATCCAAATCTCCATAGAGCTTTACCGCTCGCGACAGAGCTCCGGCCTATGTGCATAAGGCGTGCGATGACCCCGCCGTGAATCGCGATAGAACGAATCACGTGTCAGATTTGGCGTGCATTTCATTCGATGCTTATCATACTCCTCTACATGCATACATGGATCAAATAGATTATCATGCAGCCTCCTTATGCTCCTCTCCATAATTATGCTTTTGCTATATGACTATTAACACAACCCGGAATATACGTGATAATAATATGATACAAGATCCTCATCCTCCTGAAAATTACTCAAATAAGAAAGGTGGAGAGGGCTATAGCTTCTGCTCTAGCAAAAAGCCATTGATCTTCAGCCACTGTTCAACGTCTGCGTGATCACGCTGGACCCAGTTGCTCTTGGAACGGATAGAATCCAAGCTCTGACTGACGGCTCGGTCGAATCCCTGTGTGAAACATTAGCATAAGATCAAGAAAAAAGAAAAAAGAAACATGAGAATAAGATTCAACTTACCCGGGTGTCCTTGGAGGCAAAGAAAGCCTCGACCTCCTTGAACTGCTCCTCGGTGCTGAAGGCCATAGAGGAGAGCTGGACGATCGTGCTGAGCATCGACAGAGCAGGTGGGAATCGCTCCACCAGCGTGTCCCAGTTCTGGACCATCCACTTCCATCGTTCTTGCACACCGGTAACGTGAGAGCGCAGACCAGCAAGCGGCATGTATACATCTTGGCTTCTGACTTCACCGTTAAGAGCCAGATCCAAAGTTCTTTGCACGAGCTTAATGTCCTCGGCCGCGCCCAAACTTCGGAGAGCCGTGTTCTTCTCATCCGAGGTGGAACCGTTGCGGTATTTATCCAGAATAATGTTGTATTCCTTTTCGCCACCGTTCTTCAAGACAATGTTGTAAACGCTTCCGCGGATGTTAGGGTGAATCGCGCTGTGGTCGCCTTCGGCAAAGCGCTTGAACATGTCCTGCGCGGCCGCTACCACTGTCGGATCACCGGCTGATCCAGCGCTGCCGAAGAGCAACGATTTAAATTGCTGCAAGACATGGCCGTCTTGCTCGGAGAACTCCCATCCAATTTGGTGAGCCTTCTCACTAACCAATCCACGCTGGAAGGCCTTGACCGAGTCGCTGATCTTCTTGTCCTCGAACAGCCAGGCCGCACGGATGCTTGCAATTCGTGTGAGCATTTCGTTCCACACAATGTATTCCGACTCGGTGTTGAAGCCCTTGAGGAGAGACAACAAGCCAGAGGTACTCTGATAGCCAGCCGCCGTCAGAGCGCCCGAGTCGGCAACCATGCCAGCACGGTCCTCGACAGTCAGGAGTCCCTTCTTGGCGGCCTGCCCAAGCTTTTCCAGTCGCTCGGGGCTGTAAGATGTCCGGTACAACCCAGAGTGGTCTGCGTTCAGCTTGAAAAAATCGAGGTCGGGAACCTTGAATTCACCTTCCCGTTTATCCAGGACAAGATCCTCGGAAACTCCATCTTTGGTTCTGAGACCTAGGAAGACAGGGTAGATGGTCTGATCTTCCTCAGGCTTGACATCACCGGTTCGGAGGAAACGGTTTTGCTGGATCTTCAATGTTCCGGCGCTGGCGTTTTCGGTGACCTGAACGACGGGGTATCCGACGTTCTTGGTCCAGATATCCATCACCTGCTCAACGGGCTTGCCACTAGCCTTGGCCAAGGCAGCCCAGAGGTCACCGGTCTGAGTATTTCCGTAGGCGTGCTTTTTGATATAGTCCCGGACGCCCTGGAGGAAGGTTTCCTCACCCATGTACTTGGAAATCATACGAAGCACAGAGGAGCCCTTCATGTAGGAGATGGCGTCGAAAATTTGGTTGATCTCGTCTGCACGTTTGACAGGAACCTCGATGGGGTGGCTGCTGCGCAGCGAATCTAGCGAGAGAGCACTCTGCAGGCTATCAATGACGTAGTTTTGCCAGACTTTCCACTCGGGGTAGAAGACATTGCACGAATACCATGACATCCAGGTAGCGAATCCTTCGTTTAGCCAGAGACCATCCCAGAAGTCCATAGTGACCAAGTTACCGAACCATTGATGGGCCAGCTCATGCTGAACTGTCTCGGCAACACGTTGCTTCACGGAAGCGCCACTGGTCTTCTCGTCCAGAAGCACATCAACAACTCGGTAGGTGACCAATCCCCAGTTCTCCATAGCACCGGCACTGAAATCAGGGATAGCAACCATGTCCATCTTAGGCAAGGGATACTCGTTATCAAAAGCCTTTTCATAGAAAGCAAGAGTCTTTGCGGCCAAATCGAGCGAGAAGCGGCCATGTTCAATGTCTTGGTCCATGGTGGCATAGACGCGAATTGGAACGCGGAAGTCGTTTGTTTCGATGTGCTTCAGCTCGCCAACAATGAAAGCCAAGAGATAGGTAGACATGACCGGAGTCTTGTTGAACTTGACAGCCTTTCTCTTTCCACCGGTGATTTTCGAGTCGATCTCTGTCTCAGAGGCAACATCCATATTGCTTAGACATGTCATGTGCTTATCGGCCACCAAAGTCACGGTGAATTGGGCCTTCAAAGCCGGTTCATCGAAGCAAGGGAAGGCGCGGCGAGCATCCGTCGGCTCCATCTGCGAGGAAGCAATATACCCGGTGCCGCCGTCAGCAGTCTTGTACGACGAGCGGTAGAATCCCGCCATGTTATCGTTCAGAGTTCCAGTAAAGGTTTGCTTCAATTGAGCCTTGGAACCGGCGGGAATAGTGGTGGGGAATTCAAGCGTGGTCACCTGGTTATCGCTGTCGTAGGTCACTGTAGGGTTAGATGCAACGGCGACTCCATCGACCGAGACCACGCTGCTGTGGATATCGATTTCGTTCGTGTTCAAGGAAATGGAGTTTGTGTCCTCATTGACCGCAAGGCTAGACACGGATTGGGCATTAGCAACAATCTTTCTTTCTATGAGAAGTGAAGGGGATGGGCATACTCCACAACGACCGTGCCTTCATAGGTGAACTTTTCAAAATCAGGCTCCAAAGTGAGGTCGTAATGCAACGGCTTGACATTAGTCGGCAGCACCTCGCGGTTGGGGGTGACGGTCGAGCCCGAAGGCTGGTCAGGATGTCTGGCGTGGCACATTCTGCGATAGGAGCAATGTCTCTTGGAGAACTGGGCTAGCGGTGAGGCAGTGGTGATGGCCTGGCGAGGACGTGTGGCAATTGAGATGGTAGCGGAGGTAGAGGGGGTAGAGGCGAGAGAGGAGATGATTTTTTGAGCGACAGGAGACGACAAAGAGTATGGACGAGCACAACTTCTGGTTAACAGCCTTGCATTTGGTGGAGAGAGAGCAGAGCGCCAGACTCGCGGCAGGGCTGGGGGGATGGACCGATGCATTCGGCCAGACCGAAGATAAGCGCACAGCACACAGCACAGCGAGCAGAAGAGGGGAAGAAATTACCCCGCCAACGGACAGAAAGAGGAAGGAGGGTCTGGCGATGAGGACTGAGTGACGCTGGCCGTTTTTGGGGGGGGGGGGGAAGAAGCTGCGGAAAAGAGCCCCGATTGGCCAATGGCAGCGCCGCACTGGCCAGGCGGTGTGGGATGCCACGTGACGAGCTAGTTTTTGGCGCTGCGTTTGCTTTTCTCGCTTTTCTCCTCCTCTTCTCTTCTTCTCTTTTTTTCCGTATGATAAAAACATTCAATGTTATTATCAGCTGCAGAGCGCATCTCAACCATTCGTGTTCATGCCATCTGATTGCCCGGTGCTCCACGCCGATGCGCACTGCCAGACGGTCCTCCAGCAAGTTTGAGGGGTCCATTCGCCCTTTTCAGGACCGATGGATGGACTGCCATAGATGACTGGGACATTATTGTTATTTGTTACTGCTGCTATTTGAATATGAGCTATTATTTATTGTCATGATCTATCCTATTCCTATTACTACCGTATGCAGACTGCGATCAACTTTACGGGCCAAAAAAAAAAAAGGCAAAACACAGAAACGAAGCTCATTCTCTGTCAACGTCGACAACCCGTTCTCGGTGGCTAATCGCCTTGTGCGGCACACGCGCAAACACATCACGAGACCACCCATCCGAGCTGACAATCGTCTCCTTGACAAGCGTGTACTTGAACACCCGCGGGATGAGAATGGCCCAGAAGACGTAGTAGATGGCGCCAAAGGCAAAGACGCCTATCGCCACTACGCAGTGCAGGTAGTACGGCAGCGTCTCGTAGACGCTCTCGCCGGCATCCGGCGGGATATACGGCGCAACCGTGAGGTAGATGTTGGACAGAAAGAAGAAAAACGTCACCGGCAGCGTTGCTCGAATGGCCGGGGAATACGACGGGAATTTGGATCGGTTGAGGTAGATATAGACCAGGCCTCCAGAGACGAACACGTTGATGATCGAGAGGGGGTATGAAATGAGGCTATTTGAGTCAGATACAAAGGGTGAAAAAAAAAAAAAAAAAGAGAGATGGGTTTCGAAGTCTATACTTACTTGAGCAGAAAGTTGTACGCATCACCGGGCGGAGGCGCCAGCATGACGATCACCGAGACAATATAGTGCTCCAAAAGGCCGGCCGCCGGAGCATTGAACGGCCGGTTGCTGGCCCATAGTTTCGACAGAGGCAGCACTCCCTCGCGACCCAGCTCCTGCACAATGCGGCCCTGCGAGAACATGACCGACAAAACATTACCAAAAGCCGAGAGCGCAACAAAGACCGACATGACCCGCTCGGCGCGCTCGCCGAACATGTTGCGGAAGAAGGCTGCTGCGAGAATCTGGCCGGACGACAGGATCTCGTCCTTGGGGACGGCTGCGAAATAGGCAATGTTCACCAGGATGTAGAAGATTCCCACGGCAATAACTGCCAGGGGCGCTGCAATCTTGAGGGTCCTGGCGGGATTTTTTGTTTCACTCAGGGCCTAACTTCTGTCAGACCTCTTTTCTTGTGTTTCGTCCAGATCAATACTCACATAGTTGGCATTCGAATAGCCAATAAACGACCAAATCACATTATACAAGGCTGTCACAATGCCATACCCACTGGCCCGCGTGCCCTCAAAGGCATTGGAGAAATTATGCGGCTTTTCCACCTTCAAATGGCCTCCCAACGCGGCCCACCCACTGACGATGATGATCAAGATAATCACCAGCTTCACCACGCCCAAGAAATTCTGCAGGCGCAACCCCCATTTCAACGCCGTCGAATGGATCAGCAGCGCAGCCGTGATGCACGCCAACCCAATACCACGCTGATTCCATCGACTAACCTCGACCTGGGCGGCGTTGAGGATGTACTCGCCAAAGATGACGCTGTTTCCGGCCGCCCAACCGAGCAAGGACGCGTAGGCGGCGAACATGGCTGTGGCGAAGAACTTGGGCGATTTGTAGACGTATTCGAGGTAGTTTTTTTCTCCGCCATTTCTATCTCTCTGTCAGATTCCAAACTCGACCTTTTTTTTTTTTTTTCAAATATATATTATGGGGAAGAGACACATACCGAGGAATAGCAGTCCCCCATTCCAAATACACCGCAGTCCCCGCCAACGCAATCAAAAGCCCAATAACCCATATAAACAAGGCCAGACCAACACTGCCCGTCAGCGAGAGAATCGAACTTGGCGTCGCAAAGATACCCGTGCCGATGATTCGATTGAAAATGAGCGCGAGGGCGCTGACCACGCCGATCTGGCGGCGGCTGTCGGGGGTAGCGTTGAAGACGTTTCCGTCATCTATTCACTCACTATCAGCCTTTTCCCTCTTTCCAAAAAGTCCCAAGAATAACAGGTATAAAGGGTATTTTACATAGTTGAGAAATGGCATCGGCCTTTTTGGGACCATCGCCAGCTGTGCCGGTTTCAGCGCCAGCCTCGGAATCGCCGCGCTGGACGAAAGGGTCGAGGGACTTGGACGAGTATGACATTGTGAGTGCTCAACCACAAACACAAAACAAGAAAAGGGGAAAAAAAGCAAATAACCCTCTCGGAACAGAGAGTTCAATATAAGCCCGGCCCAGGCATATATATGAATGAAACCCTTCTTGAAACAGAAAAAAAGGAGCGGATCGAGACGGTTACAGGCGGGTGAGACGACCAAAAAAGAAAAATGATGCTATCGCGCCGAAAGTGATGTAATTTATACCAATGCAACAGTGACAGTTCTAGAAGGCAAAGAAAATGTATGTGCAAGGGTCTTTAGGCTCCCAGCAGCTCAGCCGTACTCCTAATTGAGAGGTGTCAGCCCATGGCCCAGCAGGACGTAGTATTATAAAAAATACAGCCCAGAAATGGCGCGATCTATACGGAGTTCTGTACATGAATTTTTTCATCCAGATCATATACAAGCACCAATCACGGGGGGCGCGCCACCGCAAGCGGGCACGATGACACATGGAAACTGAGCACGTCATTTTGGGCCCGTTCGAGGAATGTTTTTTTCTAAGACGTATTATTATTTTAGTACGCAGTAGTATTATTATTTACAGAGATTATATTGTATTAATTTAAGTTGTTTAATATTAATACATAGAATTAATGTTATTATCGCACTCATGGACATTTATTATTGTCGAGGACTCGCTCGGCTCGTCACCATGTGGTCAACTAGTAATTAGTAGATCGGCATCCCGATCCCGATGTCAGTTCAAATTTTATATCAACGTTATTACTACACATCGTGCATGTATACAGCATTATATTGCATCAATATAAATAGTCATAGATAAATACAGCTCATGCCCAACGCCAACCCATGATGATATATATGTATATACAATCTGCAAGACCCCATCAAAAATAAAAACCGAACAGTTATCACGCCGTCCGACTGGCCGTCAATATCTCGGTGTGTACTCCTGTGTGCCCTTGCAGCGCTGAAAAAATGTCAAACCTGTCAAGTGTCAATCTGGTCCCACGCAAAGAAAAGAAAATATAGGCAATAATCGAATGAAAAGAAAGGAAACAGATAAAACAAAAACTCCAGGGCCAAACACTTCCAATATTCCAATGCACATCCAAGCCGAAGTCAAGGGAAAAGAAAAATCAACAACGAAGAATAAGAATAAGAATTCTACTCCCGCCAGGGATTATTATAATTAGGTATCCAACGGTATCCGTCTTCTGACGGCATGTATAAACGGCATATAAAAGTCGTCCTGTTCACCGTGGCGGGCTGATGCCTGTAACCGGATAGGCAATAGCTGGTGAGCTGGGTCGATTATTCGTAGACGTTGCTTTGCCTGGCGACGTGCCCATAGGCGCAGACTTGCGCTTGCCCATCACCGCTTTTTTCTTGCGGAGGGACGACAAACGAGCCCGAATGCTCGACACCACTGTAACAAAGTTAGCAAGGAATTCTTTACTAGTGGCATGTTATTCTTCACTTACGCTTGACTACCACCTTTCGATCCTCCACTTGAACGCCATCGAGGACAACTTTATCTGCGTCGCCAGCCTTGTCGCCGCTCTTGTCATTCCGAGGGAGTTCGTCATTCTCCAAGACTGCCTCGAGCATGCAGATTGCCGTGATGTAGGCAATCTCACAGCCGGAGAGATCGTCTCCAGTGAGCTCGTTGATCGCGGCCGCTCTACTCATTTCCAAAGCGCGGTCGTACATCAGCTTCTCTGCCGTGACCCCTGAACTCACAATAACGTTGTCTGCAGAAGTCCCCAATGCCCCGGCAGAGACGGATCCGATTGAATGGTTGTCCGGGTGGCTCGGGTGGTCAGGCGAGAGCCGCTTCTGGCCCTCGATGAGTTTGAGGCGAACAAATTCGGCCTTTTCCAAAACTTCATTGAAGCGATTGCGAACCCATTGCACCACATTGTTGATTCGAGAGCCCACCAGAGAATTGGTGGCGGGCATGCCTGGACTGGCATCGGTAGTAAAGACATCACCCCGGTTTTTACGCGCCCACCAAGCCCCAGCAATGTCCATTGATTTGGCAAGGAGCGCGAGCGCCTTTACATACAGCACGAGAGCTTCTTCCGATAGCGTGACGACGGCATCTGGGGTTAACTCGCCGTCCTCTGAATCCGGGAAAACTTGATCGCCTGGCTGACCCGGGTTATCAGCCTGCATAGACGGGGCGAGCGGAATGAGCTGCTTATATTTAACCTCAGCAAACCCATACACAACATCGCTTCGAGAGGCACATTCCTCGATAAACTGGACTGTTCGCGTATCCTCATCCATGGTAGCAGCATTCGCTTTTCCGCCATCACCAGTTAGCAAGAGACTTTGCTGTGCCGCCGGGTATGCGGGGAAAGGATTGTACGCCAGAGGAGGAGATCGTCCTCCCTTGCTCAATCCCACTGGAGGCGAGAACCCAACACCGAATAATCGCCCACTTGCCATGTGAAGTGCTTTGGAAATTGCCGACGTGGCTGACGTGGGACTCTGCCCATAGCGACGTTCGTACGAGCCTTGTCGAGTGTGGGAATCGGCGCGAGCACGTCCGGATATTTGTACGGCATTGGGTGATGCCGAGGTGTTGGTCAAGGGGACATTCTGCACCGTTGCTCGCCGCACAATACCGCCGGATTGACGAGATACAGCCTGGCCACTCCCGGAATAGATGCGAGGGCTGTTGGCCAGCTCGTCTGCAAAAGCATTGACCTCGACAGCCTTCTTTTCCACAAGGACATAATCGCGCTCGAAAGCGACATCCTGTGCAGCACGTTCGCGTTCGTCTTTGGCACTTCGCTCTTCCTGCTCAGCCACTGGCGACACCAGTGGTGAGGTTCGACTCGGCCGTCGTTCGACTGTTGTTTGGTTTGGTAGAGGGGAGGTTGTATGCGAAACCGGACCAGGCCGTCGACCGGTAACCGCAGCACGTTGTAAATCGCTCGTGCGGGATACTTTATCACCGCTTGCAGTCCGCTGCATGGCTTCTGATTTAGGTGAAGTACCCAAGGCAGCCCGAGGACTGCCATGTTGCTGAGGGGGTGTGGAGATTGGTGAGCGCGCAACAGGAGGCTCTTCGATATCCTCCAACGACCGTTGGTCGCGAGGTTGTCGCGGCCTGGTATCTTGCACATCAGCACGTGGGCTCCCTGATAGGGGAGTGTCGGGATCGACAGAGGAACGACGGCGAACTGACGCCAAGTCATCCCCAACCAAGCCTGGGATGTCTTCTTGGATTACAATGTTGTCAAAAAAGTCGTTAAAGCTCATCCGCTCGATAGGGTTTCTCTTCAAAAGGCTGCGGATGAGGCTTTTGATTTCCTGAGATGCTTCCATATCTTCCGGAAAGCGAATGTTATCATCTTGCCGTTCAATCTTGCGAAGCAGCTCGACATGGTTGGACGCCCGGAAGGGAGGTTTGCCAACAACCATCTCGTAAAGCACGGTCCCAACCGACCAGAGGTCAGCTTTGGCATCATACTTTTCATACCGTAGAATTTCAGGAGCCATATAGAGAGGCGAGCCACAAAGGGTCTCGGCGAGGGAGGTTGACGGCAGAGATCGGGCGAAGCCGAAGTCGGCTATTTTGAGCATAGGCAGTGTCTGGAGACCTGCAAGAGGTGTGAACGAGTCATCGCTGCCTTTGTAGGGGATAACCTGGGCAACTCCAGTGCGATATGAGAGAGGTGAAGGACACAGCAGAAGGTTCTGGGGCTTGATGTCGCGGTGGATCAGATTCCGATCTCGGAGGAACTTGAGGGCGCTCGAGAGTTGCTTGAGGAAATGGCGGACGACGACCTCGTTTAGGGCGCCAACAGTCGGGTTGGGGTATTTTATAATCATGTCCCGGGTGTAGCGATGGTCCCGGAGTGTGTCTCGTCTTTTGATGAAGAGAGAGAGGTCTCCGAGCGCGCAGTACTCCATAACCAGATGGATGTGGGCGGAGGACTCATGGCAGTCAATCAGAGCAACGATATGTGGGTGGTGGAGGCCTTTGAGGATATCGATCTCGGAGCAGAGGTTCTCCTTGAGCTTCTTGTTGAGTTTGGAGAGATTCACGGATTTGATGGCGACGTAAGAGCGATGTCGCTAAGAGAGTAGTTGTTAGCAGACGCCCTTTCTTCGTGTCAAGCAGTACAAAACACAAAACAATATAGCCATACCTGGTGCACTCCTTGATAGACGGTCGCAAAGCTACCGCGGCCAATCTCGTCCATCCTCAGGTAGCGGCCGATGGCCACCTCCGGGCGAGGCCCATCGCGGGTGCGCCTTGTCGAAGGCGGAGGATGTGCAGAGGCCATGAGCGAGGCGACGCAGGTTGGTTTTGGGGGGGAGGCAATTCCCACGCTCCTGTTCCTTTCCTTCACGACTACCGAGACAGCGGGACACTGGGGGAAGGTGAGCAAGCGTTGCCCATGAGTACTGTGATGGACAGGCAGGTGGTGATAACGGCTGGGTGTGCTAGCTTGGACGAGGCAAGACGAGAAACGCAACCAAAGAAGCGGCGAAATCGATCAGGCCAAACGACAGACACGGTGCGAGACGAAATGTAGACAGGAAACAGAAACGCAGTCGCAGGAAACGCCGGATGTTGCAGGAACTCCCAAGGTTCCGATCCGATATGACGGAAGGCAAAGCGTCGAAAGTATGTTGGGCGATAAAAGATAAGCGGCGAGCACTGGACTTGGCACGCGGAGAGCTCGCGCAGGCGACGGCGACTCGAGAACGGGAGGGGAGGGAGCACGGGGAGCAAAAGGGAGGGCGAGAGTCGAGGTTGAAGTCGATATCGTTCGCGGCCTCAGGATGGATGCGAGAGAGGAAGCAGAGATGAGACGAGACGAGATAGATATGAGCAATTGCTGGACGATGGCCCGATGCGGCTTAGCGGGGGCGCCGGGCGGGGGCATCGACAAGTCACAAGCTCAGACTATGACCATCATTATTATCATATTCTTAGTATCTTTGGATGCACCTACGGATCAGTTTTCAGATGAACGGCCTCGATTACTCTGGAGATCATTCCAATGTAAGAGAGCAATATGACGGCAGTCTCGCTGTTCTGCGACCTCATCGTGCGTGACTATCGCAGCGAACTGAGTCACAACGGCGGTCACGGGGCTGAAAAGAGGTCGTCGAGTGACTGGCCAGGCTGGGGCCTCGAGGATAGACATGACTTGGTCGTCCGGTCAGAGTCAGACAGCTTCAAATGCCTCTATTAATGATACAATCTTTCATTTTGATTCTTTAGCCTCTGATTCTATACTCATCGTAGGCCATTGTGCTATAGAACCCCGGACTGGACGAAGGCGGCGCTGTGATTGGCCGAGGACCCACTATGGCCCTTGGTTCTCTGTATATAATTAGTACAATTACATGGCATAAGTAGGATATACAGTATTATTCTTGCCATAATTAAAGCAGGAGTACTATCACTATCTAGATATCATCCCAGAAAATTCAACACACAAACATGGGATATGCAGGGCCCCCCTGACTGGCGCGTCCATCCAGAGATAAGCAGCCACCGCCTCGAGATCGACAACACCAATTCCCCGTCTGTCCAGTGTCCAGTGTCCACAGTACGTAACTACCAACAACGTATCCAGCCAGCTGGCAGCCCAGGCAAACGCAAACAGGCCGGTTTGAAATTTGAAACAATTACTAGTACTATTGCAGCGACCTTGAAGAAAATAGACCTAGAACACAACAACACCATTCAAGGCGGTGTGTTTTGTCTGGGAGTTAGCTATAGGAGCGGACCGGTTCCGCGGGTGGTTGCATGCATGCCTCGATGAGTCGATGCAGGAGACTGCATGACTCACTCACTAATATGTACTCGATACGTCAGATAGAAAGTGGACTTGAGCTGTAGCCTAGTTATCCTGTTTAAAGTTTATCAATTAGGCAGATTCGTTAGTTCTGTCTCTCAACTACTCAGCCTCGATCGTCCTACGTAGTAGGTAGTAGTATCAAGGGTATGATCAAAGGAAACACCTTTTTTTTTTTTTTTTTAAACTATGTACTCTATTAAATCTTGCTAACCTCCTTCCTTTTTCCCTCTCTCAAGAATCATGGCTGCTAGCACCAGCTACGAAAATGCTAGGTTTTTAGAAAGAGTTTGGCACATCATTGACGATTTACTACTTGTCTCTACCGAGAGCATACTACCGTATCCAGCTGCCCTTGCCATTATCGGCCTGGTTCTTTTTGTCCTTGATGGCCGGGAATTGGCTGGGTTATGTTAATTTCGATTGTGGTTCAGCACGAGCCCAGGCAGCAGTAGCAACAACAACGACAGACGCGTCAGCTGTCGATGTTTTCCGGATACAAAGACGCGGATTAAAATGGAGATTGAGCTGCTTGAGGGGTCAATCCACGCGAAAGAAAGGTGATTGAATGAGATTGCCTACCTAGTTTAACCTTTCAAATGTTTTTGCTTCTAGGCTGCCAGATATCAGTCGATATGCGCCGCGCGCCGTACATGTATAGTATACGTAAGAGAAATTGACCATAATATATCTGGTATCATGTCTTGTATAGCTAGGGTATAATACAACAATTACAGCCCAATATCCCATGTGTATGCATTGCATGTATGTTTTATCGTAAAGAAATAATGATTTGCTCTCGCGATCAAATGCCCAGTCCGCGAGTGAGCAACCACAACACCACCGGAACAATCACATTATCATTCCCTCCAGTCAAAACCGCCTCGGTGAGACTGGCACCACCAGCGGCAAGCGCACACTTGACCAATACAAACAGCCACGAGGCCGGCGAAGCGTGCCATCCGCCAGCGCTCAGCCAGACGCGCGCCAGCATCAAGCCCACAAACACAGCAATCGAAAAGGCCAGGCTACCTTCCAGCGATTTCCCTCCGCCCCAGACCCATTTCAGACGGCCGAAGCGGCGGCCGACCAGAGACGCGGCGGCGTCGCCCATGCCCACGCACACAATGCCGCTGACCATGCTGGTGTCGCGAGCCGCCACGTCCCATCCGCGCCAGGGACTGTCGCCTGTGCGCGGCGTGTCTGTGAGCGAGAGCCAGAGCGGGATGGCACATCCAATAAGTAAAAAAATGTGCGAGACGATGACGGGGCCGCGGTGGTCGCGGCCGTCGGTGTACGGCGCCAGGAAGTACGTAAGCGGTTTCGCCACGGGCGGCACTTGCGATGCCCGGAATAGGTCCAGCAACAAAAAGATGGAGAGCACGAGCGCCAGCGCCAGCCCTGCAAAGGCCGGGTCGATGTACGTGATGGGGAGGAACATGAGCACCATCATGCCGTGGAACACTTTGCGCCGCGTGTCCACCTCGGCTACCTTGCTGAGCTGCAGTACCACGGCCATCCCTACCAGCAACACCACCGCGCAGTATCCGCTGATCAGCAGGCGTGTGCTGGCTTCTCCAAAGGTGTTGTGGCGGATGTGTTCCATCCAGCCAGCATGACAATACGGCTCATCACGCCGAACCGGGAGCTGGATCCAATGCTCGAGATTCCACATCACCGTCCAGAGTCGAAAGGACGAGATGTTGCCAAACATATAACCAAGAGCCCAACCAAAGGGATCACTTCCATACAAGGCTCTATCTGCAACGTATTTCCGGATAGGCACCAATATAATCAACAAAACGGCGCCAAAAATGTAGCCGGCATAGAGCCACCGTCGAACACGCGCCTGGGCAGCAGTCAACGACAAAAACGAGGCGAGGTCCGGCGTCACTGACCGTTTGCGTCGTCCACCGGGCGTCATTCGCGGCCGCTTGGGTCGGACCGTGTCGATGGTGTCCAGCGTGGAAATCGTGTGTCGTCTTTTATGCGAGACGAGAAGCTGCTTCGTGCTTGCCCACGATGTCGGCCACAGATCATCCAGTTTGATACTGCCGCCACCGCCTTCGTTGGCAGACGACGAGACCTCGCGCCGCGAAAAGAAGCTATCCTGCCAGGAAGGAAAACTCCTCTGACGCGTGGTTGAAACCATGGCAGTATCAGCATCGTCGCTGTCTGAGTCTGGATGATCCTCGCTATGAGTACCGAGCCCGCCCACCTTCTCGCAAAGCTTGTGATCCAGAAAATTGATCAGTTTCTTAGGTGATAAGGAACTATTCGGCGGGCGTCTGAATTTCCAAGATGGGATGCGCGCCAGGGTGATTTCCCAGCGAAGAACGGTACGGCAGAGCACCCAAACGCTCAGCCCACCCAGCCACAGGAGCGCCTTGAGGATCTCAGCTTGCGGCGAATCCGCAAATAAAAACAGATTAATCAGGCCAGTGCCCAGCAGGTGAAGCTCCGCCGGCAGGAGACTGGTGGTTAGAAGAAAATTCAGAGTGGGTATCAACGCTTGGTGGAGAGGGAATAGCAAAAGCAGTAACTCCGGGTCCATCTTTCGCAGAGACAGCGGCATGGCATGGTCTGCAAGAAGAACGGGGATGCAGGCGACCGTCCAGTGGCAGACGCTCAGTCCGTGATGCAATCTATAAAAGGGAATAACTTGCGGCGG
Organism: Talaromyces islandicus; assembly: GCA_000985935.1. Taxonomy (NCBI): domain Eukaryota; kingdom Fungi; phylum Ascomycota; class Eurotiomycetes; order Eurotiales; family Trichocomaceae; genus Talaromyces; species Talaromyces islandicus. The sequence continues at coordinate 1,211,126 of CVMT01000007.1, read as the reverse complement.
GATCGACGAGAGGCCGAGGATGATGTTGGGGAGAAGCAGCGTTGGCTGGTGCAAACTGGCCGATAGAGCTACATAAACGGGTATCACAACAGGGTATAACAACGGCGCTGGATCAAAGCTGGATGGTATGCAAAACGAAAACGTCACGCGTGGTTTCCGGCGCCAAAACGAGATGCGAAGGGGGTAAAGAGCATAAAGCGTAATAACAAGAGATATATGAATACAGATTTCTAACAAGTCAGCACCGTCTCCTCTTTCTTGTAGACCATCACCTACCTCGATGCCACGAGTACGCAAACGAGCGCACATCCTCACGAAGTAAAACAATCCCACCAACCGAAGCCAAGAGGGCCGTCTCCGTCATCCTCCGCAGAATCTCATTGCGCTTCCTGAGTGCAACAACCTGTCGCGCCGAAGCCGAGATGCGGGTTGACTCCTCACTCGAACTGCGTTTTTTCCTCGTAGAGGCAGTAGCAGCACTACTACTACCGCCACCAGCCGATGTCACAAACAACGACCAGCCCGGTCGATAATCATGCGCCGGGTCATCATCACGGCTGCCTCGATTGCGTAGTCCCTTTCGCGACCTAACAGGCGGCGCTGGCAGGCCCTTTAGCAACCCCGTGCTCTCATCGTCAGCTTCCGTGCCGCTGTCACTCGACGTGCGTGCTGTTCGTCGACTGCTTCGTGTGCTGCTTTCCAGCGAGAGGTTCGCAGTCTGCAGTTGGTCTACCAGCCTCGATCCGATACGATGGTACGGATGCGGAGATCGCGAGAGCGTGCGCAGACGGTCTGAACGAGGAGTAGAAGGGAGAGGATCGAGGAGTGCGGACTGCGAGGAGAGAGACGGCGATGGCGACGGCGAGCGTGGTTGTCTGTTGTCGGCTCCGTGTGTATGCGGCGTGGACGATGCCATCGCATCGCGCATTGTATATTCCCAAAAGTGATTCAACCACCTTGGCTTGTGATTGCCATGCCTTTTTTTTCCCCCTTCTTTCTTTTCGATCTACTGATGAATCGATTCGCTTGTTGCCTAATGACAGGGGGGCAGGAGGTTAGCGGCTCAGGCAACTGTGTCCATTGACGTATATCATACCTGGTAAACTTGAGAAAAGGCAGTATTCCCTAAATCTCTGTAAATAGCTTGACCGCGCACAGGCAGACTGTGGACTATGCAAGAGATTCAATGTATACGCGCGTAAGTGTATGTAGTTGTACTGCAGAGAGAGCGCAGGCAACGCAATCACATGTCCGGCGAGCTGTTCCCGGGCAGCAAGCGTGGCGTGGCCGTTTTTCCCGTTGCGGCATCGCCCGGTCTAGACGCGCAGTTAAGCGATCTGAATACTACAGTATGTATACAACGGTTTCTTAATATTAGTATGTAAGTTATATTATTTACAACATTTTATTTATGTTGGGTGTAATCTGCGTATCGTCATTACAGCAGCCATCTCCTGCCCTCCCTCGCCCCAAACACTCCTGCAGGGAACCACCTGCGCCCTGCACCGGCTGATACCAACACCACCAGCAAGATAAACCGTAACATGACTAGTCGACACGTCGCATTGTAGCTCCGAGATCACCGTATCAATCCGTTCATCCAGAGTTTTTTGCGTTGTGCTGCTGCTGCTGCTTTTTCCAAACCCAATTGTGTAAAATACGGTACTGCTGCTATTCAGCCTTGTCCTCCATATCCGCGTATCGGCATCTGCAGTATCAACAGTCGCCAGAGTCACACCACTGCACGTCGTACCAAGTGCTTGCCACTCGATATCGCTCTCACGAGGAAGTGCCTCAACCTCGACTCCAAACATCGGCGTGGATATTTGAGCGTCGCTATTATTATAGTTGTTGTGGTTGTAATCAACACGTTCAAAGTTGGGCAGTGGTTGGACACGTCGTGTTGATCGCGGATCTTCACGGAGGCCATGCTTGATGTCCCAGACATCTAAATCTGCATCCTCTTCTTCTTCCTCTTCCTCTTGTTTGTTCATGGTCTGCCACAGCTTATGTGCCAACTGTGCTTTTGTCCGTATGCGGTGTTGAGCGTCATCTCTCGCCAAAAATGCGATTCCGCCGAGCCACCAATCAACTTGCGTGGCGCGTCCAATTCTCCAAAGATGCTGCAGGGATAATGTTGCATAGAGGCTAAAGTCTTCATACCAAGCTTCTTCCCCGTTGCCAGCCCTCGGAATTTCCATCGAGGGCGGATCCAACGGAATCTGGCCAGCAATGAAAACAAGCCCTCCACTAGATTCAACCGGTGTTTCTGGCTGACAAGGCACAGTAATAGCCTGTGAGTAAGGTCCAATATTAGCCGGAGCCCAGTAAGAGCGCGACTGCACGTGCAGGCCCCTTCTCAAGCGGCGAGCGCCAAGGTCAATAGCAAACGACGCCATGATCTGCACTCCCTCGGGGAGACATTCGCCGCAGGCTACTGTCACTCTGGCTGAGGGGTTGGGTTTTGAGAAAAGAGAGACGTAGATATCGTTCATGGGTGCAAAGTCCTTCATAGAGCGGAGGAGAATGGTCGTGAACACAATGTCGTCAGTGGTGGGATTGCTTGAAGCCGCTCCTCGAGAGAGGATGTCTTGAAGTTTGGCTGAAATGCCATGCATTTGTGCACCGGCGTCGGATCCAGCCTCGGGCGCGGTGACGTTGAAAATAGTCCAGGAGTTTGTATCACTGGCTGTATGTGAGTCGATTGCAGGGAGCGGTTGGCAAGTAGATTGGAGGGTAACGCTCTCTTGCACTGCTCCTCCTCCTCCGGCTCCTTTCAACACCTCCAAAGCTCGTTGAAAAGATTCGTCCAAACGAGCCGGTCTCCGAATATCCTCTGGCTTTATATCCTCTTGACCTGTATCCTTGGACACACACTTTGCCTTTGTAATCGTCGAATAGCAAACCCCACCACCTGTCGAACGTACTCCCCTATCCGAATCCTCCACAACAATCCTCTTCTTCCACAAAAAGCCCGGCCCATCCAGCGCCAGCGTCTCATACTCTCCCCCTTCCCCCAAAACCGCCTGCTCCAAGTCCTCCACGGCAAACCTCCTCATCGCCTTCTCAAGCCGCCGCCTCACAGCCCCGCCGTCGTCACTCGACGAGACATTCTCCCACAGCGAACCCTCATCCAGCCCGCCCGACGCAGCTTTGATAATCCTCGCCTCACACCCTACCGCCGCCATATCATCCAACAACCCACTTGACCCTGGTGTAGACCCTACTGGCCGAGGAAGCTCAGTATACATCCACAACCACGCCAGCGGCACCAGGCCCAAGCGACCCGCAACATTCTCAATGCGTGTGCGCTGGTACGTCGACAAAATCGCCCCCGCCGAGACCGCGTTGGCATGCGGAATATCTTGTTTTATGCGGGTGAGCAGCGGCACCAACGATTCTGTTTCATCAGCTTCGTTTCTGGTGGTACTAATACTACTACTATCATTTCCGTATATCCTCGCCGTGTCCACTGCATCGCCCGTGATCGGTGCCCGGTAGAGCGGGATCCCGAGTGCGGATTCGTACAGTGGGATGATGTTGTGGCCTATGGTTTGGTACATGAAACTGTCCATGTCGTCTTCCTGCTGCTGCTGCCCCTGCTGTTGAGAGTCAGGCGGGTGCAGGTTTGCCAGGGCGACGACGCGATGGCCATTTCGTATACAGTGCAGGATGGAGTAGAGTGAGTCTTTGCCGCCGGAAATCAAAGCAATCACGTTGAGCCCGGGGGTGGTTGACATGTTGTCTGGATGTTCAGACAAAATGATGTTGTTGGTGGAGAATATTTTTGAAGCCGCGGGGTTTTTTTCTGGATACCTTTTTTTGCAGTGACCCAGACAGCAACTTCATGTAAACACTATATTGCCCTCCAACACTACCTAGCAGGCTACATATACAAGTTACATATAAAAATTGACTAGCAGTTGCTATTTTAATACAATTTCATTTATCTCGACCTAATCAGTGCCAGACTAATATCGACAGAAGTGATATGCGACAAAGGGACTCGAGGCAAAAAAAAAAAAAGTGAAAAATCCATACAAGACGAGCGATAAATGTAGATGAAATAGAAAATAAAAGATAGCAAAAATGTGCTCGAAGGGGTATGTCATAAGGAGATAGTGACAAGAAAATGGTGTAAGAAATAATACAGGTATGTGACCAGCACCGTAAGGGGGTCGATGACAATAGATAATTACAAATTCAAGTATGGCAAACAATAGATCAACGAAAAGAAACGAAGCAGAGGGGGGAAGAAGAAAAGATGAATACAAGAAGAAATGTGAAGAGGCAACAAATGCAGCAAAACATTCAGAAGCAAAACAAACAGCCAAAAGAAATGCAAAACAACAATCGGACAAATATATATATATATATATATGTGGGTATATATATATCCCACACAGTGTTTCCCCACTCACCCAGTGGTAATCATAAGCTCTATGCATCAGATTTTTTTTTTCTCTCCATATCTTCCACCAAATGCAACCGAGCTCCAGAAAAATGAAGTCGCGAAATGACGATCCAGGCTGAAACGATGGCTGGTAAAGAGTAATATCTGACGACCCGACCAAGGCGCCAACAAAGGAAAAAAAATAGCAAACCCGAACCCCAACCGAAGATGTATTAAAAAAAAGCTATGTTCTCGAAAGGTGATTACAAAAGCGCCTCTATAGTAGAGCGAGGCTATTAAGTGTATCTCCTGGTCTCGTGTCGTCATGAAGCCCTTGCGTGCAGCAAGGGCCAAGACGCGAAGCAATGATGACTGTGCGCTTAGGCAGATTCTTCACGCTTGCGCTTCTTCAGAGGGCGGCGCTCTGCAGAGGTGGGTGAGTTGGACGCGACGCTCGAAGCCGACTCGCTCGTGGTAGAGTGGGTGGCTGCGGCGTTGGCAGCCTCGTACAGAGTAGTGCCGAGGGCACCAGCGTCCTCCTCGTATGTTTGCATATTGACATCGCTGCCGTCTTCCAAGACAGCCATGACAACGGCGCCGTTGCCATGGGTTCTGGCGTGCTGGGCCAAGTTGTCACTGCGAGAGAACTTCTTGCCGCACTCGTTGCACTCAAAAGGCTTGTCTTGCGTGTGGAGAGAGCGGTAGTGGCGCTTCAGGTGCTCCTGACGGCGGAAGCGACGGGAGCACAGGTTGCACACAAAGGTTTTGGATGGATCGTCAGTGAGCGACTGCTTGCGGCCGCGACGGCTCACAGGAGCGTGCGAGGTTGAGGTCTCGGAAGCACTCGAAGCAGCGCCAGAGTCCCCCTTAGAGCCCGAAGCACCGTTGCCCTGCACCGACTTTTTCTGGTTCTGGCTAGCATTGCCATGGGTGTTTACGGGAACATCTTGACCAAAAAAGTCAGAGGTGTCGGACTCGGGAGACAAGGGCTGTTTCAAGCTGGGTTTCTTGGTACGCTTCTTGGATTGCATCTCCTCCGAAGCACTGTCGTCGGTAGTGCTATCTCCAAAGCTGAGGGCCGGCAGAGTGTGGGCCACAGTGTCCTCTTCGTCCAAGTCGTCGAAGCTCTGTTCACTAAGAAACCCGTCCTCGTCCAAGTTGTAAGGGTCAATTCGCTGGCGCTTGTCGCCCAGGTAGAACGAGCTCGAGGCGGGTGGAGCAAAGTCGACCAGTCCGGTCACAAACTCTTCGTCCGAGTCCAAGTCGGAGAAGCTGTCAAACTTGGGCAGGGTAGTCAAAGTGGCTTCTGAGCAGGTGGAAAACGAAGTGGCTGACGCGTCATTAGACAGGGTCAGGTTTCCACCACCCAGGAGCAGCTTGTGTTCCTCCTCGTCGCTCGTCGGAAGAGCAGGCAAGGGGGGAAAGTCGGTCGGGGTGGCACAAGCGAGGGTCGAGTCGACGGTCAGTTCGCGCGGGTCGCAGAAGTTGGAGCTTGCAGGCTCGGCAGCAAAGGACGAGTGCTGGGAGATGAGCGCAGAGGGCCCTGGCGAGGGAGACGGAGACAGGGATGGGCACGAGGCGCTGGCGGGCAGCAGCTCGGCTTGGCTGGTGGTCACGGCGGGCGGGTGGATAAACACTGCCTTAGTCAGCACTGCGCCGGAATAACCTGGAGAAAAGATAGTTATCACCATCTGCGAATAAACGTACCTGGAGTGAGCGGAGGAGAGTTGGAACGTCCCCATTCTGGCTTGGCCAGAATCTCGGCGTGCACGTCCGATTGGCAGCCCTCTTTAACGCCTTCCAAGTTCTCAAAACCGGAAAACGAGCCGTTAACCGGGGTATGGATCATACCACAAGTGGAGGGCGGGCTGCTGATGGTGCTGCCCGAAGCCGACAGAGGCGGCGTCGAGGGGAAACCGTAGAAGTCGGCATTGACAAACCGCGTGTCCAAGGGAAGCAGGGCAGGCGAGTCGTGTTGCACCATGATGGACGGCTTGAGATGCGTCGGTTGCGGCGAGGCAATGGGCGTCATGCTCATGTGCGCGTGCAGCGGGTTCTTGTGGGCGGTGAAGATGGGCTGCTGCTGGGGATAGACGGGCATGGGGGCGTGGAAGCTTGGCGAGACATACTGGCCAGCCTGTCGTTGTTGTTGTTGTTGCTGCTGCTGTTGAAAATCTACTTCGGGTGCGTAGATGTAGGTGTGAGGAGCGGGCACGGAGCCCATGGGCACTTGATACGGCGTTTCCATCTTGTGTGTTTATTGTTCCTGGCTATGCATGCATCAGGACCGCGGACTCGGGAACAAGACAAAGCCATCAACTTACCGAGTCGATACCAGATGAAGACCCAAGAACAGAAACAACAAATGAAAAGGCGATTTTGCACAAAAAGGCAAAATGATCGTAGGCCGGTCCGGAGACTCGTCTTGTAGTGATTAAATACTAATACTAATACTGGCGATGATAAGGCGCTGAGATGATGATGGCGGTGTCCAGGGTGCTAACACGGCCGGAGTCGAAGTCCTCGAAAAAGAGAGCGTGAGATTCAAATGAATGTGGTTTTGCAATATCAATCAATCAACTTGATGGTGTTTGTTCTTCAATTCCAAGTGTCGGAACGAGTCAAGATTGAGAGGTAAGGAAGAAGATTGTTGAAAGGATAGAGCAAAAGGAAAAAAAAAAAAAAAGTCGACTATGAAGCTAAGAATGAAGAAAAGAAAGGGGAAAAGGCCAAAACGAGTTAATAGGTTGTGCGAGGATGGAGATAGTAGTAGCTGGCGTTTGTAAGAGAGAAAGAGCGAGAGGGATTATTCAAACGAATGACAGGACCCAAGGTCAAGCGCAAGCCACGGAAAGGGACGTGCTTTGGAGCTTAGGAGCCGGAAGAGAGAGAGCAAAAACTAAAAAATAAAGCAGAGGAAGAAGAAGGAAGAATTATGAAAAATGAGGCATAAGAAGAGAAAGGGAAGAAAAGAGGCAAGACGGATTATGATAGAGAGAGGCAGAAAGCGACTCGCTGGGGGAAGTGGGCGGTGGATAAAACTGGGCGATCAGAGCGATGGACAGACCCAAGCGGCGTGCGGGCCAATCAGATGGGGCTGTCAGCGGGTGGGAGGGGCGGGCGCACTGTGCACTGCGCACCCGGTGATGCTGGACGAGTTGATTTCACTGCCATCATCAACTCAAAGCACTTGAAATCGCAGCGGGACAGTCCCACCACGACGGTGGGGCTGTGGGGCGCGCTACGCCCGCTGGTCCGGGGCGGGATTTCGGGACGAAAAAGAAAGCACAACCAAAAAGGAAAAGAAACGAAAGTAGGCCCTGACGCATATTGCCCCACCCAGTCCCGGCGCAGTTGCCCGCCCGCGCCCCCGGATTGGCGGGTCGCACGGCTGGCGCCGCCCTAGTGGCAGGTGCTGCGCGGCCAGTGGCTGCCAGAGCCGGGCTGTGCCTGGCAAGTGGGCCCACCGGCTCGCGGGCTCACTGGCTGCTGCCGGCCTCAATTTTCCTACTTGGTCGACGTGCGGCAGCCAGTGCTTTGCTTTTCCATCGCGCGCGATGGCTGTAATTTACCACTTGCACACACGAGGTCGGGCCAGTCGCTGCACGCAGGCCGGCTATTGCGACTTACTGGATTGCCACGCAAAAAAAAATAATATATATATATATATAATAAAATAAAAATAATAAAAAAGCTTCTCCAAAGAATGGCAAAGATACACGTCGGTGTTGGGAAAACGCCCCCATGATTGGCGCAGGCATTTGCTGATGTGGTGTGAAACATGGCGGGCTGTTGCGTGTAGTGTACACTGGTGATGTCGCAGCTTAGTTGGTATTACTATTGTAACAGTCTCGTCCTTGGGTAACAGCAGCGCCGCACTAGGCAGGATGCGGTTAGCCCTGTCTCCGTGGTACCCTCGATCATTATTCATTAATCATTTATCCTACTCATTAACCATTCATTATGGATTCATATTGTTTGGACAATGTGTTCATCAGATGTACAGTGTGCTGGGACGCTATATCCTGACCGGTGGCGTTGAAACCTCGGCGGCAAAGTCTCTTGCCTTGCATGATGCGCGGTGCTTGTGCTTGTGCTTGTGCGTGTTTCTGCGATGCTGTGGTGTGGCGCGGCGTGGAGTGTTCTCATCTGCCATTCGATTCGAAGCCAAAGCCTAAAGCGTGGTGTGGTGTGGTGCGGTGCCAATCAGCAGGTGCCCGTGCCTCGCAAAGACTAAAAAGTGCGATCCGCCGTGGGCCGCGGGTGAGTAGTTGACTTGGTTGTCACTTAGTCTGGGACTACTGCCAGCTGGTGGTTAATTAGCATGAGTACGTGCTAAGTTAGTCGAGCAGCCAGTCAGGCCACGCTACCCACAAGTCTCTCACGGAATCGGACGCCCCCGCGCCCAGTCCGGTTCCTGCTGAGTCTGTTTTCTAAACTTTCGGTGCGTATGATGCAATAAGAAGAAGAGTCAACACTGGCAAAGTTGCAACCGCAATGTGAAACCTCGCGAACGCCAGTCAACTCTCAGTTTTCCACTGGCGCGGCCTCGCCGATGCCCATTGGGATCCTGGCCAGGCGCCACAGGCGCCGGAATGCAGCCAGTAGTCGGTGTCCACATGCGAGAAATTCAAAAGTTAAAAAGTCAAAATTGCTAAACAGGCGGGAAAAAAATAAATAAAAATAAAAATAAATATTCTTATCAAATAAATGAGTGGTCAACTACTGAAAATGTGACGGGATCACCTCACACATGTCCGATTGGAAGGTGTAACAAACCGCCTTGCGTGACGTGACGTGACTCGGGGGCCCGGCCAAGGTGCATTGCATATTGCATATGGCCGAGCCTGCAGGAACGTCTTGAGAAGAAAAAATTTCTCTTTTCTTTTTTCTTTTCTTTTTCCCTTTTTTCTTTTTTTCTTTTTAAAATTTTCTAGCAAAAAAAACGGAAAACGGAAAACGGAAAACGGCCCATGCAAGCAAGGGTCGTCCAACGGCGGCAATATTTGGCTTATCGATTACGAATGATAGCTCCGATAAGCTGATCCATGTTCGAGGCAAGGACATGCCGCGGCGGTTTGTTTCACATGGAACGAGTCAGAGTCCCTAAAGATAGCATGTCAGAACTTGGACGATGCGGCCAATGGGAGCCAACGCCCAACGCAAGCAGGGCCTGTCAAAAGCACAAGGATCGTTCAATGTTGGAGCCAACAATAAATGTCTCGAATAGAGTTTTGCTTCTTTTTGTTCTTTGTGAAATGTCAAATAACTTTCAGGCGGTTTCTTTGTCTACTCAAGGTTTATAACAATGTATTATTGCTATTATTAACAAGTCGACCAACACAGACAGTGGCCGTCCACGTCAGCTCCAATATTAATAATAATAATAATAATAATAATAATAATAATAATAATAATAATAATAATAACAATGCGAGGCGGTCAAGGACGGAATGTGTGGCATGTCGGAGTGCTCCTACACACCATGTATTCTCATCATGGAAAACGGAGGAAATTTCAATCACAATAATACGGAGTACTGATCAATTATTTTGGTTCGGAGTATTGTTCCAAGCGTCTGACAGCGATCTATATATTCAATGTTTCCCTCTGGCCAATCACGAGAGAGAACTTGTAGTCAGTGGGGGTTCCAAGGCACAAATAGTCTAGCCCAAAACGGCTAATCCTCGTAAAAACTAAACGATTTTATTCGCCCCGCTGGTGATTTTAGTATTTGTTAGTAATTTATTACTGAATACTGTATGAGCTACTTATTGGACGGTATTATCGTTATACCATATGCCCGTACTACTATATAGGCGGTGTGTACGGAGTAGTTTAATATCTTTACAGACTTACTAGAGAGCACAGTATATACTAAACTACGGAATACTGACCGACAAATCCATCGGATGATCGATTAGTTCTTACCTGACAGAATCCTCCGGGAGCGATCGATGCGTTCCAGCCGAGTGCCAAGTGGCCACTTTCGCGCTTGGACTGTCAACTGTGGCTGAATCTGTTTCTGGAATATTGTGGCGCGTGTTCTCTTTAGCATTTCCACTGAGCACCAAGTCCCGGTGGGTAGACTCCTGTGAACCGGTGCTGGGGACCCGGGGAGTCGGCCTGGGGACACTAGATGGGAAGTAGATGGGCGATCTCTCCCAGCATTATTGCACTCTAGATACCCGAATACGGAGTACCAGAAGAGAAAAATGAACAAATTCCATGGGATGCGAAACTGCAGGTGGAACGGCCACTGCCGAAACCAGCTAGCCCATTGGCGGTTTCATAGTAAGCTTTCGGGACGGATTCCTTGCGGTGGAGGTCGCTTGTTTGGGGAGCCGAGGTACGTGCTAACCTACTGTATACTTAGTACGTACGTGCTTAGTTACCTTGCTTCGTCCGTACTTGCCCCCCGGTGCAGTCTCGAGTTTTGACGCGGTGAGCGCCAACAGACTAACTTGGACAAAGCAGTTTGAGTTTGCCATTTCTAGATAGCGGGCAACTAGCTTAGCCAGGACCTGCCCAAAGTGGTTGGCTCGTTGATGCTTATCGCCAACCCCCCGGCTCCAACCAGCGGTAACTCCTAACCAGCAGTGCTCGAGAAAATAATAATACGAATTATTAATAAATGTCAAGAACTTAATGTTAAATGAATGAGGACTGGGCATAGCACGTGCCAGGCTCTAGCAAGCACGAGCAGCCCCGCTTTTGGGGGTGCTGGCCAATCACGGCTCGTGGGCTACGGGCATTGAGCCTAATCGGGCATCGTCCGGTCTGGATATACTATGTTACTACGGACCAGTAATTAATTGTCATAGTAAGTACGTAGTGATAGTAATACTCCGTACAGGATACTTCGATAATGAGATAATTAGTCCTCGGTAGTTATAGTTATTACTTGTTAGTCACTAACTATTTAGCATTGTAGCCCCAACACTGGATGATCATCCACCATGAGCGAATTACTCGAGCAAGCCGGCTGGTGACTAGCAGATGCGACTCAACTAGTGCTGCTAACATTTCCCCGCAAATCCAACTTCACAATTTTGAGACTGGCATTTTATCAAATTATCACACCATGCTGTTGTAGTGGCACGGGGATCTGGATCATCATCCCACTTTGCTCTTTCCGTCTCTAGCCGCAAATTCAACGTTCGGACTTTCAGTAGACCGCCGTTAGACGGTCTGCCTGACCGTCATTATTGTCAATAATATTGAAACTCTACCGAGTATACTCTGGATAGCAGAGTCAGTTTTGCTGACTATCGAGTCGTGTATCTTCAGCAAGCACGCACTATCGCGTATCGTCTACCGTCTATCTGTTTATCGCATTCGCTTCACATGTCCAGTCTGATCACACAATTCTCAACGTGCATTTGTTATTTAATACGTAATATTTCGGAGTATATTCTTCTTACCCATGTGCGTGATCCGTCATGCTGGTACCCTACTGTTTTACATAAATTAACCCGCGCGAACGTGTTTGCAGTGCGACGGATGGCTGGCTGGGTGGAATCCCGAAGCACACGTGGGCGGCTCGGAGTACAGTAATCACTTTATACACTTTTCCATGAACTTAATAAAACTATAATTCGTATAAAGAGTTTTCTTTTATTTTTATTTATTTTTATTTTTTTACGTTATTTATTTAAACGTTGTTCGTCTATTTGATCTTATTATGACCATGTACGTATCGTTCTGTATAGACGATAGTGCTCGCCGCGCAAGCCACCTCTGCAAAGTCAGATGCATTAGTTTATTGTGATCATCGCCGTGCTTTTGCTCTAGCAAACCATGCTTCTATGGCCACGCGTGCAAGACTCGACAAGCGTGAACTCTGCTGGGGGGGGACATTATTGCCTCCAGTGGGGGTTATCTCCCCGGTCCTGATAAAAATCCAAAACATATCCTCGGTACGTGTTATTCAAGAACATTTCATTATCATTTAATACGCTACTTTGCAGGTTCAGAGTAACAACCAAAACTTTCTTCTCTTTCACCTGAAACCATATTAAGAAACCCTAGTATACATATGACTAGATCTGGAATAACCTTGGTCCATATAATTTTTATATCTTTGATACTGAGTGGTAATAATATATACACTAACATAAATTTCTTATATCAGCTAGGTATCTTGATCAAAAACCAGGAATCTATTTTATCCTCTTCTTTATTTCCTTCGAAGACTTAATTTTAAGAATATCAGTGACATTCTAGAATAAGACGAAGGCTTGTGTTATTAAAAATTCAAATTATATGTGATATACTGACAAGCAGCAAGCAACCTAATCATTGCTTAGGTTGCGAATACTGTCGACTGCAGTCGAAAAGCGGTTTATTATATATGATCGAACCTTGAAACAGTTTGGTAGCACAAGAGCCCCTTCAATCCGCCCCAGCCCCCAACGAGCTATTACACCATTACTACTAGAAGCACTGCGTTTGTATTGTTTGCATTTCGCACCTGAGACATTATCCTGGCACTTGCTGACAACAGCGCACCTCTTGTCAACCTCGTCTGCTGTATATAATAACAGATCCTTGTGATGGTAACCCAGCGTTTTACAGTATCTATTCAAATTCATAATTGCCTTGTCAAAACTCAACTGCATAAGCTCATTCAAAGTCCTGCACAATGGCGACAGCCTACAGCGCCCTGAGTAGGACCCTTTCGACACCAGAAATCCTTGAAGCAATCTTATTACAATTAGATAATCAAACACTACTTACAGCCCAACGGACATGCCGTACCTGGAGAGCGTTGATCCATAGGTCTCCTTACCTCCAAAAGGCATTGTTCTTCTTGCCCGAGGCACATAAAGGAAGAGAGGATGAAGAAAAAAAGGCTCAAAATCCTCTACTTGTGAACAGATTCCCTTCGTTTTTTGGAAAGACCAAATCCTTGTCGTTATTACCAAGTTTGGATATGATTAAGAGGCCGGAGAAACTTGAAGCATACCTCCGGCCAGAAGCAAGTTGGCGTCGTATGCTCGTCCAACAGCCTCCTGTACTAGTGATAGGACTGCTTGACACTATACTTGGTATGCAGGATAGCCACGAATTCTATGAGGTCCATGTGAGTTCCCTTTCTTGCTATGAGATTGTTGTTCAACATAGTGTCTTGTAGGTACTTACTCTATCAAGGTTGTCAATGATGGTCTGAGAATGGGCGAATTCTTCGAGCTGGTGCTATTTGGTGAATGGAGGCGATACCTTGGGAGTAAAAATGAAGTTGCGTGGTGGGGAAATCATGAATTCTCCAAACGAGCTTGGAATAGAATGGAAACGCTAAGAAATGTGACTGTCAAGTTCGACATTGCGTTATGTGCTCGAGGAAGTTTTTCATGCTGCTTGCCTGACCCTGAGGCCGAGGAGACAAGTCGAGAAATCAAGCGATTAAGGAATCCTATTGATGCCTCATACTTGAAGCTGGATATACAGCCCAAACCACTGTCAGCCCAGCTGAAAACGAATTTTTGGAAGAGTTTCGATAACTGCGATGATTGGTATGATGATTTTGATTTTGATACTTTCCTGGTCAATCCTGAGGATGGCTACTATTGATAACTATCTTGGAGGTTGGAATTAAATGATTCATAGACATACATACTTTACCACTTTGATCATTGTTTCATTGGCTGGGATGATAGCTGCCATCAATGCCCCTCTTCGCAGAGACATTGATCTGGAGTACGGTATATTATTTGATCACGGGCTTATGTATCACCGCCGGTACGCGCCAATATTCTACACATTCTACGCATTTAACATAAAACTAATGGCTATTATAGGATACTATCGCTTATAGCCACACAGGTCCTATTCTGATTCGGTTCCTTTGAAATTTCTGCTTGCATTGTTCCGGACGGGTTCCTTAACAGGCTCTATCACCTCCTGGGCAAGAGACCACCGAGCCCATCATCACCGATTCACCGATTCACCGACGCAGACCACGATCCCCAAAATGTTAAGAAAGGGTTTCTCCATGCTCACATTCTCTAGCTTATTTTGAAACAGCCCAGGAGGAAACAAGTGGGTCGACATTTCAGACCTAAAAAACGATAGACTGATCAAGTATCAACACCGGTACTATTCCTTTATTGCCTTTTTCATGATTCGGGGATATCCAGCCCTGGTCGCAGGTCCCGGGTGGAATGATTGGCATGGTTGGTTCGTATATGCCGGTACTATTTGCATTTTTCTTGTTCAGCAAGCAAACAACTTTTTGCGTCGATTCTTTGGAACACTATTACGGGGATCAGCCATCCGACGATAATCGCTCTGCGAGGGGATCCCTATCTGACATCCGTCATTGCCTTGGGTGAAGGGTGCCATAACTTTCACCGCGAGTTTCGCTCAGGCTATTGAAACGGCATTGCTCAAGACATTAGACAGAATGATATTGACAAGGGCCGTGTCCAGCATGCCTAGAAAAAAGACTTGACAAGAGAAAAGAGACGCTCAACTGGGGTCCTCCGGGGAAGCAGCTTCCTGTGATGAACTGGACAGAACTTCAGAATGAGGCAGAAAAGGGACGCGCGTTGATTTCAACTGACGGTGTGATCGACGATATGACGGATTTTATTTCGCGAACATCCTAGAGGAAAAAAAAAAAGATTTCATCCCGTGTTGGCAAGGACGGGTCGGCAGCGTTTCATGGAGGTGTTTATAAACACTCGAATGCGGCTCACAATGTTCTGGCATGCCGTGCTTCTCCAGGGAAGTGCTGAGGTGGAAACTATGAAAGGGAACATTATAGTATAGGAGATTTTTGTCAATGTTTCGGAACGATAACGATCAGCGGATCTTTCCAAAAAGGGCAATTTTTGCTTAGGGTTAGCATAAGGACACTACCAACCTTGTTTTTTTACAACCCAACTTCTTTAGTCATCCATAAACAGAAATTATTTTACAAATGATTCGGTCTAACCGTCATGTTAATGGATGCGTTTATTTCACGATGGTCCAGCCTGTTGGTGTTGAATATTAGTCTCGCCTACATCGCTTAGTGTTGGAGTATATAACTATTATTTTCGTGTCAGCTCATACTTGTATATTCAAGTGTGCAATGTTTTGGTGTATATACGGATGTGTAAATTGAGATATCAATTATGATATAATATGCATGTCGGGCTAGCAGTTGATAGCTCCGAAGTTTCAAATGTTCATTCCAGCACATGAGATATCACTATATATATGTCTATATCTGCAGTGTAACTACTGACTTCTGGAAGCCTATAAGTACTCGTCAACAAGAAAATTTAGTTGACCTGTTCACTCCTAGACGAGAACCATAGCTAATAAAAAATATGTTCAATTATTACATTGATACCTTGACTCAATCAATGAGAGGGGAAACAGCCCAGTGATGCAGTATTTGCCGGTTTGATACTTTGCAAATAATCCACACATATATGACAGTTGCAGATATTAATATAAAGAGATTTTGATAGATTGCAAAACAAAGCATCCCCAGAAATATTTAATCATAAAACACCGCATTCATTATAATCGGTATAAAACAAAGAGGTGCCAGTGCTCGAATCGCACAAACATCAAATTCCTTTTGGACAGCCCCAAAACAAAGGAAGACTTTAAATGTTTGATGGAAAATTTTGGGATGTTTCCACCTATATTTATATATAATCTTTCTACTACTTCCATGCACTTTTCAACCAACTTCAATGTTCCTCAAACATATATCCACAACCAGCTGACACCACATGCCGGTGACAAACCTGACCCTACAATAGAACTTGAAGTCACATATTCTCAATACATATCCAGAATGAACCTCCAAGACCTCCCTAACGAAATCCTCGCGCTATGCTTTGGGGCTCTCAACGAAATTTCCGACCTCACAGCCTCCAGACTCGTGTGCAAAAAGCTGGCCGATATCTGCGCACCCATGCTGTGGTGCGATGGCCTCACAGTGACTCTGGAAACAAGGTCCCTCGCGAGGCTGCAGTTCATCTCACAGAACCCTGCATTTGCGACATTAGTCAAAACCCTCACGTTTGATTTGTCCTTTTACGACGAGCAATATGCCGGCAGTTACGGCATATACGCGTATTTCATTGTTGAGAGACTACGTAAAGAATTTGGTACTATCCAGCAAGATTCGCAGCGCGATTCGCCTTGGTATACGCCGCAGAGGGAAATCCTTAGTCATGTTGCTGGGGAACTTGAGACAGAATTGGCGCAGGTTGAGCAAGAATACTCCAGAGCCAAGGCCTTGATGACAGCCTTTCACGCCAAGTACCACCGGCTATTCGACGACCAACAACGTGCAATCCACGAGTTTGCCGACACTCACAGAACTGCAAGCATGCTGCGGCGGCTCATAAATCTACGATCTATCAAGATTGTAGACGAGCCGCCAAACCCATTTTGGACCATCGAGGAAGACGAGTTACTCCTACATGAAGTTCTGAACGATATAATTACAAGAAGTTTTGATAGGAGCGTGTCGGTCATGCGAAATTTGTTTACTGCGGCAGTCATGCAGGGCTTTAAAGAAAAGCGACCGGGTTTCGAAGAGCTGGTATACAATATCTTTATGCATAGATGCCTACTTAAGTTTGGATTGAAGGACGACCCGCGGCCTGGGGACAGGAGTCAATCGCAGATCGCGCCAGTTCTTGTGAATACCTTCAAGACTATGGCGGAATCGTCCAGGGTGCTCGACAGCGTGGCGTTGAACATTACGGCGCCTAAGGACATGACAACCCTTTCGATGACCAACAGCGAGCTGGAATACGTTAGGCGCACTGTGAAAGGGACAAGGACCGTCGATGTCTCAGTCACGCCTTGGACGCGTTCGTCGACTCTTGGTCAGAACCGGTCGCTGGACGAATGGAAATGCATGAAGCAACTGATCTCGGCACTGTGCAATGGCCACAAGAACGTAGAGCATCTGAGAATCAACCTCCATGGCTATCCAGACCCCAGCATCGTTCCTGAAATTTCGGCGGGCCAGTTTTTGCATCTCAAGTGGGAGAATCTCCGGTCTCTAGATCTGTGCAGTGTGCCGTTCCATGAGACCGAGTTTGCGAATATGATCCGACGTTTGCCTGAATCACTGCAAAGCCTGCATCTGAATGAGATCTATCTGCTTTCTGGATCATGGGCTGAAGCCATAGACTCTCTAAGGGCGTTGAGACTCCGTGACCTCTATTTTAGGTGGCCTTGTGGGGGTGAGTATGGAGGCCGCGATTACGAAGAAGGAACCAATAATGAAGAGTTCCTGCACGAGCGTGCTCGGCCGACTATTGAGTATCCTGAGGGACGTTATTTGCTGCAGTTGGCACGATCGCAGTTGGAAGACTTGACGTTGAACAACCTGCTCGTGTGGGCTAGTCGACCCATCCCGGAACAACCATTTCCCCGGCGCCTCCATTAAAACCGCGCGCTCCGCTCGCTCCTTTGCGAATTTTTTCTTCTTCTTTTTTTCTTTGTGCGGCGACGCAACTCGAAAATTTATAACCCGTGTTGCCTTGACAAGTCCTTTAGTCTTGTTACCAAGGTGTCAGTTGCGTCACAGAGAAAATATAATTGCAAACCGGTTCTTACTTTATTGGTCGTGAGAGTCTTGATTTCTGGTGGCCATTTGGTTTGGGATCGGACATTCCTTTTTTTTTTTGAATCCCTATGAACATGCTTATCGCTAGTTGAACAATGCGAATCGTTAATTCTAGACTTTTGTTTTGATCTAGTGTACTCCGTACTCGTAATTGTAGAGCTTCCCAAGTCTAGTTCTTGTGGGCTATTCCCCTGCCTCATCGCCAATCTTTTCCAGCTTCCCAAGATCTCTCTTCTCGCCGGCCTCGCCAATTACCCTGATGCGATCAACGCGGATCTTCTCGCGGTCGCCGTCGCCGTCGACGAAGAACACAATCAGTGACGTGACCTTTTGGAACTTGACAAACCGCAAGTCCACTCTGGCCGTGCCCGTCTTGCTGTCCCAGTCCTCTGGAGAGATTTTTGCAATCTGGACTGGCTCGTTGTCCTCAGCCTCCTCAAAGCCCAAGATCGTCGCCCGGTTGATGAATAAACGCAATTCCCTGGGCCGCATCGGCAGCTCGTCTTCGTCCTCATCCTCGCCCGGCGTGCTCGGCGGGAGCGATGTGATGTGCAAACTGTGGACTTTCAGCGTCGAGTTGAAGGGAATGTACAGCATCAGCTGCTCGTCGGTGTCGCTCTCGACCCAGTCGGCTTCCTGACCCGACTTTTCTTTTCCCTTTCCACCTCCCAGCGACGAGGGCTTGGACTGGTTGAACAGCACCCCCGCGCTGCCTCGCTCGCTGTCCCGGTTCAGCAGATCCAGATCCTTGACCGACACCTGATCGGTGACGTCGCTATAGTTCCTGGGCAAAGAAGCGCCAATCCAACCGCCTGCAGCTCCTGCGCTGGCCGACTCCTCACCTCCTTCGCTTTCCATGTTGTTGGCCTCGGTGGCGAGCCTCTGAACAGCTTCGGACAGTTTTTTGGGGTCAGCGCCACGAATGGTCGAGACGACGCGGCCGCGTTTGAACATAATGAACGTGGGCATCCTGTAATGCTGTCAGCATCGGCCACAGCTATAAAGTGTAGTCACTATAAAGCATAGCCACTTGTAGGTCTGTAAGAACGCACGCTGTCACGCCGTAGGCCTTGGCAATATCTTGCTGGTTGTCGACATCGACCTTGGTGAAGGTAATCTGATTCGGGCGAGACAGCTGGTTCGCCAGCTGCTCGTACATGGGCGCGATCGCTTTACATGGTCCACACCAATCTGCGTAAACTGAAGCATCGTGTCAGCGCGGTTGGTTGTGCAGCGCGGGGTTTAGAGCGACGTCATCATCCAACACCAAAACAATAGTATCAAGGGTATGAAAGCAAAGAGGAAACTCACAGTCAGCCACGACAATAGTCGAGCTTGTGAGCAGAGAGCTAAACTGCTCTTTCGACGAGATGTGGACAAGCGACATTGTGTATGGGCATGTGGTGTCTCTGGGTCAGTTTTGATGGCAGCAGCAGCTGGTGACTCGAGGGGCTGATTATTAAGCGCGCTAGCGTTGACATCAATCTACCACATGGCTACTGTTACTCAAACACCTTGAGAATGCCTTCGTTGGATTCTCCTTTTCCATGGTTCCACTCTCCACAGAAAGTTGCACTTCCAGGAGGCAGTTCGGATGTTTCTTGCGGCTCACTCAGTCAGAAACTTCAGAATAGTCATAGTTACAGCCTGCCCATAATAACATGTTAAAAGAGCAAAGTGAACATTTCTAAAACTAGGCGCTACTGATTAACTACATGGAGACAATAACACGACTCCCTGGCTATTCGTAATCGTAATCTCTAGCTCGAGATGACTCCCTAATCACTCCGATGTGTCACTCGATTCATCGTCTGCTTCCTCACTCCGAGCACTTTCAATAATCGCCTTTCTCAGCTGAGCAGACAGCACAGTTGCTGCCTCTTGGCTTCTGGCTTCCTCTTCTCCACCTTCAACAAAGGTCATTTCTTGATATGCAGCCGGCAGCAATTCAAAGCCAGAAAATTTGCCTGGCCATCGTAACAAGGGTCGACCTTCTCAGGTACTCCCCTGGTGATGCCCAAAACTCTTTCACCTCCAGGCGGCCGAGGATGTCCATATTGCTGGTTTTCTGGGCGTGTATGATTGATGAGATGAACCGGAAATACAGGTACCGTTTAGCCGGGCGGTTATGCCCCAAGAAGGTGAGTTCCTTGTTGTCCAAGTCCTGTCTGCGGTTAATCATTCACTCTTGGAACAAATGGAGACGCAGGACTTACGCCCCATGTAACAAGGCTGCCCCCAATATAAGTAACGGGGAGTTTCTGCTTCGCCTTGTCTACTAGCACGCATTTCCATCTGCTAGCACCTGGCCCGGACAGTATGGGCACGATCACGATAGCGCCCTGATCGAGGGCCTCTTTGTATCTGGAATGGAGACTGAGGCCTGGCCTATTGTTAGAGTGTTTCAAATTCAGAAACACTAGACCTACCTAGGCGCCAGTCATAGAAAAAGTCCTCCGAGACCTCCTCGGCGCCAAAGAAGTAAGCCACCTCTCGGCGGGAGAGGGACTTGGGGACCAGATGCGCTGCTTTGACTTTTTTCGCATCCTCCCAGACTCCTGCCAGATGGCACCAAGCGAGCTTAACTGGGCCATTGTGCGTCACAGCATTGTAGGCGTTTAGGACTGCATCTCGAAACCGCGCGTTATTGAAAGAAGACTTTTCTTGCTTGTTCGTGGCACCCATAATGCGAGGAATGATACTGTCGAGATAGGCGCGCTCGTAAAAATCCACACCCGGCTCAGTTTGTCTGGCTTTCTTGCGTTCAACTTCCTCGCCGAGATCATCTCTGATGAGTTTGGACTGTTTTTTGAGGAGCTGTTTTTCGGTAGTTAGGCGGCTTAGATGCTCAAGTAAAGGGTGCGAGAGAGCTTGATACTCGGCAGAATCCAGGTCCTGATTCTGGCGAGTGTGTTGGATAATCTCCAGCTGGGCGGTAGAGCTCGCAAACTCGTACTCGCATGCCTTTACTCTTTCTTCCAGGAATTCAGACACAGTTGATGAAGCAAACGAGAAGCTTGATATCGTCGACGCATGTCTCTGTTGTCGGAGTTCGGCTTCTCTGGCTTTCAATCGTAGACTCGGAGGTGCAAGGGAAGACACTCGTTCTGGGATAGGGGTTGGTTTCGGTCTGCGCTGGGCTGAAGCTTGGAAGGGAGCGTCTGTCGACGCCATTAGGAAGAAGAGTCGAAGGAAGGTCAAGGGGTTGGGGGCGATGAGATAGGATGTTGTTAAGGAAGAGGTGAGAGGGAAAACCGAGGAAAGTGAGAGTAAAGGTGAGGGGATGTGGAAGGTGCAGACACAGGCAGCGACCACTGTCGCCTAGCTAGTATGCTATAGAGAGTACATACTACAATTACTCCTATTTTTATAGAATTCTATATTTGGCTATTATTATTATTATTATTATTATTATTATTATTATTATTATTATTATTATTATTATTATTATTATTATTATTATTATTATTATTATTATTATTATTATTATTTAGATTAAACCACTCGTTGTTTCCCTCATTCATCAACTATTCTTCGTAACTTCAATTTTAACAGCGTCACAAAACGCCCAGTATTGTTTGGCAGGTTCTTGGTTCGTCTCGAGATAGTCGCTAGGGTATTTTTGGCTTTCTAGCGCAGAGATAAAGTCTTGGAAGCGAGCATGAAAAAGTGGAGTGGAGACACATTGCTGGTTTGAAACAATTGAAGCGTGCTCATCAAGAACCGTGATTGTAGGGTTGTAGTCTATAGGCAGGTTAGACATATGTTTGAGAGACAGAGGGCGTACAGTAGAGCTAGAAACTTACCATGGAAGCAGCAAGTACGGGAAGCACGCCGTACAACTTCTGAAAAACGAGAGGGTCGCTGCGCTGGTTGAGACCGCTGTACAGTTCACAGTCCCTTTTCACGTTTCCCCTGTGTACAACATGGTTGCCATATTGGGTGAAGCGTCTGTCGCTATCATCTTCCTCGTGTAGAACATCCCGTTTGTAAGTGCTTATGAACCTGTGGCGAAAATTCCGGAAACCAACTGAGGTTCGTTCATGATCGTCGGTCCTCGTCACAAGTCTGGCAGATGTCGCGTCAAGTCTGGCAGTTTTGGCGTCAAGTTGGGCAGTTTTCATCTCCATGTCCCGGCCATGCCACCTCTCCATACCAGCCCAGTAGCCTCCTCGGCTGTTGGTGAGTAGTGTCTTGTCGGTGAACAGGGGTTCTTCTTGAAGGGGCTCATGCTGTGCCGCGTTTTGAAGCTCCTGACATGCCATGCTGATTGTATCTGGTGCGCTGGTTGGGATAGATGTAGATATTAAACACTCAAAGCTGTCCGAAGAGTCACCTCTGTTCGAAGATACTGTGGGAGGTTCTAGATGATTTTTTAGAGGTTCCAAGAGGTCGGCCCTTCTGCCAGACGTAGGCAAACCGAGCTTAGAGAATTTGCGTTTAAGCACTGTGACTGTCGGAGGCATCGTATTGTCAGTTGTACGTTCTGGCTGAAAGATGATGATGGTAGTCAAAAGATCAAGAGTGTATATTTGTGTGATGAGGACTGGAGGATGCAGAATGCAGATGCAAAACGTGCGATGTAGAAGGTACAATGTGGAATGGGTGTAGGGAGGGGTTTGGCTTACTTACTTCTTGTGAGTGTGGAAAATGCAAATGAAACCCATGGCAGGAAGGAGTGTTTTAACAATGGCAGGCGTCAAGGCAGGCAGCCATTGTGTACGGATGGGCACTTCCGGTATAAGTCAGTTATTTCTAGAATACAAAGAGGTCAGTCGGTGTGCAAGAAGAGATTACGACGGAAATGAACATGAAATGCGATGGGTCAAGACCAGATGGTTTTATCTGGGGCAATAATCCCACCTCGAACTAACGGATGACTCGGCTATTTGTCTCATCAGGTGAGGCTTTCAAAGTACAGGATGGTGTGACTGAGATAGACTTCCAGTATTACGGAATTTGCCAGCTCCATGAAACAAGCCTCATGTATGTGGTGAGCTTGTTGTATCGCACCACGAGCTAATATTCGAATCTCTTCTTGCGGATTCGATATAGCTAAAGAGTGAGAGACCTGCCGCTCAAAAGGTTCAAACTTTCTCTATAGAGTATTAAAGAATAGGTTTATTGATAACTAACTAACTAGGCAACTTTGCCCTAGTGTGGACAGGAACCTCCATGCGCGCTGCAGAAAGACAATGCTTTATACTTCCTCACGTACAAAACTCATGCACTTGGTTGATTCGCACCTAACGATCACTATTTGAAGCGGCCTGGTGGCGTGAAGCATCTTCTTTGTCGAGCTGACGCCCTGCGCCATATCGATGGCGGAACCCATCTTTTTCAGTGGGCACCGGCCCAGAGGTTCTCTCGTTTACGAAGTGCTTGTGGTCACCGGAGAGTTTTTGCAGTGTTTCGTCAGACATTTGACCGAGCCATTGGATCGAATTGGACCCAGTGGTGACATATTTGGCGGATATCAGTTCGCCTATTGTGGACACAACCAGCTGATGTGCGTTGTCGGCCGACGCCACATTCTCGAAAACATTGGTCCGAACAGTCGTGGTAAGATCGGATGCCTCAGTGCATATTTTGAGACATTGATCGATGCTGTCTCGTTCTTCTTTCATGGCTTTCAAAGTAGCTTTGTCATGGAGACTAGGCTCCTCTCCTTTCTGGTTTTGAAGTTGGTTTTCGAGCTCAAAAAGGCGGGATTTTAGATTCTGGTGGTTCATTGACAGCTTTTCTTTAAACTCAGCGAGTAGTTTGTTCGTCGTGGTTGTCGCCGATGGAAAAAAGTGAGTATTTCTTGAAGACGCGTGACTAGACGAATACTCGGTTGGTAATTGCCGAGATTGGAAACCCTCGATCAATTCTGATACCTCGCTGCAAATCGCTAAACACTGCCCAATGCCTTCTTTTTCTTTTTTAATTTCTTCGACTTCGGGCGCATATTCCACCTGAGAGCCTTTTTGTGCCAAAAGCGACCGCATTCTCTCATCAATCAATGCCAAATGTTCTTGTAGGTCTGACGAGGCCTCATCGATCATCTTTCTGTACTCATCGAGAACATTGGTCGTGACGGCGGCTTGACGACTAGATGCCCATTCTCATCAGCAATAATCTCTATCGATATACTATCAGACTTACAAAGTTGCACCGCCAATAGCGATGTTTATTGTGGATTTATACCCAGCTAAGGTTGTCTTGAGGTCGGCAATATTACCTCCTCGCCACTGCAATTGGACCCAATCGCGAAAACTTTTTTTCTCACTACCTGCGTGTGCCACACATTTATTGATGGTTTCTTCAAATTCTTGGCACGCTTTGCCGCACCGCAGCAGAGGTAGCTTCAGATTGTCTAACTGCTCCCCGTACTTGACAGCCATTTGTGCCAATGTTTCGAGGACTTGATTCAACGATATGACTTCCTCCCGCAACTCACGAATGATCCTTTTTGAGGACTGAAAACTATCGACAGCTTGATACAGGGACTTGCTCGTCCGGTATGCAAAGCCGGTCAATGCAATCAGACTGGTGGTTACCGACAAAGGATCCGTCATGATGAACGGGGCTAATGAAAGCTGCCAAGTATTTATGCTTCGTTGAACGGTAGTTGTATGACATGTCTTGAGTGGAATATGCGACGGAATCTGGCTCAACAAATATAGGAGTCTTAAGACGCTGGACACCTCATGGTAAGGAGGGGTAATCTGGCGCTAACTGGAAATTGGCAATGCGGCGGTTACTACGAAGTTGATGAGCCAATCGAACTATGGCATCGGTCGAGAACGTTGGTGACTCGCACCGCATAGCCATGGATAATGATTGGCTGGGACGGTAAATGAGAAAATCCGAAACAAAATCCAAATGCACGTTGTAAACCACCAACCCCCTGGTCTCAGCTGGCGGCATACAATTAAGCCCCCAAGTGGCTTGCTACAAGAGATATCCTAGATGTTTAAACTTAGAAAAGTATAATAAAGATTTAACTTGAAATATAAAAGATTATACCATATTAGATGATATAAAAGAAAATCTAATAATCATAATATATATAATATATAGTATTAGATATTTATAGGTACGAGGTCAGGTGGGGCGTAAGCTTCTGTAGCAAGGCCAATGGTCGCAATTTACATGTATGGGGCAAGCTTAGGAAACACGCTAGTGCCTATCCTATAATAGGTATCAAAAGGCCTTCTTCGAATTTACAACTAACTGCCTATTTATATGAGAATTCCACGCAAATCACTAACGTCCATTAAATCTTCCAGATCAGAATTTTATTTGTGGCCCGGTATACCAATCGGCAGTTCAGATCAGCAATTTAGGGCCATTTGGTCGATTCCAGATTAGTAGGACTTTGGTGGTTGATACCAACTTGACCAAATTAACCACATACGCAGGAAGCCTGGTTAAATTGGTCAAGTTAGTCTTACTATGTAAACCCCTGAGTTCGTTACCAACCCCCCTTACAGGGAGGCCAGATTGTGATAATATTATTGGCATCTTACGCTGCAAGGGAGTTAATTCCAAAAGAGGAAATATGCTCGAGGGAGCTAACCAATAAGCTTCCTTTTTTTTTTTTTTTTTTTGAAAAGTAACTCGTACTAATAATCGCTACACTGCGTTCCGCGATTAGTTATATGACTGTTGTTGCTGATAGAAGTAGCATCTGCGTCCCTATCGATTGGATGTGATTCATCGATTCTTCTGACGCGGGTAAAACACTGAGTTGGTAGCAGTAACTGTGCCACTAACTTCTAATGTGCAAAGTTTGCTACTAACAATCCGCTCGTAGATGGATCCGTAACGACACGAATAGTGAAGCAACTGGTTACAGTTATCCCCTGGCCAAACCTTGGCGCGCTTCCTGCTGACATGCCTGATTCCCTCCCCCAATTAACAATCTTGACGAGCAGAGGCAGATATCTGGAAGATGTTCATCCCAGGGATGGTACAGCCCGACCGCAAGATCTCCCACAGGTTCATGCGCTGGTGTGATCAAGGTGCAAAGCAGACCTGTTAGCCAGCCATGGCCCTATCCAGAGGCGTGGTGCATACACATACACACAAGTATGCGCAAAAAGACTTGAATGACAACCCCAACAACAACATTTGAAACTGTCTTCATGTCTTCCCGTCGTCGTCATCTTCTTCCTCTGCTGCTACTGCAAAAAGCACCTTGATCCAGAGACTGCACCCGCGGCAGCCAACAACAATCTCCCCATGCTGCGCCTCCGCCTCCAGCTCGTCTTCGGTCACAATAAACCCTTTCTCATCACCGCACCTGCATCCCCGAAACCAGTACAGCATGTCGCTATCCTCCTCTCCTCTTGACCCATTCGTCGGCTCAGGTAGGCTGTCCGAGCAATCCAGTTCCTCCAAATCCACAACTTCCAGCCCCGTATGAAACACATCCAACCCATCACCACCGCCGCCGCCGCCAGCAGCCTGATTCTTCCGCTGCAAGCGCAGTTCCCGATCATATTCCGCGCGCAATTCCGGGTCCGCAAGAATCTTGTACGCATTCGTTATCTCGTCGATCGTGTACGCGCCATCACAGGCAGTAGAAGACGACGACGAAGCTAAAGGAGACGGTTTCGTTCCGCGGGTGTTTGTGGCTTTGTCCGGATGGTGCTTGAGGAGAGCCTTGTGATATGCATTTTTGATTTGCTGTGTTGAGAGAATCGGCGCTGTGTCGCTGAAGGGGATGTTGAGGATTTGGTAGACGGTTGCATGGCGTGTCATTTTTCTTTTTGCCCCCGCCGTCTGTGGCGTGACTGTACTGGCCACTGACTTGTGAACGGGCTTGCGACTGGCGGTGCTTATAAATATCTTAGACTTGTATCACCGCATTGCCAAGAATTGTAGTTTTGTTGTAGCCTCTCTAGTTAGTAGTTCCTGGTTTGCATGATGTTGTCGAGGGGGAAAAAAGTTTGTATGCGGAGAAGCACGAACCAAGCGGGGACCCAACGGCCCGCTAAATCGTCTACATGGTCTACATGGATCTACATTGCACACAGGAAAAAGTACGTAAACGTATTGGAAATAGTAATAGGCCAACGACATCTATTTCGTACATGGTATTTCGCAGAATACTAATGCGTGTCGCATCGCATCACTATCCTTGCTACGAAATAGTCCCAACATCTAACATCTAAACGCAAGGGAATAAATATGTTTCCCGGTGGAAGTGTACATACAACGGATATCTAGACAAGCCTCAAAAAACACTTCAAAACACTGGGTGTCGAAACAATTGAAAGCGGAAAAAGAAGGCCCAGTTTACGAGCTGGTCTTCAGAGTGTAGCGCTCGTCCGAGGTGAAGGGCACACCCAGTTCGAGAAGCTTGACAAACGCATCAGAGAACTCCTTGAAGAAGGCCTCGCTGTCCTTGGCGTAGCGCTCAACGTGCTTCTTGAACTCCTTGTCCTTGACCAGAGCCAAGTCGGTGGGCAGCATCATCAAGGTCTTGGTGGTCTTGTCGGTGTATTGGTCGGGGCCGTTCCACTTCTTCCAAGCCCACTTCTCCTCCACCAAGAGGCGGAAGAACTCGTTGGTGAAGACGGTAGGGCTAAAGTCCCAAGGACCGTCGAAGCCAGATCGGTCGGTGTGGGCGCGGCCAAGCGAGTGGGCACCGCACAGGGCAACCATCTCACGGTCGTCGAAGCCCATGCGGCCAAAGACGTCGCGGATGTGCTTCTGGTCCTTGGAAGCATCGGGCAGACGGCCATCTGGGGTGCAGGCGGCAACGTCACGGTCCTGGCGGCCAGGTCTCCAGGGGATGACAGGTCCCTGCATTTCCTGGATGGCACAGACACCAGCCAGGGTCCAGAGGTCGGAATAGGTGATCCAGGGGAATTTCTCTGTTACTAGTTAATATGGAAACCCGACCACAGACGAAAGAATATAAACGTACCCTTGACTGGCTCGAGGAAGTCACGAGCAATCTTCAAGCCAGCATTGGCACCGTGGTCCGACTCGGGGGCAAATCGCATCGTGGCGCCATTGCTGCCACCAGTGCCGGTTTCCTTGTCGTAGGTGCCGCTGGCGTGCCATGCCAATCGAACGAGGACCTATTACCAGCCGTTAGCAACAGTTTCCATCACTGGCCGTGATCTTGATTCTGAGAGGGAACGCACTGGACCGTAGCTGCCATCATCGTAGTCGTCCTTCTCGACCAGGAGACGGGCAATCTCGTTGTAGACCTTTTGGTAGTCGTCCTTGGCGGGGACGAACGAGGCCGAAGCCTTTGCGTCGCCGTTGCTGTAAAAGTAGTAGCCAGCGCCACCGGCGGCAGCGAGACCAATGCCGATGAACAGGGCGTTGTTGGACTTGGGCGCATTGGCCTCAGACGAGTATCCCCGGCGACCAGAGGCGCGTGCAGTCTGGATGGGAAGGGCGAAGCGGGAGCTGCGAGCAACAGGGCGGAGGTTGGAGCGAGCAAAGGCCCGGGTGGCAGAGCGGGCTGCGGCGGCCATTGTGATGATGGTGATGATGGATTTCAAAGAAGATCTGAAGAAGAGTGAAGAAAATGAATGAAGGGAGGGGAAAGAAGAGAAGAGTGAAAGAAGAAGGAAAGATAAAGGCCAAGTGGGAGGACGAAGCACGGAAACCCGTCGAAAGGGCGACAGCGTGACCAATGGCCGCGCGCCCATTGGGGAGGCAGCTCTGGTTCTGGATCCCCGAGTCTTGCTAAGCAGCCCTGGCGCTCCTCCGCGTTCCCACCCGCCGTTTTCTCCGGATTATTGATTTTTATTTATTTATTTATTTTCTTCTAGCTGGTTTCTTGTCAACACAAATCACCCAGGAAAACATTGCCTTTGCAACGTCAACTACTCGGGAGTCCATACACATCGCTGTAAATACGGTAAACAATCATTCTTCTGCCCACGCTCTGTTTATACTCGATCCGCGCTATAGCCGAGGCTCGTCGCCCAGCAGACCCACTACGGCCCACCACAGCCAATAGGAGGCCGTTGATTAAAAACCACCGAACCACGGTCTTGCCCGAAACAGAAGCTTACAGGGACAAGTCTGAGTAAGAATGAATATATTCCTGTTGTTATTATTAGCAAATATTATCATTGAATGGCCATAATATTCATAGATTGCAGAGTTGATAAGTGGTGAATTGGATTCTATATGGTAACAATGCTTCCTCAGTAACGGTTATTTTTTAGCTGTGTATATATTCTACAGTCGAGTACATCATTGTATACATCGGCACCAAATAATCATCCTCCAACTCACCAACCCCCCTTGCCTCCAAAACCGCCAGCCTCCTCGTTCTTTGGCCTCGAACCGGCGCCTCCTCGAGTCGGTTTGGACTGTGCTGCTTCGTGCTTGCGTAGCTCTTCGGGCACTCGAGAAATGGAAGACTTGGCGAGCATCTGCTTCAGGTCGTACCTGTGAAAAAGACATGTTAGCAATGGAAACCCAGAGCAGAGAAAGGAAGAATGAGTAAGAAAGAAGAACGTACATAACATCGGTATCTTCATTACCAAGGAAGGTAATCGCGACACCGCTCTTGCCAGCACGACCAGTACGACCGATACGATGCGTGTAGCTTTCAATATTGGTCGCCATGTTGAAGTTGATCACCAAACTGACATCCGGCACATCGATACCACGACCGGCCAAATCAGTCGCAACCAAAACGTCCGTACTGCCATTGCGCACCGACGCCAGAGCCGCCTCACGCTGGTCCTGCGTCTTGCTACCATGCAGCGTGACCGACGTGAAGCCCAGTTGTTTGATATCCTTGGCCACAGCGTCACAGTTTCGCTTGATGTTGACAAAGACGATGATGGGCGGCTGGAATTGTCCAGACATGAGGATGTCGGCAAGACGCTTCTTCTTCTTGTCTTCGCCCGAGACAAATTCGACGCGTTGTTCGACCGTGTCCACGGCTTGACCAACATTGCCGATCGTGATAATCGCAGGCCGCCGCAGGTATTTCCGTGCAATCCGTTCAACCGCCGACGGCATAGTGGCTGTGTACATCATCGTCTGGCGATAGCGGTTGTCTCGTCCACTGATATGCTGGCTCATGGCTCGCGCGTCCTCTGCCTCCTCCGTATCCGGCTTTTCGTTAGTCACCGGCAGAGCATCGAGGATCTTGTTCACGGGATCCTCGAAACCAAGATCAATCATTCGGTCTGCTTCATCCATAATGACGTAGCAGCATTGTGACAGTACCAGCATCCGTCGCTCCAGACAGTCGACCAAACGACCCGGCGTCGCGATGATGATCTCGGCGCCGTCCCGTAGACTGTACGCCTGTTCTTCCAGCGAATGACCACCGACGATACTGACGACGTTAAAGTTGAGTGGCTTGGAGAATTTCTTAGCTTCAATCTCGATCTGTTGTGCCAATTCACGGGTGGGCGCCAGGATGATCGCGTATGGGCCATCGTTCTTCCGCCATTCAAACTCATCAAGCCGGGGCAACTCGGCAATATAGACGAGCAACGGGAGCAAGAAAGCCGCCGTCTTACCGGAACCAGTCACAGCCACACCGATGAGATCGCGTGACTGCAATGCGATCGGAATAGCCGCGCGCTGGATGGGGGTTGGATCCGTATAGCCCACTTGGCTGATGAGATCCAGCAGGCGTCGTGGTAGATTCGACTCGTCCCATGAGCGCATTGGGTTCGGTACGCTGCCACCTTTCGTACTGATGTTGAAGTCTTCTTTGAAGATTCGCCAGTCTCGTTCGCGCATCTGCTCGAGGCGTTTCTCGCTCCAGTGCTTGTCGATAGCACCCCGGCTGCTCTCCTCCTTTCGCCGCCGTTCCATCTCCAATATCTCCCTGGCGCGGGCCGAGCCAGCTTCTTGATCGCGAGTTTCAATTGCTTCGACATATTTCCTCGTCGCACTGTCCACAGCATCATCTCCAAAGCCAGCGAGACGGCCCCGCCCAAAGAAATTGGCCTGCGCCTTGTGCTGATACAAGGGATTATAGTCGCCGCTTGTATCCTCCTCTGCGTTCCATTCAAAATTGAACTTTCTCTCCGTAGTGCGCTTCCGTTTCTTCTTGGCCGAGAAGCTCGATGTTTGGTCTGCGCCCATATACCGTTGTCGGATCAAAGCACTTTCCGCCTCTTCTTCCGACATTTGAGGCTTACCCTTGGAGTCGTTTTTACCAAAAGCAATGCGTTTCGGTGGGGGCGGCGGCGACATATCATAGTCTCTATTGTTCGATTGCGAATTTCGCATAGCAGCAGGGCCCGTCGGGATATCCCCCGTGCGCAAAGCTCGAGGTCCGGTAGGAATAGATTTAGAAGCAGAATCGCCATTCTTGGGGACCCCATTTTCCATATGCAAACTACCATTACTCCGGTCGCCATTTGCGGAGCGAGTCTGATCGATTTTCGCGCGACGCTCCGCTTCGACCTCTTTGGCGCGTTTCTCTAATGCGATGCGTTCACGTTCAGCTCTCGAAAGGAACTTGGGCTATATAAAAATATACATGTCAGTACGTTGTAAAAGAAAAAACACACAACTTGTAGAGAGAGAGAGAAAAGAAAAAGGAAAACTCGCCTTTGAAGCAGCCGCATCGGCCTCTCTCTTCTTCCGCACCAACTCTTCCACACTCAGCGGCTTTGCAGCAGCTTTGCCCGAGGAACCCCAGCCAGATTTTTTCTTTTTGACAACACCATCAACAACCCCATCGGTCGTAGTCTCAGACGTAGGCGGCGGAGGAGGGGGGTACGAGTCTCCAGGTGGCGGAGGCGGCTCTATATCTGCTGGAGGCGGAGGAGCGCCGTCCAGCTCCATCGGCGGGGGTGGAGGGGGCGCTTCTGCTGGGGGAGCAGGAGGAGGGTCCTGGACGTTGCCGTCCATCTTGTCGACCTCGTGTGCGATGAGTACGTATTCTGGTGAAGAGCAGACGTCGAAGGAACAAGCTTGGGCTGGACTGGGCCATTTCCATCTTGAATTTATACGGGAGCGTCGACGGACCAGATATGCAGCTTTATCACGTGACTAAATGCAATATCAAACAACTTGATGAAATAGATCGTGTTCGTGTTAATTTAGTAGATGCTGTATACGAGTCCAACTTCAAACTTCAATACAAAATTCATTGATAAATTAACTATTAACGACAGAAACTGACAGTTTGACGAAGCTGCACAGTCTACTCCACGAAAATGAATCATGTTCCAAGACACAGCTCGGGGGTTTTAAAAAGAGGGAAAAATACAAACCATTTACTTTCGTACTGAAATGTTCTATGATCGAAGAAAGAAACCGCCACCGATAGACATTAGTTAAAAGCACAAAGAAAGGAGAATAATGGAGGGGGCGATCAATATTGAGCAGGTTGAGCCTGTAACACAATTAGTATGCAGAGCAAAAATCTTTTGGGATCAAGCAATACTTACCGCTCCATTGGAAGCTGCCTGCTGCTGCTGCTGATAGTAAGCATAGGCGGCCGCAGCTGGATCTGGGACTGGAGGCGGTTGAGGAATAATCTCAGCGGCTTTACCTGGCTCTTTCGTCTTGTTCAGGGACGAAACAGAAGGAGGGCCATGCAATTCACGATCCAGTGTGAGATATTCCTTGGTAGCACTCTTTGTTCCTCGCTCAAGGAGGTAGATCATATAGCTCTGCACAAGGTCTTTGACTACATCCGTGGGTAGGGTGCTCTTGTTTCGGATGTCATCGACAACACCCTTGATCCTCTCGTATTGAACGGACTCGGTGTCTAGACTTGTGGGTTGTTCAAGCTCGAAAAGCAGGAACCGGGCCCAGAATGCACGGCTGTCCAGGCACTGCTGCTTGTTACTTTCAAATATAGTTCGCGCTTCAGCCGGAGATCCTTGAACCTTCCAAACCAGAGTAGCCCATTCAGCCACAAGAGCCGCCTTGGTGGTCGTGTCACAGTCAGGGGATTCCATATGGCTCTTGTAGACTTGAATGCCGTCCTCAAGTGTGCCATGGCGACGAGAAATATTGGCCAGAGAAATAATAGTATCCATGTGGTTGGGGAGCTGGACAAGAATCGCATAGTGGATGTCTTTGGCAATGTCAACGTGGTCAGTCATCTCCTCAAAGTAGGCATAATGCAAGCGCACGGTGGGGTGTGCAATTGGAACGTAAATAGTGCTTGCTCGTTGATAGATGTTTCGGACTTCTTCTTCCTTGTCAGGCTGAGCGGACATCCACCTGGAATAGCGTAGCCAGAATTCATCGTAGTGGGCGCATGTGACAAGGCATCGTTCGTATAAGAAGGTGATGCGGCTATAGGAGCCCTCTGATTCTTCAAAGTCGAGGTAGCGTCTCCAATTGGCAAGCTGTCCTTCGTCCAACTCTGTCACGTGGAAGTACGGGCGTTTGATCTCAGACTCATAAGGCCAGCGCTTCGTTGTTTCGGCTTGTGTCTTGGAGAATACCTCTAAATGATATGTATCCAGGCGCATTCGAAGATCCCGTTCAGTCTCCGCTTCGGATTTTGAACCCGGAGGAAGTTGAGCAGACTCGACTTCGGCTCTGAACGCGGACAAAGTCTCAGGCGGGGCCAACTCGTTCACAGGACGACTCTGTGCTAGTTGACGATACCGTTCAAAGTAGCGCGAATATTGGTGGGTTGGGATGTGAATAACCCGTCCGAGAATGCCGAAAATCTTGTCGTATGCCTCAAGTCGCTCTTCAAACTCGATATATTTGTCCCAAAAGAGGTGTGCCAAGAAGTCCAGTCCCACACAATTTGCCCCTCTCTCAAAAAGCCTAATTCGAGAAATGTTAGCCGTCAATTCCAATCATGCAGGAGAGTAGGAAGAGATCAGAAGGGGGGTGGATGGTTGGCAAACATGAGAACTTGTTGTCATGAATTTGGGTCCCAAATGCGATAGACCTGAGGGTCCTTCTGATGTCTTTGATCATCATGAGGTTATGAAGCTTCGATATGACAAGGGGCAAGCTGGTGTTTCTGGATAGCTGTGGTGAGATGCTCCAAGGGGGGGAAGAGATATAGAGAGATATAGAGAGAGAGAGAGAGAAAGAGCGCGCGCGCCTGAAATTTAATGGGTGAGAAGTAATCTCAGGGATCTGGTGGCAGGCGAGCGATCTCACCCAGCATCAAAAGAAATCCATTTCAATTCAAACAATCACAGGCCTGAGCACTGGCAAATCCGAGTCTCCGAGGAAAGAAGAACGGCGCTGCGTCGGTGAGGGTCAAGGGGAAGGGAAATAGTCCAGTTTTACTTACTCTCTGATGACATCCGAGTCATGGTTGGTCTCTACTTTGAAGGCGCAGTAGTTGGTCCACAAATCGACCGAGGTGGGGATGCTGGCGACGCCACGTTCGTAGACCTATCGCAAGGTTAATAAACACGTTGGAGAGACTGAAGAAAATGAAGACGTACCATCTCTGCAGCCTCCGTGCCGGCAATGGAGAATTCAAGGTCGGCGTATTTTTTCCAGTACCCGAACAACAACGGGAATTTTGCCAGAAAGCGGTCGTATGCATTTCGAACTGTGGTGATTGCCTGGGGGTTTGAATTGCGATTGATTCCGCCTTCGAGCGCCTCAGCGCCGCGAACCAACTTCTCCCATGTCTCAAAATTATCTAGATCTTCGGCCTGTAGTTTTATTTGTCACATAATTAGCGGAAAGACCTAGATAGAGATCATCGGCGGAAATAGAACACCACTTACCAGTTCAACTTCGAGTTTTCTCAGCTCCGCGTTCTCCTCCTCGCTGCCGCCGAAAGAGTAGTCGGCCATGGTCGCGGGTGCTCAGAGCCGAGGCAGGGAAAGAACCAGTCCAGTTGTAATAACAAACAAGGTGCAATGCAAAATAGCGTGATCAGGACAGAGTATTGGGCGGGTGTGACAGGGCGAACGATGCGAGTGAGGTTTGTGGAATTGGCAGAAGAAAGTCGGCGGGAGACAAGACCGGCAGAGCGCAACCGCTCTTTTCCCAGCCTTGTTCCGGCGCTAAATCGCCCGACTTGGTTTAGCGCGCAAGACCGCGGCTTTGCTCAATTTATTTTGTGCTCACGAGAGTCACGATACATAACTAGGCTTTTTCTTTTTGCACGATCAACCAGCCAATTGCCCACCCGCGCTCGTCGAATCACGCACAGAGAGCGCTACCGATTACTCTCTCGTGACCTGGCAAGATGTCGGCCACTCTTGCAATCCGGTCAACGGCCAAGTCGGTCGCTACAGGGGCCGCAAAACTGGCAAGAGGCAAGACGTCTATCAAACTGCTATCGACGCAAACGACCCCAACAACACCAGCTCAGAACCTGGTTAGCACAAGCGAGCTTGGTATTGTCTCTACGCTACCTCAGCGCCTCCTCAATTTCTTCGCCAAATACCCGCCAGAGCATTATTCGGGAGTTGCCAGACCGAGTCTGATGACCCTGCCGCCTGCCATGACCGAGTCAGTTGAAGCAGAAGCAGAGACAACGACAGAACCAGCGGGACCCGAGTCAACAGAAGCTGTAGCAGAGAAACAATCAGAGGCAGAATCAGAAGAAACGACGACGACTACAACAACAGCAGCAGCGGTAGCAGGGCTAAACAAACTGCCATCCCCGTACACCCCCAACCGAGACGCGAAAGGCACCAAGAAACCCGATCCAACCGTATGGTCCCCGTCGAAAGCGCTCCTCCAAACGTCCAAAGAATACCCAAACCCATTCCTCCCGACAAAGCACGGTAAAAAATGGTGGGGTCCCAAATATAGTCTGCGCATGCAGGCCGACCTGGTGAAGCTGGCCAAGAAACACGGCGTCGAAGAACTGTTGCCCATTGGCCGCAAGTCGACCATTTTCAACGAAACGCGCCGCATGGAGCGTGGTCTTGCTATCAAGGGTACTGGTATTGGCCAAAAGGTCAAGGGTCACAAGTGGGAGCGATTGATGGAGACAAAGCTCGAGGAAAGGAGGAAGGCTATGATGGAGATGCCGGAACTGATCAGATTATGGAAGCAGGTGAGTTTTTGCCAACCCCTTTTTTTTTTGTTCTGAGAACCCAAGCTAACTGTCCTTACAGAGAGGACACGGACGAGGATGGAAGAAGTGGCCCAAGCGGTAGTCTACTCGAATTTTTTTTTCCTGGCCTTATTATCCAGGCCATTGCGTCTCTACCCAGCATATTTGTCGGCGAATTAGTATCCAGGAGATTGATTAATGGGATCTGGACTAAGAAAAGGAACTATACTCAATGTCCTTAGTTGTATTATTATATGTATAAATCTATTAGGAACGGATTGATAAGTTTGAATATATGTATTAGACATTTCTTTTAAAAATAAGTATAAAATATGTAACGCCTCACTATGCAAGTTTAAAAGACATCAATCCAATTTCAATGGACATTTTTACTCATAAGATGGTATAATCACGTCTCCTACAGTAACCACCTGACCACCGCCATCATCATCCCCTTCGAAGAAGGACAACCTAGCATGCCGCCCAAACAGCACTTTGCCACCGATCCGCCTGGTCTTTGCCAGGGTCGAAAACGGCTCATCGCGCCTTTCGGCAGTCATCTGATCGACGCATACCATCTGACATCGCTGGCAGGACCCAAACACGTCAAAAGATATATTAGCGGGTCCGACGGTGAATGAGGACCATGTGTCTTCAATGTATGGCTGTTCAGATGTCAATATGGATGGCCGGGACGGATCGCCACGTCGAAGAAGAACATTGTGCTCGGAGGAGGATAATGGTGGTGGTTGTTGTAATGGGGAGGAGAGGTTCTCGGCCACGACTATATTTGCTCGAAACACATCGGCTGCGACAGCCTTGTTTGTAGTTATGGTTGTGTTTGACGGTTTGGAGTTTGCTTTGATCTGCTCGTTGAGTCTGTTTACCGACGATCGAGAAACCAAAAGAATAGGGCTGTCGTTGGACAGGCTTTTATTCTGGGTAGAATCTTGAGAAGGAGAAGGAGGGATGCACCAGGGATCAGCTGGGAACGAGCCAGGCATGAGGTCTCGATTCACCGGTGTTGATCTTGTCGTCGTCGCCGTCTTTGCATGTCGCAGACTCTGGTTGTCATGAGGCGAAGATCGTGCTAGAGTGCAAGGAACAGCGAGGAAATCCGAGAAAAAAGCAGATACTTCTCGCGACGAGTAGACCTGCATCATAAGCTGGTCGCCACAGACACGCGATGACTTGCGTTTGAACTCTTGCCAGCCACCTGGTGCAACGAGGTGCGGATCATCGTGTCTGGAGAGTGGGATGTCTAGACTCGGTCCATTGGAAGTGGTAGTAGTAGTAATGCGGAGGACCCCGTTTTCAAAGTCTAGGTATGGTTTGATTAGAGCCATTCGGGGGTATCGTTTCTGGCTGAGTGCAGTGCCGGTGCCCTGGTGGACGATGCACCATTCACGGTCCCAGGCTAGTCCTTTTTGATTCACTTGCCAGGCTACTCCCGGCGGGACTTGGAATCCAGAGCAGCTTTTGATGGGATAGACGCATAGGCTTTCGACGTAGAACCTGTTATCAACCGGAGGATCAATTTGTCTAGAAGCCGGCGAAGGTGTGGCTGGTGGCAGAGCCAGGTCGACGTAGAACTCTTGCAGAAAAGAAACAAAAGCGTCGACATCGTGCCAGCTGCTCATGGCTCCAAGGCTCACCCGGAGTGCTCCTGTTGGTTTGCCGCGCATCACGTCGTTTTCGTCGCCACAGCGTTGGCCAGCTCTATAGTTTACTTCCATATCTTCGTTACTCAGGCCGAGTAGACTGGCTGCACCACCCGGGTTGCAGAGGGTCCCAGATCGGATGTGAATGCCTTTGATAGAAGCGAGCTTCTCGACTTCGGACTTGCCGATCCATTTGCCACTGCTGTCGAGAAGGTTGAAAGCAATAATGGGGCCTTGGGTAGCCGTGTCTCCATACGCGCAACCAGGCGAGGTATAAAAATGGCATACGGGCGAGCCGTTTGCATGCTTGAGAGAAGAAAGCTGGTGAAACAACTGCTGTGTCAGGAGAGATGTATGAGCCGAGACATTTTCTATAGACCCATATAATCTTTTGTGCACATTCAATGCCGAGTCCAGTGCTATGATGTTGTGAAATGGGAGGGTGCCATCCTCTAGCTGATCATGGATAGAAGCCTTCTTCTTGGCATGCCATGAGGCACCTCCATGTGCGATGACCATGTCGGCAGTTCCGCCACCAAAGTATCGCCGGTGTTGGAAGACATGGCCCACGTCTTTTCGAACAACTAGCGCCCCAAGGTCGGGAAAGCCAAAGATTTTGTAGAAGCTGAGCACCGCAAAGTCTGGGCAAACTAGAGGATCACTCAGGTCCAGCGGCGTTGTGGTGACCAAGCTTGCGACATCGAGGAGAGTGAAGGTATTTCGGCCGCCAGAGTTCCGGATCTGGTTGCACCATTGGAGCGGTAGACGGCGACCGTTCATATTTGACTGCGCTGGGTATGCGAATAGTCGTGTCGTGTTGTCATCTGAATTTTGGTGGCTGTCAATCCACTGCTGCACCTCGCAATCCGACTCGAAACATCTATGGCCGTGGTCGGCCACCTCGCGCACCCCAACCAAACTGGTATGCGAGTCGACATGATAGCCATACCAAAACCCATTTTGACCACCCTCGATGTCACTTCGATAGTCTCGCAGAGTGTCTGCGACTAGCTTGACGCCCGCAGTCGTATTAGCCACAAACACGAGATCGTAGACATCTGGATCGGCATTGAAGAAACGAAGCACGCGTAATCTGATATCATCCACGCGGCTTGTTGTCAGCTGCGAGGAGGCTGATGCAGAATGCGGGTTGCCAAAGATATTGGCGGTTAGATCGTGGCAGTAGGACTCGATCAGTGATTTTGCATATAATGTGCTTCCGGCATGGTCCAGGTAAGTGGTTTCTGGTGGCGAGTCAGATTGTATGTCAATGCAGCAAGACAGAAGTGGATGTGTACCTTTGAGCAACGGATATTCTCGATCCCGAAGCTGATCTAGCGGTTCGGGATACAGGTTCGCCAAAGGGCTAGCGGTGTGATCGTCGTCCATATTGGTGTTGTTGAAGATACGGGACGTTGATGAAGTGGCGTGGTGGTCATTGGAGATGGTGGCGACGGTCAGCGTTTAATCAAGGGATAGGGTTCCATAAGTCGTAGAATTTGTTGTGATAGCCTCAGCAATGGGATTATTTTTTTGAAGATGGATATCAAGAGTGTGTGAACATTAAATGACGTGAGATTTGTGAGATTTCCCTTTCCCCGCACGTATATATATGATAAGTGTCACTGCGACGGAGCTCGCCGATTGCTATTCAAGGAGTCGCGTTTGTAGGAGTCCAGGCGATCCAAGACCGACCGTAGTAGTTGGGAAGAAGCATCTGCAGATAGAGCGTCAAGGATAGAGCCTCCATCGATTGAAATGCTGTACTATCGTTGTAATATTACTGTGACAACATGGGGTGGCAACAGGTCCCCTAGTTATCGCAGGCGGCCGCCGAGCGGTACCTAAGAGTCTAAGACCCGGAGATCGCCGTGCGGGGACCTCGATCGATCTATACAAGCATTATTATACTTTCTTTTTTTCCTTTCTATTTTTTTATTTTTATCTTTGGACACATGGTATGTATATTGAAAATATTGAACATGTCAATCGTGTTATTCATCTAACTAATTACAGGGTGCGCAATAAACAAACACACGTTGTCATCGCATAAAGTACATCAATGGTTCGTTGCTCGTGATACAGAAACATTCCTAAATCCTTCCTTCGTTTTAACCTTTTTTTTTTTTCTTTTTTCAACCCTTTCCTTAATTTTTTCCCCCCTTCCATGCCATGGCTTTACATCAAACCACATAGTGTCGCCGACTCGACGAGCTGCGACGACCGCTATGGCTATGGTGATGGCCACGACGACTGCTGTGGCTGCGTCGGCGCACCACCGTCTCCTTGACAACCGCATCGTCACGGTGATGGTTGAAAATGAAGACGGCAAAGATGGCAGTCAGAAAGAAAAACAGAACCTGCATAATGCCCATGGCAAAGGAAGCCTTGAGCATGGCGCACGTCTTGTTCACATTGAGATGTCTGCCATGGTAGTCCACCGAGCCAAAGGGGCCCAGCGAGACAGACACGCTGTCGACGTCCCAGCTGCTGCAGTCGGCATCGGCAATAAAACGCAGCTCGTACACGGCGGCGATGAATGCGCCAAAGAAGCACAGGTCCATCAGCGCAACGAATCCCGCAGAGCGCTTGGTGCTGCCAAAGCGGATCACGGTGTCGGCGCACCAGAAGACGGCGATGGTGCTGACGATGAATAGTACGAGGATGTACGGCGGCGTGAGCTGGTTGTTGTCGAGGAAGCCATGGACAAAGTATGCCTGTGGGTGGTCAGTATTTCTTTCTATATTTTTTTTCCTAATCTGGATACACAGTAGAGAACTCACCAGCATGCCGATGATGGGAATCAAAAAGGTGATTTCCACCAGCCGCCAGAAGATGAACAGAAGACTGCCGAGCATCTTGACGGAATGTTGGTAGTAGCAGTAACAAGAATGCGTGTGATGCTAGATGCTGATCAAGTGTCTGCGCTTGTTATGCGAGTGCTCTGTAACATGCGTTTGCGGGGCTCAGCGTGGCTAGCAACCCGTTACTATGGGGGCGACTAGAGCAGTAAACACCGAGTCGCAGGACAGCGCATAACAGGGCAGTACCCAAACAAATAAAAAGAAAAAAAATTTGTATATTCAAAATGAAGAGCGCAAAAAGAAGGAGATAGAGTGAGAAGTATTATTATAGGTGAGGAAAAAAAAATTAAGGACGGAGGAGCGTTTGTGTCTCACCGGGGGGGCTGGGAAGCCAACGGGTTAAATTAATGCGATGGCGGGGGGGGACAAGGGCCAGCCCATGCACGTCAAGAGATCGGTGGTATCCATAAGCAACCAACAGCCTAGCGCAAGGAGCGATGCGGTCTTCGGATAATTACTCCATAGACTTATTGCCCACTCGCCTTGGCTTATTGCGTCTGTAAGGCGTTGGCCACGAGGCACGGTGTTTATCTCCCATTTGCCTAGCCTGATCTAATTAGCTTGCGCTGGTTTTCTATTCGCTTCCGGTGCAGCCGCGCAGAGTACAGAGGAACTATAGGACACGGTACTAGTTGTGTAGTTGTGGTGATATATTTCCATTCTTTATCTAAACAATGTATATAAGCAAACTCGTTCATCATGCTTCTCCGGCCAAGTGCCTGACTTGGCCGCTGTGCGCAGCCGGAGGGCTGGTTGGTCTGACAGCAGGGTGATAGCCAGTGTCGTAAGGCTGATAAGAGGAGTCGACCTCCTGTGATCGTCGCCCATACTGAGAGGTTGTCATCTCAAACCCCTCGTGGTTGTCCTCGCTCGACGAGGACGAGTATGCATCGCGATCCCGTCGGCGGTTGTGCACGCCACCAGCCGGCGCCGCCGCGTGTGTGGTGGGCTCAAGGGAGACGGCACCCGAGTTCATCATTCGGGGTCGACGATCGTGCAACTGCTCTTCATCCGCATTGCGCAGAGGTACAGCGTCGTCCTCATCCTCTTCCGGCACCAGGGGGACGTGCCGTGTTGGTTCGGTGGCCCAGCTTCGGATCGGGTATGCCCGCCCTTTCTTCCACGGTTCCGACAGTGGGGGGAAATATTGTCGATATGCCGCCCACGCCATGGCGACTCCTAGGAGAGAGCCAGTGATGACATCGAATGGGTGGTGTCGAGCGTCCATGATGCGGCTCACAGCGATCAGGGCGGCCCCAAGGGTAGGGATCATGACGATTATTGCCTTCCAGACTTCTCCGCGACTGTCCATGATGTGCATTTTGCCGCCGAGGTACAGCGAGATGTAGAATAAACCCGCAAAGGAGGCTGAGCGGCATATCAGTTTTATCTTGCTCCAAAAAAAAAAAAAAGGCAACTAGGCTTACAGCTACTATGACCAGACGGCCAGGAGCGGAATCCGTCCTTGATCAAGGCCGGATCGCCATGGCAGATGGTCGAATTGGAGAGGCCAAAGACCGGCAGGTCCTGACTTCCAGGCGCGGGCTGGCAGCGATCGATCAGGTCCGGACGAGGTTTCCCGCAGGCGTTTTTCAGCACTTGCGTGATTACAAAGGCCAGACCTTGCGAAAGCAGCAGACCCAGTATTCCACAATTTAGCTCCCACAGGC
Source organism: Talaromyces islandicus (assembly GCA_000985935.1). Taxonomy (NCBI): domain Eukaryota; kingdom Fungi; phylum Ascomycota; class Eurotiomycetes; order Eurotiales; family Trichocomaceae; genus Talaromyces; species Talaromyces islandicus. The sequence continues at coordinate 1,168,994 of CVMT01000007.1, read as the reverse complement.
GATCTTTCAGCCGGTAGGGGCCCGTCAGCTTGCGCCGCCCCGTGTGATCCGTGACCGGTTTGTGGTGTGAAAACAGTCCGTCGATCAACAGCGTGTACACGGCAACGATGATGATGGGGGAGAGGATCGAGATCAGGAGGGCTTCTTGGATCGTGACGCGTTCATGTACGGCATACGGGTATTGCAGGCTTTTGTTGTCTAATGAGAAATGCTGGTGGTAGGGCTCGATTCGGTCCAAGATATAGAATCCGATAGCAAAGGCGCTGCAGTTGGATGTTAGCCTCCTCTGTCTGTTGGATGAGGTCTGCCATTTTTTCCCCTGTCACTTACATGATAATAACATAGTCAAAGATATATCTACAGCCCGGTCAGTGTCAGTGAAACGACAAACCAAGGACCGACATACGAGATGACCACACGAGCCCGGAGGCTCTTCTTGGAGAACACGGGGAGTTTGGAGGGCAGCTGGGCCATCACCACGAAAATAACGCTGCAAATGCAAAATCAATGCCAAATAAGTTGTATATCGAAGAGCAAGACTGTTGTTGTATCCAAGGGGGTGAGAGACACAAGTGTCGCGTGCACGTAGGCAGAAATAGGAACAATGCTGCCTAGAGTTGCATAACAAGCTGAAAAATGAAAAGCGCACACCAGCCAAGCCCTGCCCAGAGTCGATCTCAGAATGCCTGTGGAACAGAATAATGCACCAAGCGTGGCTATGGCCTTCGATAGTCGTAGTCGGGACTGTCAACAAGGAGACTTGTCGACTGTCGTCAAAAGATCCAGACCGCTGTGGGAAGCAAGTCCCATGTTATTGGCTACCAGCAGGGGGCGCCAGTGCCCGAAATAGCCGGGCCGTGGGCCAATGCCGCTCCCGCTGGCCAACCACAGACGCCCAGTGACATCATCTGTTTACTTGTTCCTTTTACATAGTTTCGTATTCTATATTTGGATGCTATGTATGGTGTTGCTCTACTGCAGACTGTTAGGGAGTTGCGGGTCGAAATGGAACCAGTCGAGGCTCTCAAAGTCATTGCCCATGAATGTGAACGGGTCGCTGGTATCGAAAGACAGCGCCGCGTCGGCAGGACCATGGACTGCTTGTAACGACAGTGTTTCTAGATTGATTCCGCCTCGTTGAGATTCAGCCGTGGCAGGCGTTGACGCGCCGTTCAAAATGAGACGCAGCGCGTGGGAAACTCGCTGCGCATCTTTACAGATCGTGGATTTCTCCGCGCATATATCAAGTGACTGCCGGAGTAGTTGGAGCAATTCGCCCTCAACAACGGCATCGATAACGGGGGGCTGCAGAATCCCTTTCCGGTAGGTATGCACAACCAGACACAACACCATGATACCAAGCAGGAAATCGTTTATTGTGAAATTGGTAAGCATCCAACGCGTCGCATATAATCGACCCCCGGGCGATATTTCCTTGTACATCTCGATGAACTGGCGGACCAGGTCTCTTCCAGACTCGATACAAACTGTGGCGCTAAAAATACTACCCCGAGCCATGTATTTCCGATGGAGAATACATAAACTTTTGAGATGGATGAATTCAATATAGAGCCGGGTCATTATGAGAAACGGTTCGTCTGTGATTGATTCTGAAAAGGGCCGTATCCGAAGAATCGCTGGCACTGTCGTACGCGTCTGTCTGGCCTCTTTGTCCAACTGGAGGATCTCCGTTTCGGACTTTTCCTTGAACGAGAGCGCATCTTGGCAGATCTTGAAGAAGCTAGGTAGTTGTCGGTCTTTGACAATAAACCAGAGTAGTTTCGTGGGCTCGTCCTCGGATCGAGAGGCCGGTAAGACTTGGGTATCGACATCAAAGTCCGAGTCTAAAAGATTCCTCGGCGACCTGGTGTCGCAGTTCTCCGGGCAGATATTACTTGGAAGGCCAAGTTGAAACGAGATCATCACATCGATCTGCCTGGTTGCTGCCCAAAACCGTCGACGCATTTCGCCTTCAAAGACGGTCAGAGACCCAAAAGAATCCGGATCTCGGTGATAGCCCATCTGATACGCCATGCGTACAACTATGCCTAGAATTGCCCCGGCTTCTCTGGAAGGATCCAAGGATCTCAAATTCTTACATTGCGCGTATATGGCGAGTGACTCTACCGCATAAGGCTGCGGCCGATAGTACTCCCCAACAACCAGGCAGCATCCGGCTGCTGTATGGAGCTTAGCACTTTGGCTGGTCATAGCAGGCGGATATAGTCCGCGGGATTCGGACTTTTCCCTGATGAGAGACGCCATGGAACAAATGGAAAAAAGTATGGAAAGCCACAGCGGATTTACCGCCTTAGGGTCTTCCAAAAACTCTTGATAGATGCGCTGGAACTGATAGGCATGGATGAATGGGACAATAAAAGTCTCGCTCTGAAAATATATCGATAGAAGTCGATCAATGTCGATTTTTGCAGGTAGGTATCCATCAATAATCTCTTGCAGATCATAGGAATCTGGAGAACCAAAAATCGGATCTCTACTTGAGGTGAGCGCTGGTTTTGAGGGAGGGGGCGATTCAGCCCGAGGGCCACTCAAAACAGCCTTCAGTTCGTGGATGTCGTCGAGGACAGCGGACCAGTGCGTGAAGCCGGCGTATTCCGGAGCGTCTGACTTTTCCTCCTGAGAGCGGTTCCCCGCCACTTCTACGAAATCTTGAGGAGCCAAATGACCCCGGGATGATCTCGAATCCCGTTGGGACAAAAAATCCGTAATCAAAGACTCCAGGTGTGCCAGCCTGCTTTCGACGGCAGCTTGATGGCCGCTATGTCGTGAATCTGCATTCTGGCGATATGAACAGGCGTGTGGCTCGTTTCTTTTCAGACAGCTACTACACGGTTGGCCTCTATCACACCGGAGTTTGGATCTCCTGCACTGGTTGCAAACATGCGACTCTCTTGTTCGCTTCGTGACCTTTGGAACGGGCGATTCTTGCGCGGCACCTTTTTGTGCTCGGAACTTGCCCGTGAAGCTCGAAAAGTCAGACATAGTCGATTATGAAGCGGATTCTGGCATTTCATCTGTCCAACATCGCTGTGTCTGTTATTTGTGAGCCAGTGAGCGGGGAGAGACACGAAGTGCTCTTCTTGATCGTTCCGGCTTTCTTATGTTTGATTGGTTTGCACACTGTCATCTTACCCATCTTAACGCCTGAACGCTTTCCAAAACCTACGCCTACAGTCAGTATTAACTTTTACCTATACGATACTTAATTATCATCTTAGTTTTGTTCATCCATTTGTCAACAAGCCAATTGTCAATATAGACGTTTAGGAGCCCCAACCATGTAGCAACGTCATTATCCTGTTCACATATACTAAATTCAATATCGAACCATCAAACCCTAAGAAGATGGAGTGCACCACTGACGAGGTGCAAGCTTCCAGTGATCAAGATTTGGATACCACTGTTCTGATCTCCAATTTTTCTAGCTCGATCCAAGGCCTCTTCAATCGTCCGTTCGCATAATACTGCTGCGCTTGGGTCAAAGGATCTCCAAAATTCGGCATACTTTTCTTGCTCCTCTTCCGAAAAACGGTTCCTGAAATTCCGGTCTGAAGACTAAGTTAGCTTAAATTATGTACATATATAACGTTTATAGAGCGAATACCGATTCTAGTTGTGCCATCTCGCATTTCATCATATGAGCTTAAAATGACATGTTGTGCTTGAATTTTGTTGTCGACAAAAGACTCTGCGATGGTACGCAGGAGTGCTACGCCATCCCGAGACGAGAAATGACTAAATATAAGAACGAGCGAGCTGCTAATGACAGTTATTTGACAGTCAATATGCTTCAGGATTACCCACTTTTGGTGCTCCGTGACCCGTCCAGCAAACCATTCCACTGCATACCGCAAGCTTGGCTCATTGTGTGCTCCATCAAGAAACCACTGGTAATTGCCATCGTTTATTTGCTGGTATCGTCCTGGCCAGTAAAACTGATTAATACTGTAGATAATATCAGCCTGGTCTATGTTGGTGTGCTCTTTTCGCACGTTTGCAGACAGCCAAGCGCGGGCGACTACAAGAGCCAAAGAACAGTTTAACTTTTGTGCTTTGGGCTCCAGGGCCGTTGCATCGGTCGGGAGTGCAGCGTCAAGGCCGACAAAATCTAGCTGGACGCCTTTTTCAGCAGCTCGATGTTGCAGGATTCTGGTAACTGCCTGTTCCTGGATAGTGGAGAAAGCTAGACTTCCAGACTTGAATATTCCAGCTTTATGCCACGCAATATTTTCAATCTTTGGCCCAAGGAGCTTGACGTGGTCCATTGAAATGGATGTAATGGCTGTGGCAACCGGGGCGCTGATGATATTTGTTGCATCGTATTCCCCTCCAAAGTGAGTTTCGTAGACCGCAACGTCAACATTCTCTTCAATGAAAACGTGGAAAGAGAGAAGTGCTAGGAGCTGAAGATACCGGGGAATATCCAGATCAGGGGTCGCTACACTAGGCAGCTTCTCCCAGATTTCAAAAAACCGGGCTGTGAAAAGCTCTCGCGATATCGGCTCACCATTGATGCGAATCCTCTCACGTATGTTGTTCATATGTGGCGAAGTGTATAGTCCAACTTTTCGTGGGTGGCCGGCGTTGTTTCCATGCGTCTTGAGGAACAATGCGATAAATGCACAAGTGCTGCCTTTTCCTTTTGTTCCTGCAACATGTATAGCGTTTAAGCGATTCAGATCTTCGGGCTTTTTTATTTTAAACATTCAGAAGAGTTCGGCGAAGCAGAGGTTCTCCTATGCACGTACCGTATGTCCAAGAAGCTCCAGCCATTCCAACATGTTATCCGAACCCCGCATGTCGTCCAAGTTCGCTTTTGCGCGCGCTCGCCTGCTATTCAAACAGCGTATGGCTTCCTATATCCTGTTTAGTCTAATCGATTGGGTAGTTAAGAATGGAGTCCTAACCTCATATCTCTCCATGTTGTTGATTCTTGAAGTCGTAGCCTGGTAAAGAATTTGCTTAAGCTGTGAGCCCACGAAAGGGATGTTTTTCTTTTCTTTTCTTTTTTCGGATAATTTAATATCAAATAATCCTACTTTTGCGCTTCCAACATTTGAAGATTCTTTTTGTTCAAACGTTGATGTAGGTTAGAATTGTATCAGAGATTATTATATAGAGAACCGCATCAATATAAGTAGTAGCCTTATGTACTTACTCGACCTACGAGCCGTTGACACGATAGCTGTGCCAAAAATAGAAGTCCTGCAGCACAACTGCAAACACCATTCATGATCATTAGTCATACAAACCCCGCCGCAGAATACATTATCACGTTTTGCTTCCGCATATCTCCAGCCTATCTTGAAAACAATTCCAGGCGTTTAGATCTGAGTTGTTGGCAGATTATCGTGGCAAATCGAAACAAGAAACATAATGGCGGATATGATAGTATCACCGGAACCCACTGTGGAGATTGACCCTGATGAAGAGGACTCCGCTCTTGGCGATGATGTATCGACATCTAGCACATCTGTAGTGTCAAGTGTTATGCGATACGAATGGAGACATGGACGCCGTTACCACGCCTACCATGCTGGCACGTATAATTTCCCAAACGACGACAGGGAACAGGACCGATTGGACATGATCCACCATGTTTTCTACCGGCTCTTGCGTGACCGTTTGTTCTTAGCACCTATTGACCCAGGTCGTGGTCTCCGGATCTTGGATATCGGCACTGGGACAGGCATGTGGCCTATTGACCTGGGTGATCGATTCCCCAACGCCAGTCTGATCCTCGGCAACGATCTCAGTCCAATTCAACCAAAATTGGTGCCCCCGAATGTCAAGTTTATCGTCGACGATGTCGAGCAACAGTGGGCTGATTCGCAGCCGTATGATTATATTCACTGTCGATACATGGCTGGTTCGATCCGGGACTGGCCCCGTCTGATCCAGCAATGTTATGAGAATCTCAAGCCTGGCGGGTGGCTGGAACTCCAGGAGTCGGTAAATACATTGTATTCTGAAGACGATAGTTTAAAACCAGGCAGTGCGATGGTCAAGATGATGGATGGGCTGACGGAAGCATGCGAAAAGATTGGCCGTAGTATGAACCCAGCGCCATCAATGCAAGGCTGGGTTAAAGCTGCAGGTTTTGTCAACGTTTCGCAACAGAGTTTTAAACTTCCTATTGGCAGCTGGCCGAAAGATCCGAGGCTGAAGGAGATTGGAACCCTTATGGGAGTTAATTTTGTGGAGGGTGTAGAGGCCTTTACAGCGGCGCTTTTCAGGGATGTTCTAGGCTGGACGCAGGATGAGGTGCAGGTCCTAAACGCCAAAGTGAGGGAAGCTGTTCAGCAACGGAAGGCTCACCCACTGTTTGATTTTCTGGTCATCACTTCACAAAAGCCCGCTTGATTGGTTGGACTGTGACAGCTAATGAGTGAGCTATGATTTGTAACCTGTAAAATAACTGTGCTTGGGTTTTGAAATGCACGATGGAACACCTACTAACGCTCACTCCTGCCCATTTTTAATTTCAAGTGAGTTTATTCCTTTTCTAACGATATTTGTTATCATTCTCCTCGTCTTCAATTGCTCCTAGGGACTACTTCTAGGAACTATTGGTAGCATATTCGTGAATAAACCTCTAGGAGGTGACTACGACAATCTTAGCTCTTCCCTTCTTTGATATGTTACAATATTATGTTAACATAATATATGGGCATATTCAAATGTAGTCTACCATGGCTGAATGCCGTCGCGACGGACCACCTTCCCAGTGTCCTGGTCACGACCCCCTTCAACTACCTCTCGCACCAGATTCGCGCCGATGATTGGATCCAGAGCGCCCATCTTCTTGTTAAGCTCCTGGTCCCCGCCTAGACCCGTGGCGAGGAAACCTGGCGAGATCGCCCAGACTTTGACTCCGTCTACAGCCAGAAGCCTGTGCCACTCGCGCATCATCATGTTCATACCGGTCTTGCTGGATCGATAGGCCGCGACCGATGGACCCTGCTTGGGCCAGCCCTTTTCAGGGATGCTGTTTATCTTGATGGCTCGGTTGTCAGACTCGGCCAGCGTCGAGGTGCCGCTCGCGATGAAGATGAGTCTGGGTTCTGCGGACTTGAGGAGTAGCGGCACAAAGGTATGGGTCATGATCCATGTGCCGGTGGTGTTGACGTTCCATGCCTTGTTCCACGCTTCTCGCATGGAAATCTTCCCGTGAGCCAATTGCAGGTCAAACGATGCTCCTGTGCATGAATGTGTTGATTAATTAGTAGATCTCGATACATGACGTCAACATCCTCACCTGCGTTGTTGATCAAAATATCCACACGGCCATATTCGCTGGCGACGTGCTCGTACACTTTGGCAATAGAGTCGTCATCCTCAATGTCCACCTGGACGGTCTTGATAGTGCTGGAGCTCTGGGGAAATTCCGCCTGAAGCTCCTTGGCTGCAGCGTTGGCCTTGTCCAAGCTCCGGCCTCCCAGCAGGATCGTGTATGTTTTGGACGACTGCAACAGCGACCTAATAGTCTCGTACCCCAGTCCGGTATTGGCCCCGGTGATCAGGACGACTGGGTTGGATGCCATTGATGCCGTTTTGATGGATATATATATATATGTATGTATATATATGAAAATGTAGTACGATGCACGTTAATTGGTCAGAATGTAGTCAAGTAGTTGATATTGCCAAGTTCCAACAAGGCAATCTGCGTTCAAACAATGGCCTTTTATACCTGCAAGCTGGCTGAACAGTGCACACATCCAGCTCGGACTTAAAGTATCTGCGACCGACCATTTAACCGTATAGAGACATTGTCGGAGGTATCGAGAGGACGGCGACACACCTGCTCTCGGATTTCGGAGAAAGCGTTCAAGAAGAATTGCCTTTTTGGCAATCGCGCCGGCCGAGAGAAATTACCGCATTGGGCGAGATCGACGGACGCGTGTCTTGGCAAGGACCAGCACGGCGCTAAGCCCATACTGGAAAGGCGCCATGGAGGGAGCCGCGGGGGGAAAGTGGAATAGGCTAATGACGATTGAGAGCAGGTTTATGCCGGCCTGTCCTTAACAGGTTTCTGCTTGCTGGTGGCTTTGTCTGCCAGCAACCTCTTGTTCTTGTTCCTCTCAACACTTGGCACTTTTTAGTTTTGCCAACTTCGACTGCAACGACTGCTGAGCTGCTTTGGTTTTGGTGCATGAGTTGTTGAGTATTTTAACATAATGATGCTGGGCAGTGGCCTGCAGGGCAAGGGTGAGTCGAGCCGCAGTCGCGGAAATGACCCCTCGACTCCATAGCTGACTGCATTCTCTGTCAATATAGAGAAACTCAACGAGGTAGCTCGCCTGGTGGAATTGCTGGAAAATGATTTCTCTGCAAAGAAGCTGTCGCCTGAAGGTAAGAATACTCCTCCATGCGCATAGAGTGAGGACGGATACTAACCATTAGCACAGAAAAAGTGCAAACGCTTCTGACCTTGCGCCAGCATGGCACAGATCCGACAAATGCAGACCCCATTTATTCAGACAAGGTACCGAGAGTTCTATTGTGCCGTAAGACTTTGAAAGTCACTGTTACTGATTTCGCCCAGGGCATCAATCTCTTGGCCAAATATGGATTGGACGACGAACCCGTCGACGTCAGACGGGCTGCTTTGCGCTGTATTGCTAATGCGCTCCTCCTGGACCCGAACATGCGCCAGGTCTTTGTCAACACGGGATATGCTGGCCGTGTAGCCGAGAAGCTCAAGGTAAGACGCACTAGCTGCATACTATGGCATTGGTTGCTAATACTCGGCTCAGACGGATAGTTCGGATGATGAAATGATCATGTCGCGGATTCTCTTTCTGACCACTTACGGCACCAACATTGAATTCGATACTCTTATTACCAAGCACTCTCTAGCCGATAATGTCTGCTATGTATGTTCTGGAAACTCCATGTGCAAGATATTGTATTTTTTGTTTTGCCGTCTCATTGCTTACTGGGCGTAGCAAGTGACACGTCACGCGAAGCAATTCCCCAAAAGTGGTCGAAAAGACCTACCACAGATCGACGAACTTGCCTTGACAGATACCCTGAAACTGGTGTTCAACGTGGCCAAGCTCTATCCCAGCCTGGCAGACTCCTTTACTCCTCTAATTCCTCACATGTTCAAAATCATCAGCCGTATTGAGATCCCCACAAAGCCACTCGACGGCCTCATTGGATACCTCGTCAATGCCCTGTCGACGCTCGACCTAGAGGAAAAACCGGGCAAGTTTGAAAGCAGCCCGCTTTTCCCGAAATTCAACCAGAACTGCAATGTCGACAAGCTAATCAATATATTGGATGCCGCCGTGCGGGTGTACACTCCAGAAGACTTGGAGCCTCGCGCCGTGCCCCTGTTGCATTTGCTGATTACGATCTACGAGTTTGCCCCAGAAGGCCCAAGGAAATACATGAAGTGGCTGCTTTTACCCGAAGACAACGACCGAAGCGTTCCAATCGGGCGTAGCGATACACTATCTTCCAAGCTCCTCAATCTTTCCACATCTCCTTCGGTCCACCTCAAGACAACCATTTCAGAACTGATGTTTGTGCTGTCTGACAAGGATGCGGAAAGTCTAACAAAAAACATTGGCTACGGTTTCGCTGCAGGGTTCCTAGCGTCTCGTGGTATCCAGACCCCGCAGGATGCCCAAGAGGCCTTTTCAACGAATACAGACTCCGGAATCAACCCGATCACGGGCCAGCGGTTCGACGCAGAACCTCAGGATCCTGGCCCTCCCATGACACAGGAAGAAAAGGAGCGAGAAGCAGAGAGACTCTTTGTGCTTTTTGAAAGGTACGTACCTCTCCGGATATTCCTAAGCGTCTATATTTGCTTATTTGTGATGTATGCTTACCTGATAACAACAGAGCCAGGGCAAGTGGTTTCATCCGGGCAGAAAACCCCGTCGCCCAGGCAGTCCGAGAGGGCAGATTTGAAGAACTCCCAGACGACGCCGACAGCGACCTCGATTAGATCTTTCACTGCAAATCAACACCTTTATATCTTAACGACTCTCTGTCTTGCTGTTTTCCAATGCGCGTGCACATATCAAGTGGCGTAGATTGCTGGTTTGTACTGGAAAGCATTCAGATATCCCATGGGGCGGATCCCTTCCGGCGGCATTAATTCTTTTTGTACATTTTATAATAAGGAAGATATTCCGATTTATCAAGACTGAATTTATGCTCAAAACCAGAGTTTTCTATATAAAAGATAAAATCATTGTAGTATGACGTATGGCCAGCGAGTTGGAGGGGCAAGCGCGGGACAGCCCAATCGGGGCGGCAGAAAAAAAATTAAAGAGCGGGGAAATTTCGAGAACTTGCAAACAACTACATCTTGTGAACCGAACTTTGGCACGCATCTTTGTTTTTACAACGACGATTACACGGTATATATATATATATATATATATATATTTTTTTTAGAGAAAGTGAAACTACATACCGCCATTCAAAATGTCCAAGCCATTTGACCCAGAGACGGCGGAGAACTTTGAGGATGTGAGTACTGCTCCGCGATAGCGAAAGAGGAAACGAACATCTTGCTAATTTCTTCACAGATGGAGAAGCAGTTTGCTGTTAAAGGTACTTTACAACGGCCCTTTCCCTCGATGAAGACCACACCGCTAAGAGAAAGCCCTCGTGAAACAGCCGTCGAACATTTAATGACATACTGGTCCATCCTCGAAAAAGTCCCCGGGTCCAAACTGCGCCTCACAAAGATGGACAATGAAATCTACGAGCACTTCAAACGGGAATTTCCCGAGTTTAACCCGGCCGAGAAAATCAACGAAGACGAAATGAAGAGTAAAGCGGGCAAGGAGCGATGGCGCAACTTTATGAAGGAGTATGAGAAGACGATTGATGATTATAACTTTGGGACGATGCTACGTGCGGACCCCAAGTCGGAGTATGAGCAGGAGACTACCATATTTGGTAAGTAGCTGTTTTGACTTGCTATGAGAAAAGGGGGGCTTTTTATTGATACGGGTTTCTAGCGATGCGGATGCAATTTTATGCCATTGAGATTTCTCGGTGAGTCCCTCTGGAAAACATATATATTGTTCCCCCTATCTAATATTCCGGCAGAAACCGCGCTGGTCTGAATGACTGGGTGTACGAAAAGGCGCAGGGCAAAAGCCAGTAGTTGGGATGGAGTCAACAGATGGATCCATAAAATCAAAATCAGAAACTTCTGCCGGAGATTACGGCACTCGCTTCATCTCGTGTTCGCACATTAGATGCTTCAATGTTGCTCCAACCAGACCTAGTCCTTTTCTCTTTTCTATCCGATCGGAGAGTCTGGAGCACATCTGAGCAACACAGCGAGGCCTCTCCGCTAACGTCAATGTCGTTTTTGTCAACTGTACAACTACTATACCCTTGCTCTTTAGACCTTCATGCTAAAACAATTGCATTTTTCATACGCATCTCCTTTTCTACATAGGTTAATAGAGTGAATATGTTTGAATGAGAAGACGGATCACATGATGCGAGATGGCGGGCGGCAGACAAAGAGAACAATGATAACGCTCGATGCGAACGAACCATTGTCCTTGAAGGCGACTTCCTATTATCAGGAAATATACCTGCCATGCACCACTTGACACGGCCATATGCGTCTGCAGATATCTGTCTCGCTCTTGGAGACCTCATTTCTGTTAATATGTTGCCAATTCGGTCAGAGATACTCGACTGACAGCAATATCAAGAAGAAAATTGCAGTAAATAATGGCAGAAAACACTCAACAAAAGTTGTCACAGACAAGACCATCCAGCAGCAGCACTATGGCAGAGCTCAAAAAGAACAACGAAGACACCCCAGTAAAAGCAAGATGGAGATCGCTCTTTCGCTTCACAACAATCCGCCAGCTCCCACTCATCCTAGTTGCGTTTGTGCTCACAATCGCCGTCAGCGCGACCAAGATCGTGTTTGCGTTCTATCTTGGTCAGCTTTTTGAGCTCTTCACGCAGCTTGGCAATGGAACAACCAAAGGTCCGCAGATGCTTGAAGGAGTTCGATTGAATATTTTCGTTTTGCTTGTGATTGGCGGTGCATCATGGGTGTTGAATGCTTGTTTCTTGTTTATCTGGGTTACTTTTGCCGAGTTCCAGGTCCGGTGTGCGCGGCAAAGGCTTTTTGCAAAGCTGCTGGATCAGGATCTCGCGTGGTTCGATATGAAAGAACAGGGGATGGGCTCGTTCTTGTCGCATTCTCAGAAGCAAGTCTCTTCTTATACATTGATATCTTGCGTTGAGGCTCTTCTGACCGTCTCGATAGACAGCTACGCGAAATCCAGATTGCAACAGCCCAGCCGCTGGGATTCCTCTTTCAACACACTGTTCAAATCATTCTGGCAGTAATTCTTGCGCTCAACATATCGTGGAAAGTGGCTCTAGTCACAATGGCTGGAATCCCAGTTTCCTCAATTATTATCTCAGTCGTTTCTTCCAGAATGAACCCCATGATGAAGGCACAGCAGTCGGAGCTGGCCGAAGCTTCCAAGTTTGCGTACGACGCGTTCACTTCTATTGATAGCGTGAAATGTCTCAATGGAGAATTTTCCACCTATTTGCACCTGGTATCACATATACAGGCGGCTGCTCGGTGGTACCTGAAACTGGCGGTTCTTACTGCCATGCAACTGGCTTTTGCCCGACTGACAACGTTTGCCATGTTTGTCCAAGGGTTCTGGTATGGCAGTTCTTTGGTTCAGTCCGGTGAATTGACATGTGGTGACGTCTTGACCACATTCTGGGCATGCTTGATCACTGTGCAGTCCATCGAACTCGGTGTTCATCAACTTGCTGCACTGGAAAGAGGCAAGGTTGCTGGCGAGACTCTTTGGTTGTATCTACTTCATCCTAGCGTCGACAAGCCGCCGCTTAGATTACGAAGAGACCGATATCCAGACCTTCGCACCGAGGATATCAGTTTTCAAGATGTAAGCCCCTCTGAAATCTTGTCGTATTTCCTAAAAATCTGACTCGGTGATAGGTCTCGTTCGCCTACCCTTTCCAACCCGACAGACTTATTCTCAAATCCCTGAATCTAGTATTTCCAGCCGGTAAAACTGTCTTTGTTGTCGGACGCAGCGGAGCCGGGAAGAGCACGCTGACGAATCTTCTTTTGCAATTCTATGCGCCTACATCCGGAGGCATTCTCGTCGGGGGCATTCCTTTCCGCGCAATCGATACGTCGTGGATTCGCAAAAGCTTTACCATTGTTCAACAGAATAGCTATCTTTTCAACGAGAGTGTTTCAACTAACATTTTATTTGGAAGTGACGATCCTGCAAATATCACAAGCGATAGAATGCGAAGGTGCATCGAAACGGCAAGTCTACAAAATACCCTTAACAAACTTCCTCAGGGGCTGGATACTGCTGTTGGAGTAGGAGGTAAACTCCTGAGCGGTGGGCAGAAACAGAGAGTTGCTGTGGCGCGAGCTAGAATGAAAGATAGTGCAGTTCTCATTCTTGATGAATTCACCAGTGCGTTGGACTTTGAAAACAGAGTTGCTGTCATGAATGCTGTCCGAGAATGGAGGAAGGGGATGACCACGATTATTATCACACACGATACGACCAATATTCTCGATGACGACCTTGTTTTCGTTTTGGAATCTGGACGCGTAGCCGACTCTGGGCTCAAAAGAGATTTGGTGAGGAAGGGCTTGCAAATCTTCACAGCTACGGAAACCTATGAAGACGGGCTCGAGAGTGAGAGCTATACAGAGTCTCCTTCATATCTGGATCATTTCTTTGCCGAGGACGAACTGGAAGAGTCGTGGCTAGCATCCACCGATGACAGCGAGACATCAAGTTTGATAGAACCTGTTGAGTCGGACGAGAGAAGACTGCTTTCTCAGCAAACCTCGTGGTTTCCACAATACGATGCCAACGCCACGTCGGACCTGACGGAATCTGTTGATTTTGCCAAAGGAGGTCCATTTCATCGCCAACAAATGGCGAATGAGTTTCTTCCGCTGGGCAGGCTGGCTCGAGATTCTGTGATTATCCCCATGCCTCGTGCCGCTACTCATCGTCAAAGCGTCGTTCCGTTGTTCTCTCAAGATGCTGGGAATGATTATAAAAAGGTCGCATCTAAGAGTCGCCACGCGTCTGTCAAGGGTTTGCGATCTAAACGCCATACTTTTAGACGCGTTTTCAAAGCAGGCCAACACAAGAACGAAGCAAAACAATCGCCACCGCTGCACAAGACATTACTGAGTATCCCGTCGGTATTAAACACAAAACAAAAGATTCTCCTTGCGGCCAGCATGATCCTGGCCACTTTGCATGCGGCTGCTAGTCCCATTTTCAGCTATCTCTTGTCGCAGCTGTTTGAATCGTTTTATTCTGATGCCAATCGATCCACTGTAGCGAAGAAATGGTCTATCGGGATCTTGGGACTGGCAGTCTGCGATGCACTCATCACATTCGTCATGCATTACTTGCTGGAATACTGCAGCCAAGCCTGGATGGACCAACTGCGCACAAAATCCATGCGCCGGATCCTCAGCCAACCTTGCTGCTGGTTCGACGAGGAGAAGAACCACCCCGTGCAACTGACTATATGTCTAGACCAGAACGCTGAAGAAATCCGTAACCTGGCAGGCAGGTTTGGAGGGCTGGCAATGATCGCCGTGATGACCTGCATTATTGCCATTATGTGGAGCTTTATTCTCAACTGGAGACTCACGCTTGTCAGTCTGGCGTGTGCACCAATCTGGTATGGCATCAGCAAGGGGCTGGACGTGGTCAACAGGAAGTGGGAGAAACGGACAAACGATTTGAATGAACTCGTGGCATCGGTATTTTCCGAAACCTTTGTAGATGTCCGTACCGTGAGAGCGTTTACTTTGGAAAACCATTTCCAGTCAAAACACTCGCGTATCTTGAAGACGGCTTTGGGAGTGGGATTGAAACGAGGGTTTTATTCGGGAATCGTCTTTGGCCTGACCGAATCAGCGGTGATTTTTGCAAGCTGTGAGTACTCCTCTAGAGACATTTTCTCCGTCGAGAACAGTTCCAACTAACGTTTCTAGCTTTGCTTTTCTACTATGCGGCTGAACTGGGAGCATCGGACAGTGCCAACACGACGTCTATTTTGTCTGTGCTGACAATGATTTTGTTTAGCTTGGGGTATGCGGTTTCGGTGATGTCTTGGAGTATGTATATTTTTCCAGTAGCACTTAAAAGCATGGCATCTAACTCTTCGTATTCGTACAGTTCCTCAAGTCAACTCAGCGAACGACACGGCTACTCGACTGATTGAACTGTCCCGTCTGCCGTCTGGCTCATCGCATGAGCATACTGGGAAACTGCGAGTGTTTGAACCGCTTCCGATAGAATTCAAGGATCTGAGCTTTTGCTATCCGGGACGGCCAGAAGCCAAGGTCCTAAACCGCATTTCCCTCACGATACCAGGCAACAGCTGTGTCGCGCTTGTCGGGAGTTCTGGCTCTGGAAAATCAACCATCGTCTCCCTCCTCCTCGGCCTATACGCTTGCCCCAACCCTCAGCGAGGCAAAGCAGCCGCACTGACGCTGGGCGGCGTGGACATTAGACAGCTACACATGCCAACACTGCGAACTCTAATCGCCTATGTCCCGCAGCACCCGCGCCTCTTCGCAGACACAATCCGTGCCAACATCACCTACGGCCTGGATTCGTACTCGCGGCTGCGCGGCATGAAGAACGTCGAAGCCGCCGCCGAAGCCGCCGGCATCGCCGAGTTCATCCGCTCCCTGCCAGAGGGCTATTCCACGGTGGTTGGCGAAGGGGGACTGTCTCTATCCGGCGGGCAGATTCAGCGTCTGGTGATTGCGCGTGCGCTGGTGCGGCACCCGCGAGTGTTGATTCTGGACGAGGCGACGTCGAATCTGGACGCGGAGAGCGCGGCGGTGATACGGCAGTCTGTGCAGAGCTTGCGCTTGTCAGCCCGGCAGGGCCTGACGGTCATTTTGATCACGCATGCGGTTGAGATGATGCAGATTGCGGACAGTGTGGCTGTGATTGACCAGGGGAGGGTGGTGGAACAAGGGCGGTATCAGACATTGCTGCAGCGCGTGGATGGGCGGCTGCGAGATATGCTGGGGAGTTAGTTGATACACCAATTGATTTATATCTTGGGGACCTTTCTTTTTCCCTTGGCTGTTGGTTGTTTTTATGTCAACTACTGTCAATTACGTAGTAGCGAGATTAGTGCAAGTGATGTGTATGATCAGCGTCCAAATGTTGCCGTCGATCATTCATTCCAGGTGGGAACGTAGAATAAGCTTCGCAGCCACGTGTGTCTGGTAATAGAATCATATCACGGGGACATGAGTTAACGGAACACCGAAGGGATAGTAGCAAACTGTCTATATCCACTCAGTAGTGAAAATATAATAGTATCAATGGACAGGGCATAGTAGATGATACCTGTACAGGACATAATACCAAGGCCGTACTAATCATGTAATAATACGTGGCTGTGGTTAAGGCTGAATCAGGCGGGTGGGGCGGCCAGGGGATCTCCGCTAATCAGCGCCGCCCACGGGCCGCCATGTCTTATACGCTCGATACGCAGCCGAACACGCTGTGACGGCCGCGCGCCAATCGCCAGCCTTGTCGCCGGGGGCAGCGCGTATTACTCGTAATCCTGGACGACGAATTTACCCAGTAAACAGTTTAGTACTGAGCAGTCTTGCGCTGGCGCCCGCGCTGAATCGACTGGGCCTGCGACGCTCTCCGGTCTCCCTTGGCGACCTGTCACCCTTTTCCTCTCCTGACCTGAATAAGTAACTAAGTAAATTAAAGAAACATGCTGCGCCCACTCGATGTCCCGTGCTGACCCTTTTCCTCTGACTTCTCTGCACTTGATGCAAGAATTATCAGCATCCAAGAGAAACGAAACGCAGAGACCAAAAGCGCCAGCGGTCGAGCCGGCCTACGCAAGCTGCAGGCTCCACTCGACAATTTGCAGTTAGAGATCCGATCCGACTGCTCCGCCATTCTTCTTGGGCTGTATTTACTACTGCTGCTGCTGCTGCTTCTTCGTCCTTCATCTGCGCGTGTGTGTTTGTGCTGGCTCTCCCCATCATAATTGCCTCCATGGCCTTGTGACTACCTTTATTGTGATTTTCTTTTTTTGTTATTTATTCTATGAAAACAAAGCAGCCATGTATCTCCCGTTGCATGGAGATCTCACGGCGCGCAGCACGGGTGACTCGTCGTCGATCCCGTCGGGTCTTTGGGTGAGTCTCTGCGCCAGCTCTTCTTTGTTGTGTTTGGTCAAGATTGGATGGCGATTACTGACTTCTGACGATGGCGCCAGGTCGGTGTTGGTGTCGCAGCCTTTTTGATTGCTGTGCTATTAGTCTTTGTGATTTCGCGGCGGTTACGACTTAAAGATGCAGAGCCAAGGCTGCTGCCTGGAAACTACCTGAAAGCACTCTGGTGGGGATGGAATCCGGGGAAAAGTCAGCCTGTCCCAGATCGATGATTTTTTTTTTTTTTGTTTTTTCCTACGATGAATACGTACTAATGAAAGTGACCAAATAGAGAGGTTCATTGGCGATACGGCGTCCATCTCGCAGCGCCAGAATGTATCCACCACCAGCGTTAATCACACCAATCCACAGACCGCCATGAATGGCAACGATAGTGCTCCTCAGCGAGGACACTCGATACGATCGATCATCACGCTGCCATCCTATAGCCGTCTGCCAAAGGAGGAAGAACAAGTCATCGGCCGCGAGGGCGAGCGGGCCGACATGGATATGGTTATTGAATTCCCCGAGACGGCCGAAGAGGAAGAAGAGCGCCGTGAAGGGGAAATGGAGTCTTTGTATCAGATTCGGCTCCGACGTCGCGAGGAAATCGCCGAGCGAGAAGAGCGCCAGCGCCAGCGCCGAGAAGCCCTCGCGGACGGCGACTTTGCCCGGCTCCAGCAAATCACTCGCGACAGCCAGGCTTCCCGTGAACTGAACCAGGCCAACGGGACATCGGCCAGGGCCATGCTTACCCAGCACCAGTCGCAAGTTCGTCACCAGCGCTTCTCCTCGGTTGGCTACGCCGGCGTCGGACAGGTGCGACACGACGGCTCGCGGATTCGTGCCAATTCGGCGGAATCAGAACAGCGACCATTGCTCCACAACGATTCTCGCAACTCGACACACTCGATCCTCACTACCAACAGTCAAGCCCCGTCTTCAGGCTTGACCCTCACTCCTACGCTCAGCGAAAGCATCCACTCCGGGCGAGATACGCCTACTGAAGGAGCCGATGGCGACCTGAGCTCAGCACATATCCCTCCTCCTCCCAGCTATGACGACTATGAGGATTGGACCGAAGCACCTGCTTATGAGAGCCCTATTTCCGGCAGTCATGCCATGCATTTGGTCCCCCAGATTCGCGTCGACACGGGGTCTCCTGCCAACAGCACGCCAGCCACGCCAGCCCCAGACGATCACAACAATAGTCGTCAGTCACACACTGAATCGGAAGAACCTCAGCTAGGCATTTCGGTCATCCACCACGAGACTTCCTGATATCTGGTCGTCTCCTATTCAAACCACCCAACCACCCCTCCCCGGCGTTATACGAGTTTTTTTTTTTTTTTTTTTTTTTTTTTTTCCTTTTCTTTTTTCCCTCCAAACGAGATTCCTCTACGATTTTGTGTTTTTTGTGTATTTGAGTTTGTTTTTCAAGAAGCACGGCGTTGGAAAATTTGGGCTGCCAAATTTTTTAATCACTATTCCTTTGGAATTTTTAATGACCTTTTGAGGCCTAGTAACGATGTTCACGAGAAGCCTTGTTTCATTTTATTTTATTTTATTTTATTTTCTTCCTTCTTTTCGCACATATGGTATATGTGTGTATGCGTGAAGCAGGCGTATATTGTTTTGTTTTTTTTTTTTTTTTGCTGTCAATCAGGTACTTCCATCCCAATTGATGAATGCAACTTGATGTGGAATGGTGTTGGGTCCTGGTTATTGACCAGTCTGTTCGGCTCTTTATCTGTAATGTAGATAGTTATGTATAGGCAAACACTAAATAGAATCAAGCAACAGTTAATAATTGTCATTGAATATTGAATAGGACGAGCAAATACATAATAATAATAATAGTATAGTACCAATGTGAAGAATAAGAAGAGATCGGCGCAACGGCGCGCCTTCCCGCTTTGGGATGACGGGGCCCGCCGTGTAAACAAAGGCAGCACAAAGACGGTGCCAATCGCAAGCTCCGATCGTGCTTTATCAACACCGGCTTGTTTACCTCCCCTCTGTTTTGTCTGTACATACCACCGCCATTGGGACCTGCTAGCATAGTTGCTGCTCTCAAGTACTCCTTGCAAACATTGTGTCTTTTGCCTTTTCAGTTCACTGCCTGCTTGGAGTCCCCATTTCGCCCAACGACACGCTGCCTCAACGTGCAAAACGCGCGTGTCTTGACACCACGTTCTCGCCAAAACAACAGAGACAGAATAAACAACAAACGTATCTTTATGGATAGATAGCTCTTGAGCTCTGCCACTGTCCTCACGCGCTTCCCCAAATATGACGCGCCCAGATACTACGCGACGCTCTCACCACGCCCCAGCCTCCATTGGCGGCGATTCCACTTTGTCCGACTTTGACCCAGAGCACGAAGCCATGGTCTCGACGAGACAGATCGACCACAGCGACAGGCTGCCTGATATCCCCGCCTCTCTTCGCACAACACCGCGAGGCAAGTCGCCAGTCCTGGATCCCGAGTACACTGTCGACACTTCTACCATCCAACACACCTTCCCGCAAATCTCCGACGTCGAGTCCTCTGGAGAAGACGAAACAGATGAGTTCTCCATCGAAATCGGCCGTGGCATGAAGAGGCAGCATCATCAGCAGCAGCTCCACAGGGGTGATGATTCGCGCAACTCAATGCTCAGTATTGGGAACCCCAGCATTCGATCCTCTTCTCCTGCAATCAAACTCGACCTTCCCGCCACGAGCACGCCGCCCCGGTCGACTCTGCGTAATGCTAAGCGCGCTGCGGCCGATGGGAACAATCTGCGCAAGGATGCACAGATTAGACGCGCAAGCCAGATGCAAAAGGAAAATGTCGACCCTCAGGCAAGTCGCGTTAGGAGCATGTCTGGCATTCCTACAGAAGGTCGTCATACTCTATCCGAAATGCATATCAAGGCCCGTGAGGCATATGATGGCTCATTCATCGGCGATGAGCGGCCTAAGAATATCGCGGTCAACACGCGCACCACTCGATTTGGAAATGTCTCGAGTCAAGTTGCCGCTGCTGTGGAAAATGCTCAGCGCGAGGGCCAGTTAAAAGAGTCTCGTCGCGGTAAACAGTCTGGCTCAAACTATCTGCCCGCAAACCCTACTTATACCCTTGATACCGCGAATTCGTTCCTGCTTCCTGACATGCCAAACATTTCCGAACTTGTATCCGGCGTGTTGGAAGATGGCACTCCCGTCTTCCCACGGCAGATGAGACCTCGTACCACTCGATTCGTTTCGCCTCCTGCGGAAGACCCCGAGGCATCTCAACCTCAGGGTCATCTTCCCTTGGAGACAGTCCCTATTCCAGAAGACGAAAAAGTTTTATTTGTGTCTTTGAAACTTTTGCAGGACAAGGTGGCTGATTTGGAATTTGCCAAATCAGAGACGGAGAGGAAATTGGATGATGTCCGCCAGGAGAACCATCTATTGAGGACAGAGAAGGCTCGACGACAAAAGGAACAGCACGACCGTTTGAAGATGTTTGGTGGTGATGAGCCTGAAGCTAGAGCTAGTGGTGCAAAATCGCTGCAGGAGAAGAACAGTTAGTACCCTGCAAAATCCTTGTCGTGAGCAATAAACTGACTCTGTTTCCAGAACTCGAAGCAACAACATTGGCATTGCAGAACAAGCTTGATATCGCCGAGCGAAAGATTCAAGTCCATGAGGGGGCGCTCAAATCTCTTAGCCACGAGCGTGACTCGGCTATAACTCAACTTGGAGTTGCATATCTCAATACACAGGATGTCAGGAGAGAAAATGAAACTCTGAAGCAAGAGAACGCTGATCTGAAAGCTCGAGTTGCGACATTGACCGCATTCGCTCGACAGTATGCCGGAAACGACACCGAGACTCACCAGTCGATTACCAAAGGCTATCTGGATACAGAGCCCATCACGGTCAATGCCGATGAAAACGAGGGACTCACTCTGAGGACGTCGGATTCGGTACAGTCTCTAGGAAAATCCAAGGACCAACGCACCCGTACTCAAACAATACGTGATGGGCAACGCAGCGGAATCTCTGGTCAGATTGAGAAGGAAATGCTTAAAATGGCCAAAGAACGTGAAGACGAAGACCTCTTTTCTCTCAACCTGTCTCGACCCAGCCAGGCTAACGCAAAGGGGGCACAACCTTCGCTCCGTTCAAAAGCGGAGAAAGCAGAAATCAGAAAACAGCCTAATACTGGGAAACAACGCAAACGTGTGATAGTGGAGGAGGTCGATACGACAGAAGTCTTGGAAGATGTTTCAGAGCAAGTGAAATCCCAAACAGGTGCGGCTGAGGATTTCACTGTTCTCAGCTTCATTGACGACCGTGAGATTGCCCAATTGCGCAGGCGTTTGGAAGCTGAACGGGCTGCACGCAAGCAGCGCCAGTCTGTATCCAAAGAAGCAGTTACATCTTCATCTGGTACATCCAAGCGAGTGGCCTCAGACCCCCCGCGCAAGTCTTCATTGAAAGAGCCAAAAGAGAAATTCCCACGCACATCATCTGCTGTAGATGAGATAAGCATGACTGGTAAAACAGACTTGAGCGAGTTTGAGGAGCACGGTACTACACGTCGACGACGTCACTCGGACCATTCAGTTGCCAGCCAACATCGTCATAGAAAGCCAATCCCTGAATTGACTTCTGCCTTTATTCTTCCTGACATCACTCTACACCACGCAGACAATGCAGCACAAAAGCCTGTACGCCTTTCAGAATCTGCGCAGAAAGTTCTGGATAATATTGCTCGACATGATGGCAAGAACTGCACGGTTTGCAAGCGGCTCTTGCCTGACGGAGTTACCCATGACCACGACCATGATGACAATCAGCGAGAAACAATCACTGTCCCCAAGCCAGTTCCTGTATCGGAACGTATGCCGGAGCCTTCAGTTTACAATGAAGAGCCAACAATGCGACCATCTCAGCCACCAGCATTGGCACTAGCTACAGTTCTCAAGAGCCTCGAAGATGAGCTTTCCCACCTCAAGATGCAGTTGACGACCGTCCAGAACGCATACACCAAACACGATGCCTCGCTCAGCAAGCGGCAGAGGAAGTCCCTTTCTGCAAGAATTGAGAAGCTTGTCAAGGAGATTGATACCAAGTCAGATCAAATCTACGCACTGTACGATGTCCTCGAAGGACAGAAAGAAGACGGGCACGAGATGAATGAGAAGGAAGTGGAAATTACCTTGCAGTCTATTGGAATCGACGTCCAAGGCGGCAGACTAGCCGACATAACCGGCACCACCGACATGTCCGCAAAGAGGACACAGCCATTGCAAGACTCGGACGAGGAAGACGACGACGAACTGCCTTGGGAAGGCATCGAGAGCACCGGCGAGATCACAGGACGCACGTCAGGAAGCCGTAGACGCTTATAAACATTTCATCCAGTCATTCGAGCTGAGGTTATGCTTTTGGCATTGTGATCATTGATGTGTTTCTAGACCTTGAATTCGAATATGTATCTGCGTCGACTGACTTTGGTGTATGTCCGTGAATACATATTCTTGAGTTCGGTATAGAAATATCCGATCAGATTGTCGAATGTAACACTTTCTGCGTGAACGACTGCCGACTTCACAGACGAGGATTTCTTTTGTTGGGGCTTTCTATTATTTTCCCTTTTTTCCAAGTCGAAAAGAGATATTTCTTTGCATTGATATCTTCAAAAGCATGGCGAGCATACAGAAGCGATCCTTTTGGTCACAACTTATTCACTTTCTTGTATGTGGTAGCATGGAATTTACAGATTGTTCACATTGTTGGGTTTGGATAGGAGTTTTGTTCTTTTTCTTTTCTTTTTTGAGTATGGAGACATTTGGTGTTGATTAATTGTATGGATTGTCAATTGAATTGCATGGTTGTTTTATATTTTATTCAATGTTCCATGGACAATAGACATATTAAAGTAGGCTATAATATAAACCTTGAAGTAGCTTCAATGTTGTATGTCATCATGTATTCTCCCCTGAAAAAACCGTAACGCCGCCCAATGCTCGCTTGTTCCATGCAGGAAAGATAACCCAAAAAGAACCCCCCAATCAGAAAACATCATCAGATTGTTTCACCGCAGCAGACCCTCGAGAAGCGACGCCAAACGACTGAGACGCAGCATCGCGCTTGGAAACTTCCTCATCCACAAAACAGCCCAGGCCCGCAAAGGCCTCGAAAAGCGTGCGAGAATAGTATTCCCTGATATCGAAGCCGCCGGCAGCCTTGGTAGTGCTGGTACGCGCCTCTTCGAGCCACTGCGACGGATACCGGTCCTGCAGGACATAGTAATCCTTCTTGTCGAGCTCGAGCCCGCCAAAGGGATCGTACGGCTTCTCGGGTTCCGGTATCGACACCTTTTTGAGTCCCTTGATGAGACTCGGCTCGACGTCCGAGTCGCGCGCAGCAGCGTTGGCAAGCGCTGCCGATGTCTTGCCTTTTTTCTCGCCGCGCAGGGCGGCCTGTTTCTGTCGGAGCCGCTCTTCTTCGCTGCGCCGCGCCGACGACTTTTTGAGAAGCACTTTCTGGCCCTCGCGCGCGATCGAGGCTGCATCGCCGGGCCGCCCCGCGGCAAGACGGGCGAGGATGCTTTCGCGGCCGGCGATGAGGTCGTTTTGCTCTCGTTCGTACTCTTCGCGCGCGGCCTGGCGGCGGAGTCGTGCCTGTTCTTGTTCGAAGGATTGTTGCTCCAGGAACGACGAGGTCTCTTGGGATTCGCGGGTTTTGTTGGCCCGGATAGAGTCCAGATTGGAGGTTTCGTATTTCCGTAGGTTTGCCTCGGTTTTGGCAACGTCTACGCCAGTGACGAGGTTCATGATCATGGTCTCGCGCTGTTCGAGAAAGTTGTCCCAGTCGAGCTTCGTGTCGAATTCGTCTTCGCGGCGGTTCAAACTAGTCGATCCCGGTCAGAAGCCGTGTCTTTATCTTTTTCAGTTACATCTCCAAGATCATTAGCTTACATTCCCATCACTCGCTTGCGAATATCAACCTCCCGTTCAACGCCAATGTCCTCGAATGTCTGCGATCGAAAGCGAGCTTTTCGTAACGTCTTCTTGCAGCCGATTACAGGACACGCATTCGGTCCTGATGTGAACAAGCGATCAACGCAACTGGAACACATCTTGTGATAGCATTCCGGGTTGATGAGAAACTGCATGTCTGGGTTGAGATATCTCGAGGATTTGCAGATTGGGCATGCCTCTGGATCCAGGGTGGCGTGTGTTAGCCAAGTCTTGTCTGGGAGATGGATAGCGACCTTACCGTCTTCCTCCCGACGAGGCGTATCCCCTTCACGACTAGCCATATTTGCTAGTGTTTTGTTTGCAGGGGAAGTCGTGGGGATATTATTGTCGTCGAAGATGTCAAGTACGTAGTTGAAGCTTGAGCCATGACGGTGGAGACGCGCATCGGCGGGGTGGTGCTGACCAATCGGCGTGCACAACTTTGTCCGCTTTTTTTTCCCCTTCTCTTGCCTTTCGATCGCTTTCTTCGCTTTCTTTCCTCGATCTTGTCCAAAAATCCAACAGATTCTTTACGCCTAGCTCTGGGGAATGATATGGCTGCGTCAACCGAACCTCTGGCCGACCTGGAGCGACAGCGTCTTGAACTAGAAGGAAATGTACGCAAGTTACGCCAGTCCCTCTACGACTGGCGCATCAGGGAAGCAGAGTACGATGAGCTGAAAGAAGGGGTTGCCTCGCTGGCAGCAGACTGCACAAAAGAAGATATAATACAGCTTGGAATGGGCTTTGAAGCGACAGTCATCGATGAAAAGGAACTCAAGGCTCTCGTTGGCGACAACCCGGCCATCTCTCGATCAAGAGACCAGGTCATCCAGCACATTTCTAGGCGGCTGGACTATGTGAAGCAGAATGTCGCGTCACTAGAAAAACGCTTGGAAACCGCGGAAGCCAACTTGGCTAAGATTTTGGACGTTGAACGGCCTGCGCCAAACGCCGCCAATGAACGTTATGCTGTGTCTGAGATTTTTGAGGAGCTGGACGAGGACGGCAATGTTCTATCGAGTAAAGTCTCGAAACCAGGGGACCGGGCGCCGGATATCATGGAGATGCTACAAAAGGCTGGTGTTGATGTTCCGCAAACCTCGGCCGACGCTGCTCCGGCCGTCGAAGAGGTAGACGTTGAGGACGAACGGAATGCGGATGAAGCCACCCAACGCCAGGATACAGTGACGACAAAAACAGAAAAACCAGCGCTTGTTGATAAAGCCGATGTCTCCTTAGAAGAGACAAAACCGCCTACAACGGAAACCGTTGCTAAAACACAAGACGAAAAAAGCGACGACTTCAACGACTCGGACTCGGAACCCCCTATTTCCGAAGTCGACGAGTCCGCAGAAGATGCAAAATTGCGCCGGGAAATGCTCGAATACGGCTTCAATGAAGTAGGCAAAGTTGTTGCTGAGCTTGAGATGGACGAAGGCAGCGACTTTTCTTACGATGATGACGATTACGACGATGACGACTGGGAAAATGAGGAGGAAGATGAGTACGGACGCACGACGACAGCGGTTATCAGCGAGGACTATCACCAACGTATGAAAGATTTGGAGAAGAAACTCAAAGATGGTGGCTTCATCAATATTGGCCCGGCCAAGAATCTTCCTGTTGAAGATGCCAAAGAGGAAATCGAAACCCCAGGAATCATGAAAACCGCGTCTCTCAAGAAGGACGAAGTTGATGAGACACAGCCGGAGAAGAAGAAAACAAAGAAGAAAGTGGCATTCGCCAGTGAGCTTGATATCGCCCAAGAGACAAGGCCAGCAACGACCGAGCGCAAGATTGAGCCAACGAAGCCAGAGATTGCACCTCTTTCTGAGTCTGTCGTTGAGCGATCGTCCTCGAAACTAACGGTGAATAACACCGACAAAGCTCCAGATGCCGCACCAAAGAAGACATCCAGATTTAAGTCTGCCCGCACCAGCGGTCTTCCATCGCCTGGTGACTCCAGCAGTCCAGGGCTCGGTCTGCGACAATCGACTGTCAAGCAAACACAGGCACCTGCTACGTCTTCCTCGCTTGAACTATTCCCCGCAACTCCCAAAGAACCGAAACCTTTTTCTCAGCCAATTGTCGTAGGCGACATCTTCGCCAAACCTCCTTCATCCATCCAAAGTGAGCCCCAACCACCAGAAGGCAAAACGCTTGCCGAGAACCTCGTCGAACGGCCAGCGGTCCACAAGGACAACGTGCTTCCTCCGGACCCCGACGAAATAGACGATACCATCCACCGCAAAGAAATCGCATCTGAATATTATCGAATGCGCAATCGGAAAATCCGGGAGAATGGGGGGTTTCTAAAGGATGAAGAGGACGGTGAAGACAGCGAACTCTACGAGCTCGATGAGAATGACCAGCCCAAGAGGCGGGTAAGCAAGTTCAAAGCTGCGAGACTGCGTTCTTGATTTTTCTTTAAAACTCATTTTGGCCCCTTCAATGTATAAATAATGAAACTTCCTTGGATCTTTACAATTTTGGCCCATATAAAAAGCCGTAGTAGTCCATTTCCAACAACACTCAGGAACTTTCCTGTGTTGGCTTTCTTGTCATCTTTTGTTGATAAGCATGCCCGCACAAATTTGTGATCGGACTGAAGTTCTACGTCTTGATCGCTCATAGAATGTTCCAAGATTGAATACACAGAAGGCTCTCTGACGGCGTCATAACTCTCTTTTTATAGAGATCATGGAGGCGTGGTACGTTTCACCTTCTACATTCCTCGTATTTTATACCTAGAGAATTTCGTTTGGAAAATATTTCAAGTAGTACATTTCTCTAGCCTATATAGCTATGTAAATATCTTATACCTTAATCATTTCACTTCGTCCACGTCGTATATATCATTACATCGCATAGTTTTTTGTCATGAAACCCGACACTAGAATCAAAAACAGTACCCACATCGTTCGGGAATCAGCAGAGGAACAAATCGCAAGCAAGAAAACAACAAGAGCCCAGTTCCTTTTCTAATGCAATGATCAAAAGAAGGAGCTTGATGGGTTCCATATACATATTGCATTCATATAAGCGCTCAGCGCCATTATGGCGACGTGGATGCCCAGACAAATTAGTTGTAGTCTTAACCCTGGAATTGGTAAAGACAGGACAGCAAAGATCACCAATGGGTAATATACCCATGGGTTAACAGCCCGTGGCATACAGGGCTGCAGAGTGATGATCTGTTTGACAATGAAAAAGGAGAATCGGGCGCTCGGGATGGGAAGTCGGCCCCAGGAGCCGACAGGAACGAAGAAAACGTACGAGTTGCTCGTAAGGAAGCTTTCCGGCGGTGGAGGCAGCAACTGCGGTGAGTTTTGGTGGTGTATTATTGGGTGTCTATATTGATGTTGTTGTTCATCTAGGTTGTCTGTACGCCGGGGAGATCTTGATGCGATGTTTTGGTATCGAGGATGAAGAATCAAATCTTGCTGTTCTGGCCGCCGCGATGGACTGCTGTTGTCCAAGTCCGGACCAGCGGGTAGATCTGAAGACGTAGTGACGCTTCGCGTTTCATACCGAACTGGAGATCCAAGCGATCTCGCATGGTTTCGTGATAAAGTCTTTGTAGGCGAGCGAGGCGGACGAGTACTAGCAGGAGCTGGACTATCAACGGGTTGGATGCGAGGAATGGAACGGAATTCCGGTCCGTTCGACTTTGCGCGGGCAAATCGACGGCTTTCGTTACCGATGACGCCAGCTTGAATGCTGATCAAAACTTCGTCTGCAGTGGGCCTCCAATCGGGGTTTACAGAGAGAAGCCTTTCAAGTATCATGTACAGTTTGTCCGGCAGATCGGGGCGGAGTCGCTTGAGCGAGTCGTCAAAGCCTGCCCATTGACTGATTTCCTCACGAAGCTCGTCGATGTCTTCTTTTTCTTCGACTATATCTGCACTGCGATAGGGGAGCTGCGCAAAACACAGAAAGTGAAGAATCATTCCCAGCGAAAAAACGTCGGATTTGAACGTAAAGTTGCCAAATGGGCCATCGGGAAACTCTCTTTGCAGCACCTCCGGGGCACAGTATGAAATAGTACCGGTGGTGCCAGTTGAGTTCCGTACGGATTTCTCATACTGAACCTCTCCAAAATCGCTCACCAACACCCTCAGCTCGTTACCAGAGTCATGGAGAAGGCAGTTGCTTGGCTTGAGATCGCGGTGGATGTAGCCATTTGCGTGTAGGAACCGGATCCCGGACGTGATATCTTTGAAAAAAGAATATATATCTTCAAATTGCAGCGTGCGAGGGCCGGTCTGGTCCATTGATGCCGTGTCGCGCTGACCCCGGGACCTCCGTCGAAGACGCTCCTTCAACTGTTGTGTAGTTGTCGATGTCTGCATGGCACCAAACACATATTTGTGCAGGTCCCCAGCATTACAGTACTGCTGCAAGATAAATGCACACGGAACACTGGGGCTGAATGCGCTGATTTTGGCATTTTCCAACCATACATGGCGATACGAGACAAGGTTCTGGTGCGAGAGATGCTGTAACAATTGAACTTCGACCAGAACTTTTTCAAGCCACTCATGATCATCACCGACAGGCACACGTTTACAAGCGAAATGGCCTAGCGAAACTCCATCCAGCACGTGTTTGACCAGCAGCACAACTCCCTTGCCGCCTCGACCGAGTTCCCTCTCTTCAATGAAAAACTTCCTGAAATAACCCTGGCTGAGAGCAGCCGACGAGATTCCTTGTGCAGGGGGCGGCGATTGTCCGTACGGTGCAGGTTCCGAGATAGAACCGTCTGTCAGAGCCGGTTGGGTGTATCGCCGCACGGGTGAGGCTGGAGGCGAGGCGGTCGCCACAGTCGAAGTTGCGCTGTCGTGGAGAAGGCGAAAGTAGTCTGGAGTCACAAAGTCGGCATGCGCAGGGTTTGTGCCTTGGTGTGTCTCGGCTCCATTCTCGCGGCTTCGTATGGGACGGTGACAGTAAGGACAGTCGGGTAGATCAATGTCTAATTCGCCATTGTTGGCGCTCGCATCGCGTAGGACGAGCTGTTGTGAATCGCGGTCGAGAACGACAACGGAGTCATTGTGGCGTCTGAGAGCGTTAGTTGCGAAGCAGGGATCTCAATGCAACATTTTAAACCAGTGAAGAAACACTAACAGAACAACGTCACGGTTTGAAGAGTATGGGACGATGGACATGCTTCGCGGTGCGTCATCGGCCATGATGCGTCGAGCGAATCAAGCTGGCGGGAATTCTCACGGAAGAGAACATGCTATTTTTGATGAGGCATTGTCAACATCCAGGGAGTCCGCGTCCTGTATATAGGCACGAAAGGAAGCTTTCATGGGTGCGCTTTTGGAGACTGACTGAAGGTGAGTTGTGCTTGATCCACTATCGACACGACACCCCGCATGGTCTCGTGCCACGCTTGGCGTGTTGCTGTCCGTCTCCACTGCTCTGTTTCTTGGACTTGTCTTGATAACGACGTACTACTACTAGGTTCATGGTCTAATAACAACATGGCCAGGCTGATGCACTCAAGATTCTTATTTTCATGGGTATCTCTTTTAATCATAAGGGCGAGGAAATAAATACTCGAGGCGGACATTACCCGCCTACGTAACCTATCTATAGCTTCATCACCCAAACCACGGAATGTAGAGCTTGGACAGGATTTTGATTATGTACTTTAATCGTCGTTCGATATGCCGTCCTCTTTCTCTTCGCTTTCTTCCTCATCTTCCTCATCGTCCGGTTCAACATTGATTCCTCCCTCGGAACCAGAATCGCCGAATCCCTCAAAGTCATCGTCGTTGTCACTTTCATTAGATTCTTCATTGGCTTCATCAGACTTTTGGTTCTCGCTTGCTTTGGAGCCTGCCGTAGATGTGTCTCTTTTGCGTTTAAGAGACATCTCTCCAAGACGGCCTTCTCGACCTTCAATCTTTGTATCTTCTTTGTCATCACTGTGCGGAGGAGGCGTAAACCAGGGAATCTTTCCTCGAAGGAAATCGTTGATGACCATCTTAGCAACACCATCCAAGTCTGGCTCGCCTCCTCGTAGAAGTCTGCCTCCTTTCCGTGCGAGTATACTCAAAAACTCTAGGGTGTCCCCATAGTTCTTCACATCGTATGTGCGCTCGATATGTCGCTGCTGCACTCTCTTCAACACACCTGGAATATATTGTTCAGGGTTTTGAACGTTTTCAACCCGAACAACACCTCGGAGAAGAATATCCTCTTCGGTGTCGGTATTGCTCGGAGGCACCACTCCAGGGCAATCAATAAGATATATCCTCTTCATCAGGGTAATATATTGCCAGACTTTTGTCTCACCCGGAATAGGGGCGACAGTGCAAACCTTCTTCTTTCGGAGGGTGTTGATTATTGAGGATTTTCCGGTGTTGGGATAGCCAATAAAGCCAACAGATATTTGCTTGCGATCGGAATGAAGCGATGAAAACTGACGTAGCAATTGAATCAAAGATCCTTTGCCAAAGGAATTGTTGATTGATGCATGAAAAGCAAGTGTCGGATAATCTTTTGAAAGATGACGCACCCACGCAGCCTGTGACATTCGGTCAGTTCAAGCCGAAAGATAAATGAAAAAAGCGACCAAGAAAATAGAAATATGAAATGTGTGAGATGTTACTAAGAATTCTGATACAGAAAGACCGTTACAACAACGGGGTTCAGAATTCAACTCAAAACAAAGCACTGTTACACCCTTTACGACGAGCTTTCAAAACGAAAGACAGGTCAACCCAAGCCTCAGAAAGAGGAAGGGCGGCGGGTGAACGTCAATCTACCAAAGCTGTAACAGACAAAACTTCCATTGAGTTGGCAACAAGTGCGCAGGAAGAAGCCTTGACTTAGCGATGGCACCGGCTATAATGCCGGTAGAAAATATGTATGTGGAGATCGATGGGCAAGCTTGGAAGGTGACGTATAAAACTTACAGCTACTTTGGTCGGTACCAAATCACATTTGTTCAGCACAAATATAAGATGTTTGTGTGGCGCCTCCTCGCGTATATACTTCTCAATGCTTCTGCATCTCGTACCGTCCGGATCACGAGCATCGAGTACGTGGATGACGACATCTGAGGAATCAATGACCTTGTACAGCTCGTTCCAAATACGTTTGCTCTGGCCCTTGGAGAAGACTGCCTCTCGTGCTGTACCAAGAATACCACTGTCTTCGGCATCGTCAGCCCCAGAATTGCCGCTCAACAACTTGGCTTGGTCAAGTCTTTCCAAGTAAGTATCGTGCATCTTGACCGATTCTCCGGCAAGATCTTCCAAAGAGCCAACGTCTAGTTTGACCCGTTTTCGTTGGGCTTTGGGCCCAAACGTATCACCAAAAGGCGCTGTTTCAATTGCCATCTTGGCGCGGTGTTGCTTCAGGCCATTGACATTCTCGCCGTCCCGGATCAGGCTCATCGGCAGCTTGTTGGTCTTCAAGAGAACTTGGTATGGATCTGAAGCCCTCTCTGCGACCGCTTCCCGGAATGACGACAAGGCTTCTTGCGAAATCACTCTGGTATTGCCAAACCATTTCCGGTTTGGTTCTATCCGCGCAGTAGGGACCTCTTGAGACTGGTAAGAGGCCGCCTGAACAATATTTCCTTGCGCGTCATGACGAGCCTTGCCATCTTTGTACATATTCAGGTGGCGGACCTTTTTCGCAGAGCTGCAGTATGTCAGTCGAATGCACAGACCGAGATTGCCTTCAACCACACTCACCGATAAAAGTTTTCGCCTTTTGTCCTGACGTTGGCCATGCCATCGCCAGCCTTGCCCTGCCGCTCTCGGCGGCTGGCTTCTTTCTTGCCTGTACCCATAATGTCTTAATACAGGCTTCTCCCTGCTTCTCTTACCAGAAGAATCAAGAAGGAAGAAAACCGACAATTTGGAATTGTAGAAGCACAGTTCGGAGAAGGGAAGGAAAGAGCGAAAAAATAAAAAAAAAAAAAAAAAAGTTGGCGGCGGGAGGCTAGTGGTGCACGGGCCACCAGCAGCAAAATTGTCTGCGCGAGTCTCGAGTGCTCCGTAGACACCAGCTGGTTCAGCAGAGCAAGTTGTCCCCAACGCTCCTTTCACTTCGCGTACACTTCTTGCTCTTGCTATTTCTTTTACTCTTTCTTTCTTCATTTTTTCAGTCGGCTTTATCTACTAGCAGTTTCCAATGTCGCTGTCCAGGAGCTGCCGGACTGCCCGCGTGCAGGCCCGCAGCTTCTCCGTGTCTTCAAAGCTGCGTGTCGGACCAGAATCTCCCAACTATATCGAGATCCCGCGGACTTTGCAACCCGATCTTCCTTCAAAGCCCCAGGTCAAGGGTACTCTGCCGGTGCCTCGCGAGATCTTTCCTCCTCGCCGCGCCGACAAGGCGACCTGGGCATACATCACGGCGGCCACCCCGGAGCCCAGCAACCAGAAACCGGTCAAGGAGGATGATCCCAATGCCGAAGCCATCGAATGGAAAAGGAAGATGGCAGAGTTACGGAGAGCCAACTTCAGAGAGGGAATTGTTGAATTGTATAAAAGGAAACTTGAGACAGATGCTTCCATGACAGGGCGCAGCGCAGCGAAACAAGCCCGCAGACAGCGCGTGTTCAACCAGCCACCGCGAGAGGACGAGCGCTTGACACGACCGACTGTTGTGAAGGCCATGGAGCCCACGCAAAGATCTATTCTTCCGGATCCTAACCGAGAGGAACGTATAGCTGCGTCGCAACAGCGAGTATCCGAAAAACAACTAAGGAAATCCGTAACTCGTCAAGAAGATCTCCATACCCTTTACATGAATGCCCGCACATTTATCACCACGGAAGCCCAACTCGACAAGGAGATTGAAGCCAAGTTCAGCGAGAACGGTGGAAGAGAATGGAATTCCGACACTGGCGCAGGCAACAATGTCTGGGCCAAGGGGGCTCCTCCAAGTATTCAGGATATTGTCCGGAACCAAACCACGAGCGATTCTGGCAGGTGGAGGGTCGAGCAAGAAAGAATGCGTAAAGTGGTTGAGGAGCTTACTGGAGGAAAGATGTGAGCCACTGCGATCTATGTGCTGTATTTTTAGAAATGTATTACCGTTTTCCCTATGTATATGTTCGAACACTACGTCAGCAGATGACCTTTTTAATTATTTGAGTATACATGTAACAATTGATGCTATCAAGTGATAAGAATGTAGATGTCTAGATATGGTCTACTGAAGAGCTATATGTGATCAGCCTGGTACAAGCCACCTCAATTACGATGATACATATGTACTCTCATAGAAATAAGTACGTAGTTGCCTCTTCCACATATACACTTACTTCCAATGTCAGCTGCGAATATGGCTGGAGATATCTATGTTCTATGACAAGTGGTATTTGTGAAATATTTAATATCAGTCAAGCCATGAAATATCAATTGATCAATTGAATATACCAGAGGCGAAATGATGCGTCATTATTTCGCCGTTATCTTGCCTCATATGGCAACTGCAGAAAGTTGCAAAACACTTCCCCTTTCGCCATTTCTTCGGTCAAACATTCCGCTCACAAATTTCTACAGTAACGACAAATGCTGACGATTTAAAGGGTCAAAATAAGAGCATAAAGGCTATTTATATATTTCATTGGTCAAATGCAGCCTACAATTATGCCATATTTTCTGGATTCGGCAGGAAGGCTGCATCATTTTCGTTTAAATTCAAATATGGCATGGCCTAGAAGTATATGAATAGTAAATCCATGTTCTCAGTCATCATGTTTGACTTGTGCGATATCCATCTTTGGTAACATTCCAAGCAGATTGGATATATTCAAATTCGCCGTGTTTGAACCAGCCTCCTTGAAACCTTGGAACAGTGCCGAACAGGAACTTAACCCTACTGGATGAAACAAGTGCCTTCTTTAAGATGTACACAGGGATAGAAGACCGAGGGGCTATAAGTATAGCCATTAAGTGAAGATTATGTTCATTATATCTCGTCATGTTCGCCTTTCAAGTCAATCTGGTTGGTCATCCTCATTGCTGAAATTATTTTGAAATGCCACCGCACTATGCCAAAAGGTGGTATACATTCATTTACTCTGCGATCGGAATTTAACCTCGCCTCCTCGTCTTATTCTAATTGTAAATGATTGGCTTATGACGATTGTGACGATTGTGAAATTATTGTTTGTTTTGCCTACATAAGAATAATTCGCGAAATGGAGCCATGCCATATATTGGGGGTCTGTAATCGAGCAGCGAGGCAGCTTCGTGATTTCCCCCCTACTCGGCTTCATCGTACAAAAAAAACCTAGTTTGTATCTTGGAATTTCCTTTCGAGACTCAAAAATGAAGCTTATTGTTGTTGCTACTGCAATCATCGCCACAACAAATGCTTTGGCGACTGGTAACGCAACATGTTGTTTTACTTTGAGTGCCTCTGGAGGGAAATCCGGTCCTGTGGGGCAGATAGATGATGGCCAGACTCGTATTGGGAATGGTTCACAGCCTGGTCAATTCTGTATCGACTCTTCAGGTGCGATAATTGATGGGAAAAAGCGTGGTTGTTTTCTAACGCGTATGTTTGTTCTCCGCTTACTTCACCTTCTATCCATTTTATGCTCTTTACAACTGTAACGCACATTTACTGTAGAGTTAGCTGATCCTTGTTGTTTTCATCAGCGCCAACTTCTCAGTTGCAGTGTGACGAAGGGGCTACTCCTGAGGCCGGCTTTTCGGTTGATTCCAGCGGTCGACTGCATCATAATGGATCTACCGAATTCATAGCGTGTCTGTCTAGTCAAGGCGACCAATTCAATATTTATACCAATCCTGCCCCGCAGGATGTTAATGGCTGTCAAAATGTCTCGTTCGAGGCAAACAACTGTCATTCAGCGGGCCCTTTTGCCAGTGTTACTGGCGCCCCTGCTCCTGTGACAAATACGGCGGCTCCTCCGCCAGCTCCTGGCACTACGTCTCTTGTTGCTCCAAGTGGCCCTGGCCCTGGCCCTGGTGTTCCTGGCAGTTCAGAAGCTCCAAAACCAGGTCCTGAACCAAGTCCCGGTGGCCCAGAATGTGGTCCTCATCCGGGTCCTCCAGGAGGTCCAAAACCTCCAGGTAGCTCGCATCCTGCCGCTCCTAGTGCTCCTAGTGCTCCATGCGGCCCTAAGGGTACAGGTACCCCTGCACCGGGAGCACTGGGGGTTCCGCCTGGGCCTCCTTCTGGTGAGCCGGAACCCTCACCTCCAAGTGGCACATCCCATTCAGAACCGCCGGGCGGCCCAGGCCCTTCTCCCACAGGACACGGTACTTCGCCTTCAAGTCCTTCTGGGGCAGGCTGCCCAGCTGATCTCACCACCGGACACTATGAATTCCCTCACTTGATCATACCAATCGATAGCTCTTCGCCATCTAAAGCCCCTGGAACTTCGTTAAGCGGTACTATTGATTCAAAGATCTCGTCGATTTTCAACTTTGATATTCCTCCGTCACTTTCCGGCAAACGCTGCTCTCTTGTTTTCCTCTTCCCTACAAAGGACAAATTGGTTACTTCCTCGTATTCTTTCAGTGGTGATGGGGCAATTGATTTTGCCCAGCTTCAGTCTCCTGCCCACTTGCAGACCTCTGCGAGCAACGCTCCAGCTGTGAAGACTAATCTTGGAGTCGCCACAGTGTCTCCTGGGCATTCTTATACAATCACCACCTTCCCTTGTCCGGCTGGCGAGACTATCGCGTTCGAAATGAAAAATGCTGGAGCCACTAACCTCGAATGGTTTGAGGACTTTAATCCTGCTGCGTAAGCTCATAATTTTTGTGGTTTTTGTATACTTATACTAATTTACGGGCAGAATTGGCCTCTTTATAACGACTTGTTAAAAAGATTCAAATGTTGTTCCGGCTGATGTCGACTGACGCAGCAGACCAAGTAAACGAACGAGGTTAGGTTTTAACGGGACAGAGGGCATAAATGGCTGGGTCGTGTATATAAATCCAATTTCAGCATTAAAAGTTGTTGAGTGAAATTTCCCAAAAAGAGAAATAGAGTAATTATGTAGGGTTTGAAAATGTCACGGCCTGAAATACGAGGCATATATATGTCTTGGCGCAGAATACAATAATACGGTAATACCGTGACAGCTTCAACGCGCCTCATCCACTTTACGCGCAGCCAAATCGCGATCCTGCCTCCGCGACTTCGCGTTCCCCTAGTGGCTCGTTGAGCACTGCCGAAACCTGTCCTGCCAAACAAACTCATCGGCCCTCAACCACAGCTAAAGGACAGTTTCTTGGGGAGGATTTAACATGGGCAGTGTCTACTCGGGCTGATTTCTACACATCTGCACAGCAATGCCCGGTGCTGTCGGATCCTCTTCTTCATAGCGTTTCTTAGTCGTTTTTCCATCGCGCCATCATGGTCGAAATTCTGAGCGCTCGTCCGCCAACTCCTCCGCGAACATTTTTCAACCGAGATTCAGATCATTTACAGAGTCGACAGGATGTGCCTGATACCCCCTCCGCCGCCGAATCGACAATTTTAAGAACGAGTAAAAAGG
The DNA here is from genome assembly GCA_000985935.1 of Talaromyces islandicus. Lineage (NCBI taxonomy): Eukaryota > Fungi > Ascomycota > Eurotiomycetes > Eurotiales > Trichocomaceae > Talaromyces > Talaromyces islandicus. Next base: position 1,132,210 of record CVMT01000007.1, on the reverse strand, counting down.
TCAACTTCTCCCCTATCACAAGCTACATCAAACCCGCAACCGCCTCGGGCTTGAACCCCGTGTCTAACCCTGCAATTCGTTCGATTCCTCCTTCCAATGAATGCAAGCCAGCCAAATCGATTCTCAAAATGACGAGTGGTTCGTCGCTGGCCCCAACTGCAACCGAGGAAAACGAGCAACAGCCTTTCGCGGTTCAATTGGAATCGGCAATACAACAACTGGCTGGGGAGTCTGTAAGCTCCCGGGTGGACGCTTATATACACCTGCTGGGATCAGCCAAGAAATATGAAAATGTTCCCGAGCAGAGTGCCATGGTCTCGAAAGTAGGGCTGCTGGCCCAATTCATCCAACGTGATGTCGACAGGGATTTCGGCAAGGGAGAGGTTTTGGAGATGAATTTGGCCACAAATGCGTTAAAGTTTGCGATATTCCTCGTATGGAGCGAGGCACTTTCTATCTATGTTCCCGATGACTTCAAGATCTTTATCGTTGATCATTCTATAAGTGCTCTGCAAGACGGCAAGCTTCCCAAGACCCTGCTCATTCATTACACACACGTTCTATATAACCAAAATTTCTCGCCGAAGATAATGACGAATTCCCGAATTACTCGAATCCTAGCTGCTTTGAGTGACCTTACAGATCGTGTGAATGGCAACGGGATCATTTCGCAACGATTGGGCGTTTACACACGCTTGGTTGGCCAGGACAAAACAGTTATGGCTGCGCATGCATCATTATGGGTCGAGAACCTCATTTCTGGTCTTCTCCACCCAATGAAGGACGTCAGATCAAAGGCCTTGGTTCTTGGTAACCAAATCTCTGTCATACTGGGCCCGAACTTGAATATTTCGAAAACAATTTTAGACATATTCAACAAGGAACTGCCTCAGGGCCGAAAACTCATGTCAGAAATCTGTGAGAGGATGTCACGAATGATGTCCCCCGTCGACAGCGGGGTACATGTGCCACAGATTTGGAGCATTATCGTCCTACTCCTGAGAAGTAAACGATTCGTTATGGAAGAATGGAAATATTTTAAGGAATGGGTCCTCGTTTTGCAAAAGTGTTTCAACTGCAGTGAACCTCTCATCAAAATTCAGGCTATTCTTGGATGGAATCGATTCGTCTATGTCATCACTTGCAACAACTCGACTAGTACTAGCATGATGAGGATGCTTACAAAACCCATTGTATCGCAGTTTGAGCGCAAGAAAACCGAAAAGCCAGGGAGCAGCGTCAATCGCGTGGTACTATCAAGCTATTACAATCTTCTCTACTATGCATTTCGTCCATCAGCTTCTTATGAGCATTACGACTTCATTTGGGAGGAATATGTAAACCAACCGCTGGCCAAATTTTTCACCACCAGTTCCCACCTCAACGATTCCGCCTGCAACGCACTAGCATCCCTGCTATGGAGCTCTCAACCCAAGGTGTGGACAGAAAATAAGATCAACGAATCCTCGAAGGTGGAACCTGAAAATATATTTCCTATCGACTGCAAATGGACTAGATCGCGCATTGGTTCAGTGCTTAAAACATTTGAAGCCCTCTTTACAACCTCAACATGGGCATCTGGGAACGATCGAGCGTCGGACATCGCGGTTGCTTGGACCAATCTCTGCAAAGCACTTGCAGAAGCGTCAAGTAAGGAGATCAAGGCTTCAACAGAACTCACGCAAGCAATCGCTGCTGTTCTTAATCTTTTCCAGCGCCTTCGGCAAGGAGCTCCTGCTTCACTGAACGCTGAAACAAATGATACTTTTTTGGAAAGACTCTCTTTCCTTTCAACAACGGTCATAACGGCGATCGGGCCATCACCATTTACTGAAAAGGCTCTTCTCAAGACAGCCCAAGAAACTTACCAAGCTGCAAATACACCGACACGCCATCGCGCATCCAGCGATTCCAGCCTCGACACTCCTTTCATGCACATTCTGCGCATCCTCAGCTCGTTCGGTGAAGATTCCAAACTGGGTGGTCTGGAGGCTAGCATTTTTGAGGGCCTTCTAGAAGCTGTTTGTAGGGGCCGACAGTCCAGAGGATCTCGCCTGGAACTCTTAGAAAAATGCACTCTACTACGACTGCGTGATAGCGAAATCGACCCAGAGCTGGTAGGTTCAATTTGGGAAGCAACAGCAAGGTTGACTATAAATTGCCTCACTTCCTTCCCAATGGAAACTCCCAGGGATAGAGATGGTACTGTTACCCGTGACTACGACAAAGTAACGAAGATACTTGCCCATGGGTTACAGTTTGAAAAGGCATTTCAGATATGGGGCACGTTGCTTGACGCATGTGTACGGGTGGTTCGGACAGAAAGAGGAGAACGTAGCGTAGCGTCCCTCATTATCGAGCCTTTGGCAACTGAATCCCTGCAGTTGAGTCGGGGGTTGTCGTTTTGGCCGTTAAAGACACTTACCAACCAAGCCCTATCATTATCCTACTACCAGAAAGGCGAAACCCGTGGATCCATGACCAGTCTTGGTCAAGAACCTATCATGTCCAATCACTCACTCTTTCCTGAAAAGCTTTTGGGGCTTATTACCAAAGTCACAACGGAAGCTTACGAACATTTCAATGCCGATGAAAACACCGCAACGGCAGAGGTCATGGAATCTTTGACGGCTTTATTGGGCAGTGGCACTTCGCAATTTCGCTCCAAGCTTTTAGAAAGCCTTCAAGCTCCGTTGTCATTATGGGTAAAGGACTCTGCTCGCTGCCTGACTTCTGAAAATGGCACGAGCACCAGGTTACTTACTGCAGTGAGTCCAGACATCACCCTTTTAAGGTGACAGAATGCTAATTGGATTAGTGTCGAACGCTCTCGTGGGCAGTAGCAAACATCTTACAAACAGCTGTGCCGCATGATACCAAATCCCTCCGTACGTTTGAAGGAATCGTCTCAGCTGGACTTGAGTCTGTGCACAAATCAACAGCCAATCGCTTCATTGAAACATGGAATACAAGCTTTGGATTACAGGCTTCTGTTACGTATCCTCCTGCTGTTCAGCTGGCTCTTGAAAAACTCGATCCTTTCGTGGAGCTACAGCTACCTTGTCCTTTACCAGTCAAGGATAGTTCAAAGGTAGATATTCACGTCCGACCCTTGCTAATTATGATACAGTTTTGAAATTGACATGATTACAGAACTATGGAATTCCAGATTTGGTAGAATCTCAGGACACTGACAGCAGCTTTGACTCTGCTCAAGACCTCATCACAAAAGACTTGAAGAACAGGTTCCGCAGAAAACAACGTCCTGCTACTTTTAGCTCTTCTCCGATTACGCAGCTACCAGAAAATAATGCAGAGACTTTGCAACCAGCGCGTGCCGATATGACTCCAAGACGACGGCTTCGTCACGATAACTCTCAAATCCAATTCGTCCCAATAGAGTCGTCTCCTCTACCATCGGACATTGAAAGCCAGTTGCTTACAGAGCGTCAAAGGGAGGTCAAGGAACGACAGCGCGGAAGCAATGCTATGTTCCTCGATGATCTACCGTCTTCCTCACCTGCTCTACCTAGTCCGACGAAGGATACTGGTGTTCTGACTCCAGTCAAGTTGCCTGATTTACAGGACTCTGAACTTGCCTTGCATGGTCTATCGACGCCTACACTGGCTGCGAACGTGCAAGAAAATGACGATGATTTCCCAGGTTCTTCTCCAACTCCTAGTGCGAAGGATAGGTCAGTCCAATCACAAAACAAATCATCTTTGCCGATCGAAACCTTGAATGTTGCACAGGAAGACGTTGCTCCTCCCTCCAAAATTCAGTCACGTTCAGCTCGCCGGCGGGCAGTAAGAAGAAAATCTGCTCTTCGACGATCGGAATCTTACGCTTCGGATTCCGAGGATCGCGTTGCAACTGGTAGTGGCAGGCGAAGAAGTGCGAGGCACTCGGTTAACAGATCGTCGGAACCTACTACAGAAGAAGCGCTTGTACAGGAAGCCTCACCAAAGCAGTCGAATAAGCCAGACAGCAACATCAAGACTCTGCCAGAACCGGAAGACGAGCCTTTAGACGAGATCCCTGACACTTACAGGGACGAGTTCGAACAACAACTTGCGTCTCAGCTTGAGCAAGATCTGGAACTGGCAGTTGACCTGCAAGACATTGAAAACTCTCAGTCCAGCAACACCGCAGATTTGCCGCCGGCACCACTCACTAGGAAGAGAAAACGGGACACTGTCACTGATAGTGAACATTCCACAGTTCCAAACCGCGGAAAACGACGCTCTCTCAGAAGTTCCCAGAGTACTGCTACCGAGGGTAATGTTGAGGGCGTATCCAAAGAGAATGATACAACTGCCAGATCAACCTCTCGTCGTGCTGGACCTTCGGCAAAGGACATTGTAACACCACAATTGTCTCCAGCAAAGGGTGTCACAACGCCAGATCCAGTTACCGATAATACGTCAACTCTTGGGTCCAAAAGGAGAAGCAGACGTCTTACTGCCAATGATGCTCCTGAAATTCCATCTTCTCCGCTTCAGGCTCAGCCACCTTCATTGAAAAGGCGAAGATCGCAGCGACTTAGTGGAATCCTTAGCTCGCCAGTTACTAATTCAGTTTCGGTGCCAACAACGCCAAGGAAACAGCAAAAGCATTCTCAATCATCGCCTATCAACGCAGATACCTCGACACCATCTTCAAGATCCTTACGAAAGAGGACTCGCCTTGCTGAGGTTTCTGCCACATCTGATGCGAACGACTCTACAGAGAATACTACGAATGATGCTGAACCAGAGCCGACTTTACCTTCAGAGGTACTGAACCAGCAGACTAAAATTATTGCGAGTGACGAGCCATCTCCACAAGAATCAGCCCAGGGTAGGGAAGATGATGTTGAGGTCAACATGGAAGACCCCGATAGCAGTGTTCTGGCCTTAGCAGAAGTCCACAAGAAAACTGGAGAATATATTTCTCATGAGGTTCAGACCAACAGTATGGTGGATGCTGGTGCTGAAAATCAAGGAAGTGGTATTCTCAGCTCTCTTCGCAGAGTCCTCAGTGATATGAAGAATGTTTCCTTTGGTCGAGGTGTTTTGAGGGAAATCGACGACCTGATGTTTGACATCCGGGTCGAAGCTGTGAAAAGAAGCCGAGCATAACATCCTGATCCTTTGTTTTCGTTTTTGTAACTTTTATTTTGCCTCTTGGAATGGCACGCATAGCGAAGGCGTACTTTATAGTTCAAGCCCATTTGCTGGCTTCACTATTATATTGAAGAAATAAATGTATGGCTGTTATTTTATGATATAACCCAAAACACATGTGGAAGTGGAATATTGTCGTATGAATGGAAAAGATGATTCACAAGAGCGAACGTTTTGCAGCTTTGGTTCTACGTAGTAAGGATACCCTGCGCATAAAACAATCTTTTATATAGGGATCGACAATACTAATCACATATCGATATAATTATCGATGATTATTGATTTAGTTCTAAAAGAACATAAACTACAAATATACTTTGAAATTCGCAGTTTTTCTTGGGTTTGCATATAGGATAAGAACCGTGTATCCGGTAATGAGCGATGCATAAATAGCATTTAGAATGCATAATGCGCAAATAATAATGATGACGAAAGCCACCTGATGGAGATAGATTCCGCCTGTTGGGTATCGTTGCTCGTTAGCTGGTTCATGAGTTACCCCTCATGCAATCAACTGTCACAGGCCAAGTTGATTAGTTAGCTGGGTGCATGTCAACGAATGGCTGGCCCAGACGTGCAAGTGCCCCTCCAACTGTAAACAACCCAACTGCGCGCTAACTTTGTCTCCTCCAGTGCCCTCAATCGATAAACGTGCTGTAATTCTCTTTTCTTGTCTTTTTCTTTTCCTTTCCTTTTTTTTTTCCTTTTCGGTTTTCTTTCTAGAGTTCATCCGAACAATCCCGCGATAAGATAAAAAATCCCATCCCCATCGGACGACGTCAGCGCGGGGCTCAGTAGCAACAATGGATCGCAGCAAGAAGCCATCCTCGATTGGCGTCGGAGCGGCGATTCCTCAGCCAAGTGTCAATGTCAATGGAAATACCGTCGAAGCAACTCTTCCCACGGGCGAGTCGGTTTCGGTGCATCTGTATGGGGCTACGGTTACCTCGTGGAAGCTCGCCAGCGGAGTAGAGCAGCTGTTCCTCAGCTCCAAGGCCATCTTGGATGGTTCCAAAGCTATTCGTGGGGGTATTCCAATTGTATTCCCGGTGAGTTTTCTTTCTTTCTTTCTTTCCTTTTCTTCTTGGAAACATTCTCGACCATGCGATTCTGTGTTCTCACTACTAAACGGTTATCCCTAGGTATTCGGACCCCCGCCTCCGAACCATGCGACCTCCAACCTGCCTCAACACGGATTCGCTCGATCTCAAACCTGGGAATTCCTCGGAAAATCGTCATCCGAGTCACTTGGGTCCAAGGGCGCCAAATCAGACTCCACAGTGAAGCTGGATTTTGGACTGTCTTCGAGCATCATCACCGAGGACGCTCGCAAAGCATGGCCATATGAATTTGGACTTGTCTACAGCGTCATCCTTAGCCCCGAGAGCCTGGAAACATCTCTACATGTGCAGAACAAGGGAACCCAGCCGTTTGATTTCCATGTGCTGCTGCACAATTACTTCAATGTTCCGGTGAGTTGATTGATTCCCGCGTGCGCGTGTGTAATCAAGAAAAACATCAACACTAATATTACATCAAAAGGACGTCTCCAAAATCCGAGTCAAGAATCTCCAGAACAAGACCTACACAGACAAGGTGGACAACAAGCAGGAGAAACAGGAAACTTCTGACGCGATAGCCATCACTGGCGAGGTTGACCGTGTCTACGTGGACGTTGATCCCACAGCTCCAGTCAGCATTGTAGAGGATGACAAAACGCTCTTTTCAATCACACGCGAGGGCCTCAACACTGTCACAGTGTGGAACCCCTGGACAGAAAAGGCCAAGGGCATGAGTGACTTTGGCGACGAGGAATACAAGGGTATGGTGTGCGTGGAACCTGGTGCTGTCAAGAGCTGGCAGGTTCTGGAAGGCGGGGATGCTTGGGAGGGAAGTCAGACAATTCGGCCCAGACTGTAAATAAGTACGTAGTGATTATAGGACTTAGTGGCACTGTCAGTAGGAAATTTGAAATCCATAATACGTTTTCTTGCTAGTCTAGGTATTGTCAAAATGTCGTCATTGAATCGAAGATGAATCATGTACAAAAACCATCTAAGATTAATAATATTATTATTTAGTTATTTAATTTAGAGGTCTTAATTCTTATAGTAGCAGTAGTAGATCCCATTAACCTGGTGTAGCTAGCTTCAAGACTATCGCCGCTATGCACCGTTGAAGCTCTAATTAGAAGGATATAGAGAATAAGGGCGGTACTGCCACTCATAGTGCGATCCGGCGGCCGCCGCAGAAACAGAGCACCAAGCCTGTCAAGATGGCAGACTTACAAACATTGCAAATAAGCCAAACAATCTAAACAAAGGAAATCATAAAAAGAGTCGCATCCGGGTCTCTCACCGGTCCTCAGCAGCTACACCTTCACACCCACCTCACACCCACCTCACACCCACCTCACGCCCACCTCACACCCACCTCACACCTACCTCATACCCACCGCATGCCACTGCTGCTGTTCAGGGTATGACAATTCTTTTTCCATTGTGCTACTATACAGGCACAAAGGATATTCATATACCAGAAAACCGGACATCAGCACATATCTGGTTGGCGCCATCCACTGATATGCCATAGATTCTCTGACCAAATAACGGCGTACTACCACCACAAGAGGTATTAGACAAGCGCGACAATCTACGATCCCAGCGACAACAAGACATCACCCATGCCAGGGAGGAGTGTGAATATTGCGGCGACAAAGCACCATATCAGAAGAGATTTACATTTGTGCCTGATGCAGAGTATACGTTATGTCGAAACTGCAAACGATACTTTAATCGCGGAACGCAGTGTAGCGATTATTAGTACGAGTTACTTTTCAAAAAGAAGAAGCTTGTTGGTTAGCTCCCTCAAGCAGATTTCCTCTTCTAGAACTAACACCTTGTGCGCTGTGAGGTGTCAATAATATTGTCACTATCTGGCCTCACTGCAAGTGGGGGATTGATAATGTACTCAGAGGCTTATGTAGCAAGGCTTATAAGCTTTTAAAACCTCTATAGTGAGGTTAATTTGACCAATTTAACCAGGCTTCCTGAGTATATTGTTAGATTCTTTAAATTAGTATTAATCACCAAAGTAAGACTGATCTAGAATCAACCAAATGGCCTAAATTGCTAATCTGAACTACTAATTGGTATATGTAGCCATAAGTAAATTTTTGATCTAGAAGATTTAGTAGATATTAATAATCTGTATAGAATTCTTATATAAATAGATAATTAGTAGTAAATGAGAAGAATCAAACCTTTTAATATCCATTACAGGATAGGCACCAATGTGTATTTCCTGCAGTTATTAAGCTTGCCCCATAAGGTACGACAATTGGCCTCGCTACAGAAGTCTGCGTCCCACTGGCGTTTATCCCCACCTGACCTAGTACGTAGTCCTTATTCTGGAGTACAGCTGACCGGTGTTGTAAATTTAGTGGCTGGGGGTCGAAACTGCTGATGGGGTGTCAAAAAATGATTTTTCACACCTACTGAGCGGATGCCTTGGCGCCATTGCATGTATTTACACACCCATTGAACTTTAGGTTATGTCTGCTTTGACCCCCAGCCACTAAATTTACAACACCGGTCAAGTGCAAGCCCTTATTCATACCCTTTCAGCGTGCCTTTACTATTGCCGCTATGCCGGGGGAACTAGGCTAAGTGGAGAAGTGTCGTTGAAAAGCCTCAATTATCTTGGGTTCGGGTTTCCAGTTGGCAGGACGATTGTCGACTATAAGATATTCGCAATCCCGATATTTCTCTCGCTTCCCACATGGGCATAACGGAATATATTCTCTGGAATTCGAATCGCTCCTTTCCTGGTTATTTGTATGGTCAGCTAGAGGGTTTATTCCCGGCAGATCTGACTGACCCTGCAGACTTGCAAATGCCATGGCACCTCTGCCTCTCGGTTCTTGTGGCCTCGACCGATATTGATTTTTGAAGTCCGATATGAATTGTGAGAACCTCGGTAAGTTCTCCCTCTTTTGTTCCTCTTTGGTTAACCCACTGATTCTGAATAGTGGCGTGATCCAGGACATATAGAATTCTGGCATTATATTCTTCGTGGATTTGACAAATTCGATATATAACCTTATCCCGGTTGCTTCAAGAAGGTTGGCGGCAACGGCTTCATCGTGGAACGTCTCCCACCTTGCAGCCCAATCCTCCACCTTGGTATTCTTATCTTTCCCTTCCCTGAGCTTGTCGAATTCATCGAGAAGAATCATCTGCTGACGTTCTTCGCTGTACGCCACTTCGCGTTTGAGAATTCGAAGCGCTTCCTTCGGTTCGTCGGTCGAATCTATCTTGGTTTTGAGACTCTTCTCAAGCGACCCCTCGATTGCCGACATCAGGTCTAATTTCGCTTCATGTTGCCTCTGGAATAACCTCTGTTGCAAGTCCAATGCCTTGAGTTTATCCAATTGGGTTGTAATATCGCTTGTTCGATCGATTATTACCGCAATTTGTTGCCCGTCTACCTCTCTTGGCGCTGTCGTACCGTGTTCGTTTTGGTATTGTGTCAGGAGATTGGATACTTGGTAAATCTCGCTTGCTTTATTCGGAAAGGACACTGAGGTGTCCATTGCTTCTGGAGATGCGTCAGGATTTACTTGTTCCCATAATTGACGCCTTTCTGCGAATCTTTTGATTTCCTTTATCCAAGGTCGCCAGTCCTTGGATGATTTTAGGACGATGGAGATCCTTTTTGCGCTGTCACCGTCCGACATCTTTGTGGTTGGGAATAGCTTCACGTGTTTTGAACGACTGAGGTTCGTGTGTTTGGGAGCTCTGCAAAACACCACGCAGATGGACAAAATACACCAAGCTTGCACTCCCGACTTCTGAATAGCTTCAGGGTCCTATAAAGATTGACAACCGATATAGTGTAGGGCTACCGGGCTCATAACTGTGCCAGGAAGTGGAACAAGCTTAGTAACCGCAGGTTTACACCAATTGGTGCCTCTCCTGTGAAGGTGTCAAAAGGTCTGATTATTCCCAATTACCACTAATTTACTATTTATATGGCTTCCTCATACAAATTACTAATTACCCCTATTTTTCCTCGATCAGATTATTACCTGAGGCCACGTCGCTTGATCGGCAGTCTGTGCAGTAATCAGGACCATGGTTTATTCGGGAATAGTGCAATTTTCGGGTGACAAGAAGTGATATACTTAGTGGCGTTTTTGTGAGATGTTAGTTTGAAATTGGAAACCCGAATTTTGGTATGTACCATTAAGGCTCACTATAAATGCATTTAGCTCTTTGTCACTGGCTACATGTATTCAATTTGCGAGTGGCGAAGTAAAACGATCTTAATCGCACCGATGGTCAAGGGGTTACGATACGGTCCTCCCATTTTCATGTCTCATGTCCAAGGATAGACCGTGGCCCGGGTTCGAGTCCCGGTCGGTGCATGTCTTTTTTTTTTTCCTCTCTCCCTCTCTTCTTAACCGTTCTAGTGAACGTTTTTTTTGCTAGGAGAGATGTGTACTTGAGTCGAATTGATGCTGTATTGTTGAGATATCCATCGTGTTGTGCCGGATATTCGGATAAGTCGGCATACACGTTTTCGGCATAGCTTTACTACTAACCAATGGCGTCAGTCTCTTGAATTTTTGTTCAGTCGCAACGCAGTGAATGCCAAAATAGCAGTGGAATAAATCGACTGGCTGCACAAAATATCCCAGGAACCTATTTACTTCACTTCATCCGTACTTTCTGGTGCTGCATTGCCCACATATACAGTATACCGGTTCTACGAACCTGTACAAGATTGAAACTGTGGATGACGCCCAGTCGGGATCTTAATCAGGATCGAGATTCTGTGTCAGACCATGTAGAAGAAGACATTGCTACTCACGAACAAAATGCTGTTTTTGGAACCAACCTAGAGATGAGTCATGACTGTTCTACAACCCAGACACAGCACGACAGACCGCCTTTATCAGTTACTGTCCCAGAAGGCCTTGTCTCTCGACGTTTCTCTCTAACTGAAGAGGATGAAATCCGTACAGAAAGACCGTCGTCTGCCCCCTCGGATGCGGCCCCAGAAGAAAAACCACAGCCCGTTTCATGGAGCCAGCTGCCCAAACAGAGTCAGCTGATGATTCTCGTCTTGGCTCGTCTATCCGAGCCCTTGACCCAGACTTCGTTACAGTCTTACCTGTTCTACCAGCTCAGATCATTCAACCCTTCTCTGTCGGACTCGACCATTTCTTCCCAGGCTGGTATCATCCAAGGAAGCTTTACTGCTGCTCAATTCTTGACTGCTGTATGGTGGGGGCGTTTGGCCGATGCCTCTTGGATGGGCAGGAAGCGAGTGCTTTTGATTGGCCTAAGTGGAACCCTCATGTCCTGTGTTGGCTTTGGCTTTTCCAGATCATTCACGTCGGCCATTGTATTCCGCATCCTGGGTGGGTTCATGAACAGTAATGTCGGTGTCATGAGAACAATGATATCGGAGATCATCGAGGAGAAAAAGTAGGTCAATACGGCTGTTTGTTTGTTCTAACTGTAGCTGACAGGTGAATTCCAGGTACCAATCCCGGGCATTCCTTCTCCTTCCAATGTGTTTCAATGTTGGTGTCATCATTGGTCCCAGTCTCGGAGGTTTCCTAGCAGATCCAGCCGGCAACTTTCCAGGCGTCTTCGGGCCTGGCTCTGCTCTTGGCGGCAAAGATGGCGTCTGGTGGATGCAACATTGGCCGTATGCTTTGCCCAACCTTGTCAGCGCAGTGTTCATAACCATGTCTTTGGCTGCCGTGTTTTTCGGATTAGATGAGGTTTGTTTGGTTCTCCGTTCTCGTCACTATATAGATCTCCGCTAATTGCTGTGTAGACCCACGAAATAGCTAGGTTCCGACCTGACTGGGGCCGTGAACTGGGTAAATCTATTGCTAGATGGTTCAAAAGAAACTCGGAAGAATACAGGTATAGCAGACTGAACGACGATCCTGACGAGGTGAACTCGGTCGATTTGGAGCGCTCTGTGCCGCCAAGCCCAACATCTACTCGACAAACTCCTTCAACCCCGGTGCGCAAGAATTCTCCTTGGAAGCAGATACTCTCCAGAAATGTTGTCCTTACCCTTTTGACACACTTTCTTCTGTCTATGCACACGAGCGCGTTCAATTCCATGACATTTGTATTCCTGCCCACACCGCGCGCCCCAGAAAACAGCCACAAGGGGTGGTTCCACTTCAACGGCGGCATGGGTCTTTCCCCCTCGCAAGTCGGTATCGCCACCTCAGTCATTGGAATCATAGGATTGCCTCTCCAGCTCTTTGTGTACCCGCGAGTCCAATTCCGCCTCGGCACTTTACGGTCGTTCCGGACTTTTCTGCCACTTTCACCATTAGCCTACGCGCTCATGCCTTTTCTTGTCCTGATTCCCCGGGCCTCACTCTTTGTTTGGCCCTCGTTTACCTTTGTGGTAGCCTTGCAGGTTATTTCACGAACATTTGTCTTACCTGCGGCGATAATCCTGGTGAATAACAGTGTGACTGACCCGTCTGTTCTCGGCACTGTTCACGGTATAGCTCAGAGTTTTTCCAGCGGGGCCCGGACATTGGGCCCGTTTCTCGGCGGTTTGGGCTTGGGCTTGGGTCTGTCGAACAATATTGTCGGTGCGGTGTGGTGGGCATTGGCTATGGAAGCCATATTGGGCTGGGTTGTCAGTTGGACCGTCTATGAAGGCAAGGGGATAGAAAGAAAGAAGAAGCCTGCTAGAGCCTAGAGAACGTTCGTGATAAACATTTTTGAGTCAAGTATACCAAGACTTTTCCCGTCGTAGACTAACATACGATGACCAGATGTGAATTATTTTTTTAAGAAAGGTTTTATGCATTAGTATGACTGGCAGATTCGTTCTAGTAGTGGAATAGAGCATTTTATATTCAACAATTTACATCAACGCAAGAAACAATCCATGTCGTCATGATTCATTACTTTTCCAACACCTCAACAACACACAAACTAAGGCCGGTGTTTTTGGGATCATTGATCCACATTGTTCAAAGAACTTTGTATCCTCGGCCAAATCTTCTTTTTCTATTATTTCCCTTTTCGGGAATACTTCTTTCAGCGCTTCATTATGCTGCAGCTGCAGGTGTAATAAATGCGCGAAGTGCCTGTTTGACATCCCCATCGTGGGATTTCAGCAGCTCGGTAGCTTTAGTTTTGGTAAGATCAAGCTCGTCGACCTGGAAAGGATAACATATTAGCCCGGCATATTCTCTCAACAACGGTAAAAATAGAATCCCTCACAAGCAACGTGACATCCTCCGCTGCAATCTTGACAGCTTTCTTCTTCACCACATCGTCCTTTTGTCCCGTCTTCCCCGTACTCGAAGCAGCAGCAGCAGCAGTCGCAGTCTTGTTGGCACCCCCGCCGGCAGCAATTTCCAGTCGACTCATTGCTTTGCCCAGGGCCTCTTGTGCGGCAGCAGACGAAAGCTTGCTGCCAGCATCGTCCCCTTGCGAGATTTCATTGTTGTTGAGCGACGAAAGAGCGGCGGCGGCTTTGCGGTCTTCGGCATTGGCGGGCAAGCGTTGGTCGTCACCATCGCCAGCGGAGGGGATTGGCTCGGTCATGGGAGGTTTATATAGCTGTAAAAGTCCAGAAACTGCTGGTTATAACTAGGGGATATTGGGAAACGGAGATCAAGAACTATCAGAGAGTTGAATGTTTGGAGCTCTCCGCAGATTAAGCTTGCCGCCAAGGCTTCAACCCCGCATGCCTCGTGGCCTTAATTTGGAGGCATCAAACTCTATTCATACTGTCCAGGTTCAAGTCATGCTGATTTTGTTCTTTTCTAGACATAGTGACCGTATTAGCAGAATTGAAGCCTATAGAGCCTTTATGCAAAGACAGCTAATGCTTAGTATTCCAATTTTACATGCGAAGGATTCTATCAATTGATACATCAGTTGACAATCAATGCTATATATACATCAACTGATATCAATTGATACATATATACTCGCTACACAGTCTGCGTTCCGCGACCAGCACTGCTCAATAGAGTAATATCCTAGAAAGGATCAGAATTCATACTCTGTCCAATCTTCTTCCTCACGTTCCCACAAAGGCGCGTTTTCCTCATCCGGGTCCTCGATATTGGATGCGTTCTCGATGCATTCTTCAATACCGATGACTTTCTTCAGATTCGGCAGCTATGAGTCCTTCTCGGTCAGGAACCGTGTGATAACTGTATCAAAATCCGGTCGCACCCCTTTCTCATATCCTCGAATACAGAGCGATTCTAAACAGGCTGGCAAAGCATCCACTAGCACAACTTGATCGAATGGCGTGACCTTTTCTTCGTCCTCAGTGTCCATGTACTGCGTACCCCTCGCCAGGTAAAGCAACACTGCAAGACCAATACCCAGGTGCCTCAAGGATGTAAAGTCGCCGAGCGAGCCGCTGCGATCCCAAAATCCTTCTACTGCAATGACTTCACCATCCCTTGGGTCTTCTTTCTCATCGTGGGAGATCAATCTATCGTAATCGGACCCACTTTCAATGTCAATGTAGTAACAATAACTGTCTGAGTCAACATCCAGAACTTCCAGAGTTGTTTTGTGTCCGAGAATCGTTTTCAGGAAAGTTCGAGGATTGAAGGGCGAAAACGACCCATCACTGCTGGCACGTCCACCAGTGCTATAGTGAAATTCTTTCAGAGTTATGCATGAATTAATGAGATGCATAAAGTATACGGTGTTTACACTAGAATATTGAACCCTAATTCGACTTATATTTGACCGCGTCGGTGGAAGAAAACGGAGGAAATTCTCATCCTGGGCCATAGCGTCGATTCCAACTCTTTCTATTGATGGTAACCTATCAAAGAACTGAAGCATGCCTAACAAGTCAAATTCTTCGTAGAACCGCCCATCATCCCAACTGTTTTCCTTGTTGTTGATGAGTTCCACTGAATGTAAATACTGCAGCCAGGGTTTCTCCTGTGGATTGTCATTTGTGTCCATCAAAAACTTTTCAAGAGGGAGGCATCGTAACTCCCGCCTGCCAAACCTGGTCCTATCAGTTTCTGAGTGATAGGAGCCCGTGAAATCAGACATGATGATGCTCATGCTCATGGATCCTATGTATGGAGACACTGAAATCAGTAATGCGGCGAGTGCCTGTGCGACCCAGGCACCTCGCAAGCCTTCCTGAGGAGTCCTAAAATAGGCTTAGTCATTTGATGCTTTTTGGAGGAAACAGCAATTGAAAGGAAGATATACTAACCCAGAATACGGGGTTATAAATTCATATGGTTGTAAAACCATGTTGAGTACCTTCTCCCCGTAGCCATCCGTGAACCCGGCATTTCCAATGGCTGTTCGCAGTCTCTCCAAATCCTCACTCTTGAGATTTTTTAGATCCTTGTTCCGGATTTCATAGTCATGGTAGCACGTTGGTGGCCGGTCGAGCTCCAGATGGCGAACCAACTCGCCCAGCTGCGGCCGGCGCAAGATGGCTATCAAGAGAGTAAAGCCTCTTTCAAGATCGCTGTTTGATACCAATCGGATCCGGCGGTACTTTCGCCGCAATGGCAATCCCTGTTTTGACAAATTGTGAACCGTCCTACAGCTTCTCGAGAAGGCGGCCAGGTCTCTGTTAGATCGGACCTCGCTGATGATGTGAAGCAGGATCTCCGCGGGAAGTTGCAGGAGCCGTGCCATTTCGCGAATCAACTTTTACTGTATCATTTGGAAAAGAATGAACTGCCGTCGTTTAGATCTCTCGGCGAGGATATTTAATATTTCCAGACAGGGTTAGCGTAGATCCGTGCCCCGCCGTGCGCGACGGCTATCGACGGCGATTCGACGATGACTCAACTAACCGTCGAAAATTCACGAGCTGAGCTGAGCTGAGCTTTCTGTCGACGTATTGCTATCTGACGACTCCCATAATTATTAAGAGACCTATCGTTCGTCCGATGTATTAGTCCTAATACACCCCGCACCTCAAGCATCGCCTGGTTTTTGGCTTCTAAAAAATCGGACAAAAGGGCCTAAACTACCAAAACTTCCACAATGGCCGACTGGAGTCCAACATGTATGTGCCAGCTAGACCTACCTAGTTCAGCGTGATTTCTCTGACTTGGCCAAATCGCAGCCTGGACATCGAAGCCAATCAAGCAAGATGTGACCTATGATGACCTTGCTGAAGTAGAATCAGCACTGTCCAAGCTTCGAAAACTTCCACCTCTGGTAACCCCGCATGAGGTAAGGCTGAACAGAGACATGGAAACTGTGACAAATGCTGATTGGGGATTTCTCAGATTGTGGAGCTGAAGAAGAGTCTACGAAATGTCGCACTGGGGAAAGCGTTTGTCTTGCAGGGTGGTATGTATACATTGCGAAATGATCTTGAGGCACATAATACTGAACACTGTCTAGGCGACTGTGCTGAGCTCTTCGACTACTGCAATCAAGATATGATCGAAGCAAAGGTCAAGCTACTTTTACAAATGAGCCTGATTCTTATCTGGGGTACTTCTACCGTGTATCTATACCCAGCATGCCCCCCTTTCTGACGTCCATAACCAGGAGCCAACAAACCAGTCGTTCGTATTGCTCGGATAGCAGGTCAATTCGCCAAGTAAGTGTTCATTCTACGCCAAATAATATTGTTCAAGTTTTAATAGTTGAGTAGACCTCGATCCAGCCCCAACGAAACCATCAATGGCGTCACAATGCCGTCCTTTCGCGGCGACAATATCAACGGTTTCGACGCAACGCCCGAGGCTCGCAAACCAGACCCATCGCGCCTTGTCTCTGCTTATTTCCACTCTGCTGCAACGCTAAACTACCTGCGTGCTGCACTGACTTCGGGAATTGCCGATCTCCGCACGCCTCTAGACTGGGGTCTGGGTCACATCATCACGCCGGCAATCAAGCAAAAATACACCAAAATCGTCAACGCAGTGACTGATGCGCTGCGCTTCATGCACACCGTCGGCCTGGATCAAGACCGCGGGGTTCAAACGGCCGAGATATTCACGAGCCATGAGGGTCTCTCGCTCGAATACGAGCAATGCTTCACCCGTCTCCTGCGCCATCCTCCCGGCGCTCTACCCTCGCCGGACCAGTACCAAGAGCAGACAATTCGTCGAGGCTCCTCTGCCCCGACCCCCAAGGGTTACTACGACACATCAGCCCACTTACTCTGGATCGGCGACCGAACCCGCCAAGTCAACGGCGCACACGTCGAATTCTTCCGGGGCCTCAGCAATCCGATCGGCATAAAAATCGGACCCAGTATGGGCAACACCGAGCTCATCAACTTACTGGACGTGGTCAACCCGAACAAAGAAATCGGCAAAGTGATCCTAATCTCGCGGTACGGCGCAGACAAAATCGCGGATTTCCTGCCGGGCCACATTCACGCGGTGCAAGCGTCTGGTCATCTGCCCGTGTGGCAGTGCGATCCGATGCATGGGAACACGCAGTCGACTCCGTCCGGGGTCAAGACGCGGCATTTCACCAACATTCTGTCTGAGCTCAAGCAGGCCCTGGAGATCCATCGATCTGCGGGTAGCTTTTTGGGCGGCATGCATCTGGAGCTCACGGGCGAAGCGGTCACGGAATGTGTTGGCGGCGGTGCAGGGCTTACCGAGGAGGGTCTTTCGGAGCGCTATGAGACGTTTTGTGATCCCAGGCTGAATGAGAAGCAGGCATTGGAACTGGCGTTTTTGGTTGCCGGGTTCTATAGGGAGGAGGAAGAGGAAGAAGAGCTGATTGGTTCTGATATCCATTAATATGAATGATTTTTTGTGGGATTAGAGTTCCGAAAGTATGATGATACCATGTTTAAAAAAGCCAAAATAAAAATCAGTAGCAATATTATCTCATTCTCAAACAATACAAGTACACAAATGTTACAAACGAAAAGAGCCAGATTGAGCCAAGCACATCTAGTAAAGAGGGGTATCAGAATCAGATATAAAGAAACAAGACCAAAAGCAAAATTCCAAGCCACTCCCTGCCCCCGGGGGGTATTATTTAATTTATAGTGTATTCGCACGGAAAAGGAAGAAAAAGTCAAAACCAAAAACTCCAAAAGGGGAATATTTGCACAATTCGAACCATCCGCTATGACTGGATGAGCGAATGAATAGTCAATTAAAAAAAAAAAAAAAAAAAAAAAAAAAAAAAAAAAAAAAAG